>JAPPVO010000031.1:30169144-30762255 GCA_030407325.1 Camellia japonica
GGATTTCTTGAACAACTTTTCAAGCTTGCTCAACTTCAACGCTGTATGGTCTACTTCGAACTCAAAGGGAGAGTCTGGTAGGTGTGATTTGCTTTAGACAGCTGGGGTAAGATTGGGGGCGGGGCGGCCCTGTCGGAATGTCCGTACCTTCCTGGACGTTTGGTGTCTCCCCGGGTATTGGATCTACTGGTGGGGGGAGCTTGATGCGAAGCAGATGCTCCGTTTTGCTGTTGCAATCTGGTGATTAGCTCTGCCTGTTGGGCTATGACCGCAGCCTGCTGTTTGGCGAATTCAGCTTGGCGGACAGCATCTTGCTGCATGAGTTTCATAATTTCTTGCATCTGGCGCATCATTACCTCCATCCTTGATGTGTTCTGCTAATCCATCTAACTGACTGGTATCTATCCCTGCAGTAGAAACTGAGACCTCAGCCTGACTGTTCACTGGTGGGGTGGATAAGGGCCACTAATCTGGTAACTGCTAAACTGGTGATTTGTACCTGACTGGCCCTTTTACCCTGTCTGTGGCAAAGGAACACTGATTGCCCTTGAACTGAATCTCTGACCTGACAAAGTCTATCAGCACAAGTTTGATGAACCTCGGGGGATATCGGAGCCTTCTGAAGCTATGGTTCCAGGACTACCCCTAGCAAAAAAGAAAACAGACAGCACCTCAGCTCAACTTCATCAAAACAGATACGAGTGTAGCAGGATGACTGTGCCCTCTACTGAATTCTGCCCCCAAAATTCAACCTCAAATCTGATACCCTCAGGTAAACTGAATCCCAAAGTACTGAACTGGTGCCCGCAGGCCTGATGCCCAAACTTGCAAACTGATACATGCATTCCTATAGAGACGCACTCCAAAAGCACATCACAAGCAAGTGAGAGCCAAAACACCCCTATGTTGGGGTAGGGTTTCCCTGTCCTATTTTGTCAGGAGCTAGGGTTTCACTACGCACGCAGCGGTTTCAAACAACCTATATCGGGTAAGCAACCTGTCCTAGTTTGGAATGGTCACTACGGATTTCGATATGCACTAGGTCGAATGGTCAAAAAGGTGCCCCGGTAAAACCAGGGTTTGTGTTCCCATACTGGCAGAGCCCACAACCGGTCAGCCTTATGGTCATGCCTTGACAAGACAAGCCTCCAGCAAACCGTTCAGGAATAGCAGATGGCAAACACGGTGTCCTAGGCGCACCAATGCAAATGCAATGCAAAGAAACACACAAGTGTAGTCAAAACCAGATATCATGGGTTCGAGTCAAGTTCTCTAAATCTCTAGCAGAGTCGCCAGAAACTGTAGACGTCCCCGAACGCCCCGGGAGGGAATGAGTCCCCCGTTCCGTTCGTTTTGGGCTCACTATAGTTCAGGACTCAATGTCACGGTTCTTAATCTAAACCAAAGAGTCCAAATCCGGCAAATCGTTTTGAGAAAACAGATTTTTAGAAAAGAAGTGCCAAACATGGACTGCTTTGCCAGATACAGAGTCGCCACCTAAATATTTTATTTTTGGGAAATTTAGGAAACCCTGACTCGTTGCCTAACGCCACGTGTCCGTCATCACCAAAGTTGCCTCGGCTCGGGAACTTGGATACGATTGGGGAAGGTCACTTCGTGAGCACCCCCGCTCGTCCGATCAAAGATCGGCCTCTACTAACCATGATATCTAGTTTTGAAAACATTATGTGCTCTTATTCCGGTTATTAGCCTAGCTTTACAATGTGATGCACACAGCATACAAGTATAGACCGGGTCGCCTGAATTGGAACAAAACATTTCATGTTTGTTTTTGAAAGATGGTTTGCTACTCGCAAGTAGGCTTAAAATGCAGATTTTGCCACCCTTGGGTGGGCTTAGAAAAGATGGTTTTGCCACTATCTAGTGGGCTTAAAACTCACAGTCAATGCTTTGTTCCAATCCAAATAACCCAACCTTCACCCACAGGCATTCAGGCAGTTATATCACATAAGCAAATAGCCTCATGGTAAGCATGCTATCATGGCAGTCACTCACACACATGCAAGGATGCTAAAGCATAAAACTTACCGAGTATTCCAAGCCAAAACAGAAGTTATGTTAGAAATCCATGCATGATCTTAACTGTACAGAAATACCTAATGCAATACATGCAAAAATGCAACTTATAGCAGGCTCGGCTATTCTAAACATGGCATATGAAATGCTACAGCTAACATGTATTCAACTCAGAATTGAAATACAAATGCAGTTAGTATGATGCGCCGAGCCCGGTGCATGCAAAACAGATGAATGAATGCAAACATGCTATCATACTGTATGCTAATTGAAACGTGCCCTAATCTAACCATCATAAGCGGGTAAATAAAAGAGAGAAAGACGTGGGGTTGGAAGACATACATCACACGCACGCACACTTATTACAGCATTGCCCTTGCTCGGAGGGTCCGAATAAATAATACAGTCCCAAATGAATAGTATAGTCCGAATAAATACAAAATCCTAATTAATTTACAAATTAATCTAGGAAAGCATTAAACTAGCATGCAAGCTAGGGACTGCCTCGACTCCGCTCCGGATGATGAATGATGCATGTTTAGGTTGCCTTGCGCGGAAATCTATTGCGATGCCCCAATTAGCCTTTGTTTGCAATTGTTCTTGGAAAGCGCGCCAAGCTCCGGAAGGCTGCTGATTCTTGATTTGCTGCAATAGAGAGCAGGAAAGGGGCATGGCAATGTATTTTCACATATGTATGCTTGACTACTTTTCAGGGTGCGTAGTCCTCGATCCTCGTGCCACCAATCACGCATATCGATGTATGATGGCCGAGGAGTCGATTTGTACGACTCAATATGAGATGAATGCACATATAAACACAACAAGACCGAGACTCCATCATGGATAATCCGGAGTGTCGGTGACTGGGAATTGAGACACGTTCCGTCACTCGGAGTACGAAACGTATCTCGTTTCCCGTGCTCGGGCTAACTCCTATCCCAAACACAATGCAATATGCATGACATGCATGAATGCAACTAAAATACAACCTAACATGCACAATGCTATGAAATGGCATACACGATGCACGAGGTAACATGGCATACACAATGCGCTAACATACAACCTAGCATACACAATGCTATGAAATGAAATGGCATACACAATGCATAATGGACTCATACCAACACAAGTGGACCTCAGCCACACTCACATAGGAGGCCATTAGGATGGAAATGAGACACTCGAGATGCGTGCACACATGCACGCAAACCGAGGACCGGACCTAAGGCACGAATGCCACTCTACCAATGCATGGTAAGGCATGGAACATGATATGCAAACAAGCAAATTTTAGCACTAAAACATGATGCTAAACAGCCTCGAAACATGGCAATATGGCACCCGATGCATGAGGTGAACCCCAAAACTCAAAACTAGGCATACGCAATGACCTATAGCTATACAAAGCATGCATTATTTGATCATGAAGCATGAAGACAGAACCAAGGCAGTCCCAAAACAAGAACATTTCTAGTTCAAATCATGGCTAAAAGATGCTAGCAAGATGGCCTCAAATAGCATGCGATTTTGACTATCAAACATGGATTACATGGCACGTATATGAAGCACATGGAATCTCACTAAACCAGAAAAAATCAGTGAACTAAACATACCAAAATATGCCCAAATAAACATGGAAATGCAGCCAACGCATGCACAAATGAGGGGCTCCTTTGGAAGGGCATACAAGGGGTTATTAAGCACATGCAAGATAGACATGAAGCATGACCAAAAAAACTCTAGAAATCAAATATGGTAGTCCCAAAACTCACCAAATTGACCCTGAAATGTGACTTCAAAGCATGCAAGATGGGGTCTCTTTGGAAGGCCAAAATGACCACCAAACTAGTCAAGGTGAGAGGGGGCACCCCCCCTCTGATTTGGAGGCTCAAGACAGCATCAAAGCCACTGGAAATGCACTGGATTCCAGTGGCTAGAGGGCCAATCAAAGCATGCAACAATAGCTTAGGTATAAGGCTCAAAACAAGGAACAATCAAGCATTCAAGGAAGCATGTGACCTTAAATAAGAAAATGACCTTAATGAAACATGAATATGATGTCAAAACAAGCCTTTTTTCAGTTTATAATAAATCTCAAAAATGAGCACAAATAGGGCTAATCTATCATGCAAAAATGGCCCTAAAAGAGAGAATAGAGATAAGGGACAGCAGCCGGCCCCAAATGGCAAAAATCCCTTCAACAAAGTTGAAGAAGGGCTCAAAACAAGGCACTTTACAGTTTACATCAAGTCTCGAAAATGAACACAAGTGAGGCTAAATCAACATGCAAGAAAAAGGCCTAAATGAGGAATAAAGAGGCAAGTGGTAGCAGCTATCCTCAAACAGAGGAGAGCCCTTCAACAAAGTTGAAGAGGGGCTTAAAAAAAGACATTTTTCAGTTTATGACCAAGTCCAAAACAGCTCACAAATAAGCTTAAAATACCATGCAAAAATAGGCCCAAAAGAGAGTTTAAGCACAAAGGGTGAGGAGGATTCCTCAAACAGGGAAAGACCCTTAATCAAATATGGAGATGAGCATAAAATATGACTATTTATAGTTCGGGTCGGAGCCCAAAAATGTAAGCAACAAAGGCTAAGATTACATGCAAAATAGAGCAAAAAGAAAGAGAAATGAGGCTCACCCTTGTAGTCCAAACTTTCAGCAGCTTTTGGTCCAAGGAATGGTGCTCCTAAGCTCTGAAAAACAGCCTCAAGTTACTGGAATGGAGTATGGAGGTTGTAGGCTTGGAGGTGGTGTAGAAATGGTGTAGGAGCAAGGTGGTTTTGAGGCTTGGAGTAGGGAGGGAGAGAGATTTAATGCAAGACTCTCAAATGAATTTTTCTAACCTCTCTAAAATGCAGCTGAGGGTGTTGGTTTTATAGAGGTAGAGAAGGGAAAAATAGGGGGGGGAAAACCAATTCAAATTTCCCCCCCAAAAGGCTGACCCTCGGGTACAGGGTCTAGAGGAAAAAAGGAGGCACAGCTGGAACATACTCAGGAGGGCAAGAATGGCCGGCCAGCTCAAAAGGGCCAAAGTGGTCATCCGACCAGGTGGGTGGCCGGCCTACCACATTTTCTGGCCGGCCTGCTACTTTTCAGGACAAAAAATGGGTCTGCCGGAAAGAAAGGTAGCCGCCAGTGATTGGGAAGTCCAATGGTGTCCGGCCAGGTTTCCAAATTGAAGCCCCGGAAGTTAGCTTTCCAATGGCGCAAACCTTGCATTAAAATTCCTCCTGTGCAAAAAGTTATGCCAGTTTTGGTGAAGCCGCGCAGATTCGGTCCAACCGGAGTGATGCTCTACTTCAATCAACCATATCTCCCCCATCCGGAATTGGCTTTAGGAGATTCTTGAGTGCAAAATGAAGCGCCGGAAGTCTTCTTTCCAACGGTGGTGGCCTCATATCTTGATTCTAAGTACGCAAATGAATAAGCCCGATTCGGCGAGGGCTGCTCGACTTTCTCTTAACGGTTCATGCCCATTTTCTCCCCCAACTGGATTTCTTCCCTCTTCTCCTCTTTTCTTCAACTTTAAACCCCTAAGCAAGGTGTTTTGAAAGATTTTTCAAAGATTTCATCTCTCTTTCATTCATTTCCACTTTGTCGTTGCTCGGTTTACCGAAAAGAGCAACATTTGACAAAATGCGAGCCTTGGAACATCGTAAAAACTTTATTTCAAAAACGTTTTGAAAGAGAGGTTTTTAAGACTAAAATATTTTGATCAAGATCGTTTTGGTCCAAAAAAAAAGGGTATGAAGTTGAGATTTGACTCTCTCTCCTTGCCGAATAAATTGAACCTTTGCACTGCACAACTTCCAAAACCATCAGTCGCGTCCAAGTTTTAAAGGTGGTCAAAAATGGAGTGTCTACAAACCCTCATCCCCCAACTTGAATATGGCATTGTCCTCAATGGAAAAGTAAAGAGAAATGAGAGAATATTACCAGAATTGTAAGTGCACATCCAGGTAGGCAGAGAGTAACATATATACACTTCACACGGTTTTTTTTTTTGAAGAAAAGAAAGAACTAAAAAGGAAAATAAAAATAAAAATAAAAGAGGCAAAGTAATATACAGGTGGGGACTACGGGAAAGCCGGTGGTGGTGGTGGCGGGAAATGCTGGGCGAACAAAGTTTGCATCAAAGAGCGCGTCTCAAAGGCGTCATCCTGAACCCGTTGCTGGTGGGCGAGCAGCTGGTCGAAGGTCGCTCGAGAATAGTCGCAATGCGCCTGAAAATCCGTGCGTAACTCCATGAGACTCTGGTGATGTTCACGAAGAGTACTGTGGACCTGATCCACAAAGTGCTGAAGCTGTAAGTACTCCTCGCGAGTCATGTAGAGCAGGTCCCCTTGGGGAGGCACGGGGGGAAACATGATGAACTGGGTGGTCATGTACGGGATCCTGGGCCTCATCAACTGGGGCACCAACCGGCTGCGGGATACGAGATATGCTATGTTGCCATTCCCGGTGGCCGAAAGTCGGATACCCTCTATCAATCACCTCATCCTCAGCAATGTGGAGGTGGTTCAGCTGAAACACAAGTGTCAGCAGATTGGCAAATGGTAGTGGCCAAGTCAGGTTTTGCATAGGATCAGGCCGAACTGCCTCTCGTAGAAATTTCTGGTAGAAGAGTCGTACCAGACGAGGATAAGTGGGCGCTGTCACAGTGCAAACGCCCAACTGCTGCCGGAGTCGGAGCTGCTCAACGGCCCAAGTAGTGTCTGCCTCACCCTGAAAAAATGGCCGGTTGAACTGCGTGAGCTTGTGAAGAGGGCGTGAAGCCCACTCCGGCCGAGGCAAGTCACCCGGTGGTGGTGGCGAGGATGGTGGTAACGATGGCGGTGGTGGCGCCGAAGAGGTGGAACCTCTGGCCTTCTTGGAGGCCCGAGCAACACGTCGACTCATATCCTGCACACACCAAAAACAAATAGACACAAACCCGTGGAACCAATCATGAGAATAAAATAAAATATGAAAGCACAAGTTGCCCACTAATGTACCACATGCAATTCCCACTTCTTTTTTTTTTTTTTTTTTTTTTTATGTAAAAACGAAAATAATTAATAAATGAATAAAAATGACATTAAATTAAATTAACTAAACTAGAAAATAAATTACACTAAACTAAACTAAACTAAACTCTAAAATAACTAAACTACAAAACAGACTAAAGTATAGAATAAAATAACCTAAATTAAACTTCTTTTTTTTTTAATATATAAAAAAATGAAATTAAATAAATGAATTGAAATGACATTAAATTAAATTAACTAAACTATAAAATAATTAAATGAACAATTACATTAAAGAAAAAAATAAAAAATAAAAAATAAAAATAAAAATAAAATCACTAACTAAACAAACAAAATTAAAAATTAAAAATAAAAATAAAACAATCCACAACTAATTAAATTAACTAGAATCACTAATGAACAATTTAAACTAAACAAATAGAGGAAATAAAAAAAAAATTAAATTAGGATTAGTATTAGCACCATGATTTCTGATTTTTTTTTTTATTTATTTGAAAATTCCCGCACGTGCGCCGGAGATGGCCGCACGTGCGGCATTCATCTTCTCTAGAAGCAGATCGGTGTTGAAGTTTTTTTTTTATTATTATTATTAAAACAAACTAAGTAAACATGCATTCTACAACTCAGGAAAAACAAATAAAATTAAAACAAAACATAACATAAAAGAAAGAATGAACACTAAAAATAAAAAAAAATAAAATAAAGTAATGCACTTATGAACAATTTTTTTTTTTTTTTTTTTAACACTAGATCACAAAAAATAAAACTAAAATCAAAATCTCTACAAATTGATTCCTATAGCTACAAATCTATACATAGAAGGAAAAAAATTACCTTGAAAAAGTGGAGAAAGAGAGAAAAAGAATGGAGGTTCGCCGGAAAAAATGGTGGTCGCCGGAGTTTCGTCGGACGGAGAGGGGAGTGATGCCGGCGGTGAGATGATTGTGGTGAGGAAGAAGAAAGAAGAAGAAAAAAGAAAGAAGAAAGAAGGAGAAAAGTTGGTGACGGTGAGGTTGGTGGAGTTTGTGGGTGTGTGTGGGGTTTAGAGAGAGAGAGAGAGAGAGAGAGAGAGATAAGGTAGGGAAAGAGAGTGAAATTTGAGAGTGAGAAGGATTGGGAAAGAGAGAGTTGAATAAGGTGTTTTTTTTTTTTTTTGGTACGAAAATAGAAAATAGGAAATAAAACTAAAAAATAATAATAATAATAAAATACGAGTTTTTTTTTTAATATAAATAAAATAATTGTATATTTATTTATTTATTTTAAAATTATTTATGTATTTATTTAAAATTTATTTACTTATTTATTGGTTTTGTAATCAGTAAATAAAAAAAATGAAATTAAAAATAAAATAAAATAAAATAAAAATAGAAAAAGACAAAACAAAACAAAAAATTTTTTTTTTTCCGAAAATTCCCGCACATGCAGGGCCCAGGCCGCACGTGCGGCGATTTGCCCCCCTCGCGCTTTTTTTTTTTTTTAGTTCGAAAATAAATTAAAAAAATAGAAAATAAAAAAATAAATAAATAAAATAAAACGATTTTTTTTTTAAATTAAAAATAATTAAAAAGAAGAAGAAAATAATTTTTTTTTTTTTTCTCGAAAATTCCCGCACGTGCGGGGCCCAGACTGCACGTGCGGCTTGCCTCTGCACCTGCCCTCCGCACCTGCTTATTAAGCAGTGTGCAAACTCACCAAATGCTCAATTTCCCGCACGTACGGGGCCCAGGCCACACGTGCGGCGATTTGCCCCCCTTGCGCTATTTTTTTTTTTTTGGAAAATCGGCGTCCCGCACGTGCGGGAGTCAAGCCGCACGTGCGGCTGGTCAACGCACGCCACTCCCCGCACTTGCTTATTTAGCAGTGCTCAACATTTGTTTTACCAATTTTTCCCGCACCTGCGGGACGTGCGGCGATTCCCACTTCTTTTTTTTTTTTATTGAACAAGTGTAACCATTTTTTTTTTCATTATTTATTTATTTATTTTTAAACTGAACAAGTGTAACACCCTTTTTTTTTTCTTTTTTTTTTAACACAAAAAATAAACATGAAAGCATGCTTCTTTTTTTTTTTTTTTTTTTTTTTAACTAACTCTCAGCACCTAACAAAAGGTACCAGAGTTATGGCATAAAGTTGCCACTTCAGAATCCCCCAAGTAATAAACCCAGCGTAGTTTATAGCCTTCTGGCTAGTACAACCGAAATATACTTAACCATTTCTACCTTCAATTGACATCCGAAATAGATATAGCACATAAGAACATAACGGAATGCCCACTAAAGGTATAATCTTCACGCGAAAACCACGAGTACTACTTTTCTCCCTAACTGTGTTTGTAACTTTTCCTATTTTCCAACAGGGTGATAGACTAGGTTGATTCGGTATCCAGAATCGAGGCGCATAAAGCTACCTCAACCTATGGGGCTGCCATACAGAGTTCAAGCCGAGGTAGTTTTGAAGCAATCTCCACACCCCTGGGTATTTAAACCAGACTCTAGTCTCAGAAATCCCAAACCTTTGTGTTCTAGGCTTTGCCATTCGAACTCTAGTTTCCACCGTCTCAGTTGGTCTCCTAGGAACTCACTACAAACACGGTTAGGTGGCTATACCAGACCGTCAGATGCCGTTCGGGCACAGCTAACACCAAAGGAATTACACCTTTAGAGGATTTAAAGTTTCCTAGACGCAAGGAAAGCATGACGAGAACAAAGAAAAACAAAATAGCATAGAAGGGAAAGAAAAGAGAACAAGAAATTAATCCATCAATCGTAGTAAAATGGGTCCATCAATGCAATGGACTCAATCATATCCCTATTCCCAATCCCCTCTATATATGGTTTCAATCTTTGGCTATTCACTTTGAAAGTGTGGCCAGTCTTTGGATCTCGCACCTCAATGGCGCCATGAATGAATACCTCAACAACTACAAAGGGGCCATCCCATCTTGATCTTAGCTTACCCGGAAAGAGTCTCAATTTTGAATTAAAAAGCCACACTTTTTGGTCGGGTTCAAAGGATTCCTGTTAATGTGCTTGTCATGGAATTCTTTAGTCCGAGCTTTAAAAACTCTCGAACTCTCATATGCATCATTCCGGATTTCCTCCAACTCATTGAGTTGCAATTTCCGGTTGAGCCCAGCTGCGGCCATATCGAAGTTAAACTTCTGTATGACCCACAATGCTCGGTGCTCAAGTTCAACCGGGAGATGACAAGCTTTGCCGAACACCGCTTATATGGTGACATCCCAATGGGTGTCCTATAAGTAGTGCGGTAAGCCCATAATGCATCAATTAACCGTTGCGACCAATCTCTCCTATCCGGTCTCACCGTTTTCTCAATTATGTGCTTTACCTCCCTATTTGAGACTTCCACTTGGCCACTAGTTTGAGGGTGATATGGAGTGCCAACTTTATGAGTGATAGAGTATTTCTTAACTACTGACTCAAAGAACCGGTTACAAAAACGTGTACCCTGATAACTTATTATGACTCTAGGAAACCCAAAACGACTAAAGATGTTTTCATGTAAAAACTTGATTAGCACTCTATGATCGTTTGTTCGGGTAGCTATTGCCTCCACCCACTTAGACACGTAATCTACTGCCAAAAGAATGTACTCAAACCCGAATGACGACGAGAAAGGGCCCATAAAATCAATACCCCACACATCAAATATTTCTACCACAAGAATAGGGGACATTGGCATCATGTCACGCCGAGACATCGAACCCATTTGCTGACAGCGCAAGTTCTACAAAATTGATGGGCATCTTTAAAAATTGTGGGCCAATAAAACCCACTCTGTAAAATCTTGGCGGCCGTTTTATGCCCACTAAAATGACCGCCACATGCAGAAGAATAACAAAATGTAAGAATGCTATGCACCTCACTCTTCGACACACACCGTCGGATCACTTGGTCGGAGCAATATTTAAACAACTCCGGATCCTCCCAAAAATAATACCTGACCTGCGAAAAGAATCGGTCTTTGTCTTGCTTAGACCAATTCTGCGGAATTTGCCCAATGGCCAAGTAATTCACAATATGTGCAAACCACGGGGGGCTCGCTTGTGACAGCTCAAAGAGTTGTTCATCCGGAAACGAATCATGCAAAATAAGAGGGTCACTATTATACTCAACGAGGATTCGGGAGAGATGATCGGCCACCACATTCTCGGATCCTTTCTTATCACGGATTTCTAGATCAAATTCCTGAAGCAACAAAATCCATCTAATCAACCTAGGTTTGGTCTCTTTCTTAGATAATAAATACCGCAAAGCGGCATGATCAGTGAAGACTATGACCTTGGAACCTAGGAGATAAGATCGGAATTTGTCTAAGGCAAAGACCACAGCTAGCAACTCTTTCTCGGTGGTAGTGTAATTCAATTGTGCATCCGAGAGAGTGCGACTAGCATAGTATATAGCAAATGGTGCCTTATTGACCCTTTGGCCTAACACAGCCCCAACAGCATAATCGGAGGCATCACACATGATTTCGAAGGGAAGCGACCAATCTGGTGATTTCATGATTGGGGCGGTGATCAAGGCCATTCTTAGTGTTTCGAATGCCTTTAAGCATGCCTCATCAAAGACAAAAGGCGCGTCCTTAATTAGTAAACTACACAAAGGACGTGATATCTTACTAAAGTCTTTGATGAACCTACGGTAAAAACCTGCATGCCCTAAGAAAGACCTAATTTGACACACGGAATTGGGTAGAGGAAGGCCTGCAATGAGGTCAACCTTAGCCTTGTCAACCTCTATACCTCGAGGGGACACAATGTGTCCCAACACTATACCCTCGCGAACCATAAAATGGCTCTTTTCCCAACTCAAGATTAGGTTTGTCTCAGTACATCGTTCTAACACTCTAGTCAAGTTCCTAAGGCATTCCTCGAAAGACGGTCCAAACACCGAAAAGTCATCCATAAAAACCTCTAAGAATTTCTCCACCATGTCGGAGAAAATGGCCATCATACACCGTTGAAAGGTCGCCGGTGTATTACATAGCCCGAAGGGCATGCGCTTGTAAGCAAAAGTGCCAAAAGGGCATGTGAATGTGGTCTTTTCCTGGTCAGTGGGGTACACCAGGACTTGATTAAACCCCGAATAGCCATCAAGAAAACAATAGAAACCCTGCCCTGCTAACCGCTCTAGGATTTGGTCAATGAAAGGTAAGGGAAAATGGTCCTTCTTAGTCGAGGAATTTAGTCTCCTATAATCAATGCACATTCGCCACCCAGTAGTGGTTCGTGTGGGGACTAACTCTCCTCCCTTATTCTCAACAACAGTGATGCCCGATTTCTTGGGCACCACTTGTGTGGGACTCACCCACTTGTTATCTGAGATAAGGTATATGATACCCGTATCTAACAATTTCAATACCTCTTTTTTCACCACCTCTTTCATGTTAGGATTCAGTCTCCGTTGCATTTCGCGAAAAGGTTTGGTGTCCTCCTCTAGATGTATATAATGCATACACACAGAGGGATCTATTCTTTTCAAATCAGCCACTGACCACCCTATAGCACTCCGATGTGCCATGAGAACACTCATTAACTGACTCTCCTGCTCCGCAGTCAAGTCAGATGCAATGATAACTGGTAAAGTCTCCTGGGGCCCTAAAAATGCATACTTGAGTGTGGCCGGAAGTGGCTTCAACTCAAGTGTAGGTGGTGTGACCAAAGATGGTGTGGCAGGCTCTCTCGACAGAGGAGGAAGTGACTCAAACCGGGCTTTCCATGGAGGAAAATCCGGTGTAGAGGAAGAATTAAGCAAGACATTTACCTCCTCAACTGACCCATCTATATCAAAATTTTCAAACCCAAAATGAGCTAGACAAGCCTCTAAAGGGTCCTCTACAAGAATAGAGGGCAAAGCCTCCTCCACAATCTCATCCACAACATCCACTAATAAGCACTCCTCTCTCTCATGAAGTTGTTGTGATGCTTGGAAAACATTAAGTTTCACTTGCATGTTACCAAATGAAACTTCCATAACCCCGGTCAGACAATTAATGCATGCATTGGCTGTAGCCAAGAAAGGTCGACCCAAAATCACTGGGATTTGTTTCCTCGAACTGGCTACCGGTTCCATATCTAAAACCAAAAAGTCAACAGGGAAGTAGAACCTATCAACCTTAACTAGCACATCCTCAATCATGCCTCGTGGCACTTTGAGGGACCGGTCAGCCAACTGAAGAGTACCAGTAGTGGGCTTCAACTCGCCAAGCCCAAATTCCTTGTACATAGAGTACGGCAACAAATTAACACTAGCCCCTAAATCCAATAAGGCCCTATCAATGAAGTGGTCCCCTATAATGCATGCAATGGTTGGGGCTCCCGGGTCCTTAAGCGTAGGATGTGTGTCATTCAACAAGATGGAGCTTACTTGCTCCGTGAGCAGGACCTTTTGGGACACATGTGTCCTAGATTTACGCTTTTGCGTACAAAGGTCCTTCAGAAATTTGGCATATGATGGTACTTGCTTAATTGCCTCCAACAGGGGGAGGTTGATTTTTACCTGTTTAAAGACTTCCATCATTGCCTCCATAGATGCCACCTTCTTATTAAAAGGGGACGGTGTGTCAAGGCACTGGAGAAAGGGTGCCTTAGGCACATATGGTGCCTTGGGCTCAAGTGAAGTAGTAGGGACTAAATCATCCCTCTTAAGTGTTTCCCCCTCACCCTTGCTCTCACTAGGTGAACCACCGTGGTCACCCTTCCTAACTCTAGTTGCATCAGACGCAACTGACTGAGGCTCTAATTCCCTACCACTTCTCAAAGCAACCACCGCTTGCACTTGCTCATGTTGCTTTCCATTCCCACCCGAACTCTCTGCCCCGTATTGTCCCTTAGGGTTGGCCACAGTTTGACTTGGTAATTTTCCCTCCTCTCACCGATTCATGTTGTTAGCCATTTGACCCAATTGGGTCTCTATCTTGGCAATAGAGTGAGTGTGGGAGTGAACTATCGGTGCTAACCCCTTAAGTTCTGAGAGAACTTCCAACACCTGAGTCTCAAAGGCAGAGTTGCCCTGAGGAACAGGCGGGGGTTGTGGTTGTGGTTGCCGGTATGGTTGTGGAGGTCTATAAGGTTGCGATGGTCGATAAGATGATTGGTTGGCAAAATTATTGAAATTCTGCCTTGGTGGTGAAGGATTGTAAGAAGTGCCTTGTGAATGGGGTCTCCATGAGAAATTAGGGTGATTTCTCCATCCCGGATTGTATGTGTTGGAGTATGGATCATTACCCGGGTTGGAGAATCCTTGAGCTGCATTCACATGCTCTTGGACTAACTCCGGAAATTGTGATGCCGAAGGGCACTCACTCAAGTCATGAGCAGGGCTCGCACAAATAACACATGCCTCGTGAAATTGAGGCTGATCTTGCTGGGTAGGGGCATGTCCCGTAGCTAATAATTGGTCGTCTTGCGGGACAGTGCCTCTACTTGTTGGGCTAACTCTAGGTTTTGCCCTACCTCATAAATGCCCCCTCTTTTCGGGGCTCCAACTACGGGTTGCCGGACTTGCCGGGCTGCGGAGGCATGGTGAAGGGAATTATCACTTAAGTTCTCAAACAATTGCCATGCCTCGGCATCATTTTTAGACATAAATGTCCTACCACAGGACGAATCCACCATTTGGCAGTATGGCTCAGTTAAGCCATAATAGAATGTTTGAACAAGTTGCCAATCAGGCACTTGGTGGTGGGGACACTGTTGGAGAAGGTCTCTAAGTCTTTCCCACGTCTCATGGAATTGCTCGCCATCCATTTGAGCAAAGTTTGTGATGGCTCGCCTAAGTTAGTTGGTTTTACCTATGGGAAAGTACTTCTCCGAGAACCGTTGCTGTAATTGGTCCCAACTTGTGATTGAATTAGCAGGTAAAGAATTTAGCTAGTGTTTGGCTTTATCCTTTAACGAGAATGGAAACAATCGCAACATTAAGGCCTCATTTGTGAAATTATGGATCCTCACTGTCGAGCAAATTTCCAGAAATTCATTCAAATGCTTATAAGGGTCATCATGAGTTAGTCCATGGAATGATGGGAGCATTTGTATGGTGCTGGACTTAATCTCATAATGAGCAGCAGTGTTGTTGGGCAATTGGATGCATGATGGTGATGTATATGCAGTGGGTGTAAAATAATCCTTAAGGGTCCGGTTAGGTACATTCGGGACATTAGGATCTGCCATCTCTAATGGCTCAATGTATGGATATGAATACTCAAGCCTAGGAACACGGGCAGAAGCCCTAAGTCTCCTAAGGGTCCTTTCTAGTTCAAGGTCCAAACACCACAATTCAAGGCGACAAGAACGATGCCCGTGCATGCACTACCCACACACACACAATAAGTTCGACTTGGTGCACTAAGTTACGAAAGCAGAATACTAAAAGAGAAATACTCACAGTGGTTTAACGAAAATGCTTTACTCGTCTTGCGGATGCTTGGCGTGTAGATGTTGTCTCCAACCCCCAATTGAGCTTTGACTTTCGTTTTAGCAGTTTGGTGCTTTGCTTGTGAGTGTTTGCTTCTGTTTACTCACTTTAGTGTTGCGGTTTTTTTTTTTTTAAAGCTCGGCTATGCTCCGCTTGTACTTCAATGATAGCTCCAATTTCAAACGCTCTGCACACTTAGCAACACCAAAAGCATAAAATCCTAAACTAAAAATTAAAATAAGAATGTAACTTTAAATTAACTAATTTCGCCAGAAGTCCCCGGCAACGGCGGCAAAATTTGATGGGTCGTTGAACACACCAAAAATAATTACTAAACTATACCAAATTCAATTAGAATAATGGTAAGTCCAGGTATCGATCCACAGGGACTATTGTGAAATTAAACTAATTTAATTGTTAAATTCCTAAATTAATTTTGATAAAAAGATTGAATGATCATAACCTAATTTAATAACGAATAAATTAAATTAAGGAATTAAATTATCAATAATAAATGAAATTGGGTTTACTGAATTGGGAAAAAATCCTAGGGTAGAGAATTCACCACTAACCACATGAATGAGACTTAACATCAACCACCAATCACAATTCAGTTTGAACAACCCAATATTTCACAACTACAAGTTTGAAATATTGATCAAGAGGGTTGTTGCATTCAATGTACAGGTACGAATCATCCCGAGTAGTACGAGTCGTTTGCTCTAAACTAAGTTAGCAAAATGACCCGTCTCTCATAGCATGACTCGTCTCATACTTTGAATACAAACACAAAGAATACTAATGTATGGAAAGCATTAAACAATCACAGAGAGTAAAATGCTTGAAGAGAAGAACGAAACAATTATTTATAAACTTCTAAAACATCCATACATTTATTCAAACCAATTTACAATTAAAACTCATGAAAAATTCCATTACATGGCTAGGGTTTCATCAAAACCCTAGAAAAGACGACTAGCCACTCATGGATGAGTGGAAAGAGGAAGAAGATGAGGAAGAAACCTCCATGGAAGTGTCCTTCAAGCTTTGGTAGACTCCCCTTCTCCAAACCCTAGCCTCTCTTTTTAGGTCAAAACAATTGCAGAACCCTAGAAAAGCCTTTTCCTTTTCTTTTTATACTTCTATTCACTTCCAAACAGGTTTAAAACATCAGTTTAACTTTTCCAGAAAAAGTCAACTCTGTCCAAATTTTGTCTTTTTGCCCATTTTATGCTCCAACGATGTACAACCTGATTGACATTCAACACACATAAAGTATACGGTTTGACCAGCAAGTGAAGTTAAGAGATTCTAATTAACGGCCTCAATGATGTACAATTCGGCCTTAATCAGTATTCCATTAGTAGGTTCAAATTTATCTGTTTCTATAATTTTATGTTTCATTTAAGGATATATGATATTATCTAACTTATATATTATTTTTCAAAATATCCTTAATGGATAAGTGGTTTCATACATATCGATTCCTACAATTTCTATTTTTAAAGTAAAAAATCTATTTATGAATCCATCTTTTAAACTAATATAATATCCTGGTTTGCAATTAAAAGTTAATTAGCTTGCTTGTTTTTATTTTTCAGAAAACACTTTTCAGAAAATTCTACATTCTTATTTTTCGCGTTTTTTTGTTTTTACTGAATTTTTTTAATATTTTAAGCAATTTTTTTACTTTTTAGACACACCTAATATAAATACACCTAAAAAGTAAAAAAATTGTAAAAACAATCTCTCAAAAATTCACTAAATGCCAAAAATACAAAAAAATACAAGAATTCAGTACATTTTTTTGTATTTTTATGTATTTATTAATTTTTTAAAATATTTTTTCACAAATTTTTTACTTTTTAGATACATCTAACTAAGGTGCATCTAAAAAAGTAAAAAAAATGTTTAAAATTTAAAAAATATTCACTAAAAATAAAAGAATACGAAAACCAAAAAACACAGTTTTCAAAAAACTTAATCCAGAAAACTCAAACCAAACACACTGAATGGTCCTCCATATAGATTACTTTTTATTCCACTAATTGTGTAACTTCCAAAATTTCGTTGTCTAATATCACACAAAAATGCATATATATATATATATATATATATATATATATATATATCTTGCCTTTTATCAAATAACAGTATAATTTATATTTGTACACTCCCTATATGTATATTTATATTTATTATCTTTATTATCATTTAATATATTTTCATAATTTATTAAAAAGAAAATTGGTGATAAATCTAATTTAGAGTGTCTAAGGCATTAGATCGAAGATATTTTTTGTTAGTGAAAAGTCTACGTTTTGTGAAATAGTTTAATAAGAAGTCTTGTAAGACATTTTGTTTTTAATTTTTCCCCTTGACTTTTTTTTATTTGTTGACTTTTCATTAACTATCTGTTCAAATTTTTTATCCATCTGTTTAAATTTTTTGACTATCTGCTCAAATCTTTTAATTATCTGTTCAATTCTTTCCCTTTATATGTTCAAATATATGTCTAAATTTTATTATCTGTTCAAATTTTATTTAATTTTTTTTTCTATCTATTGAAATGCTAAGCAAACCAAATCTTATCTGTTGAAATTTTATCTGTGCAATTTTTTTATTTGTTGAAATCTTTCTCACTATCTTTTTCTCCATAGGCAATGAGATCTGATTCTTTATCTATTCATTACAATCTATTTCTTAACAACAACAACAAAAACTTCTCAAGATCTTCTGCAATATTATTTTCTCCACATTAAAAAAAAATGTAATTATCACATTTAGAATTAGAAATCACGAAACCCTAACCCAGAAATGGTTAATATAGTTAATTTTTTTTAATCTATTTTATCATTATTCATCATTAATCATCATAATCATCAACAACAACAACAACAACAACAACTATCTGTTTAATTTTTTTTTTTATAAAAAAAATCCGATATCCTATATATATACACCTCATGTTAACATAGATGTATATATATACATCACACATCCACAGATCTATATGTATGATTTTGGTCTCTCTCTCTCTCTAAAGCTAAACCGTTTCTCTCTCTAAAACTCTCTATTTTTGTAGTGTTTCCAAATAGGGAAAATCAACTCCAATGGCTTACTCGAGTGTAGTGGTGGTTTTGATGTTCACTTTGGCTGCTGGCTCTACCATTGCTCAGGCTCCAGCAACTTCGTTGACGAAATCTTAAGTGGCATCGCTGCTAAAGGCCCTCGTGACTCTTTCAGTGGCTGCGAGACCGTTCGTGAATGCACCAATTAACGCTTCACCGACCCATTCTCCTAAGTCCTCTTCAAATGCTCTCCCAGCCGTCGCTGAACCGTTACAGGGAAACCCCACACCTCTATACCCCCCGCCGTCGCTGAACCGCCGCAGAGATCTAAGGGCAGAGAGAGATATAGATTTGATGTGAGAGAAAGAGAGAGAGAGAGAGAGATAAAGAAGGGGTTAAGGGCAACGTGTAAACATAAATTGCAGAACATAAACCTTACACTTCGGATTATTTACCATGTGTATCATCAAGAAATCAAGACAAAATGACATACCTGAATCCATTGATGAACGGTTAAACGGAAGCGTGATTATCAATAAACTCTTTGTTATTGATTATGTTATTGCCTTCTAATCCTTTCCCCTTTGGTGCCTTATGTTTCTCCTTGAGAGGATTTAGAAAACATGGCAGTGTTTTTACCACCTGGGAAGGAATAGGGACCATAACCTTTTAAAGGTTGTAATTGGTTTTCAAACTGAAACCTTGTGGAAGTTCAAAAAGGCTTCCATTTATTGTGGAAGTTACAAAAGGCTTCCATTTATTGTGAAAGTTACAAAAGGAAACAATAAATGTCTATTTATTGTTTTCTAAAACTGAAAACCAACTTTAACCATTATTGGTTTTAATTCTATTTCTGCCCCTCATAGAAATAGAAATTAAACAACTAGTATCTACACATTAGGTCCATAACACATATACCCTTAAGCCTATTAACTAAATTGAATCACTTAAATTGTAGGCTTCTTATAAATGATAACATCACATTTAATTATGTGGTCCCATTGAGACATTATCTAACAATCTCCCACTGGACCACATATGTATCCTGAAATGTGCTTAACTTTAGTGAGCTCAGAAATTTGTTATCATAACTTAAGGGTATCCAAACAATCTTGTCCATTAACTATATTAATATAGGATCAAAGCGGTCTTCGTTACATCAATCGTAACTCGACCCACCAATGGTCACGTATACTAATACAGCTAAATGACATAGATCAATCATGGATGCGTAGCATGGAAATTACATGTGATGTGATCCATACATGCCTATGTCCAACTGGTCCTACTTAACTTTATTGAGATCAATACTTCACTATACGTAACAGAGCGTAATAAACTGAATACTTCATTTCTGCAGAAATTAATCTAATTACATAGATAAAACTCAAGGCTGACATAAAGCAGTAATATAA
Organism: Camellia japonica; assembly: GCA_030407325.1. Lineage (NCBI taxonomy): Eukaryota > Viridiplantae > Streptophyta > Magnoliopsida > Ericales > Theaceae > Camellia > Camellia japonica. Next base: position 30,189,143 of record JAPPVO010000031.1, read on the forward strand.
ATACAAACTCCCACTAAACCAGAATGTTCTCAAATAGAACAACACCCATATGAGCAGTGTGCTCATGAAAGACCTTGGGTGGTAGTCCCTTCGTAAGTGGATCCGCTATCATGGAGTTTGTCCCAATGTGCTCTATGGAAATCTGTCCACTCTGCACTCTTTCTTTTACAACTAGGAACTTGATATCAATATGCTTTGATTTTGTCGAGCTCCTGTTGTTATTGGAATATAAAACTGCAGACTTATTGTCACAATATATCTTAAGTGGTCTTTCAGTGCCTTCCAAAATATGCAACCCAGTGACAAAATTTCGCAGCCATATCCCTTGGTTTGATGCCTCATAACATGCTACAAACTCTACAGCCATGGTGGATGAAGCTATGAGCGTCTGCTTTGCAGACCTCCAAGAAATTGCTCCGCCAGCTAACAGATAAATATAGCCTGATGTGGATTTCCTACTGTCTTGGCATCCAGCAAAATCGGAGTCGGAATATCCAATGACCTCTAACTTATCCGATCTCCTATATGTGAGCATATATTCCTTTGTTCTCTGTAAATATCGCATAACACGCTTGACTGCTTTCCAATGATCCATGCCAGGATTACTTAAATATCTGCCTAACATGCCAACTATGAGCGCAATATCCGGACGCGTACATACTTGAGCATACATTAGACTCCCTACAGCCGAGGCATAAGGAATCTTCTGCATTTCTTGAATTTCAAGACTGGTCTTCGGGCATTGGCTGAGACTAAACTTGTCTCCCTTAGCAACCGGGGTTTCGCCTGATTTACAATTTTGCATGCCAAATCTAATGAGTACTTTTTCGATATAGCTCCTTTGTGATAATCCCAGAATACCCCGAGAACGATCTCGGTGTATTTCGATTCCTAATACAAAGGAAGCATCACCAAGATCTTTCATTTCAAAATTCTTAGATAGAAATCTCTTGGTGTCATGCAATAAGTTTATATCGTTTGTGGCAAGCAATATGTCGTCAACATAAAAAAACCAAAAATATGTGTTTACTCCCACTGAACTTGTGATACACACATTCATCAACAACGTTAGTTTCAAAACCATACGAAGTGAGAACTTGATGAAATTTGAAGTACCACTGACGAGAAGCTTGTTTGAGTCCATAGATAGATTTAGTCAATTTGCAAACCATATTCTTTGGGTCTCCTGACACAAAGTTTTCTGGCTGCACCATATAAATTGTTTCTTTAATGTCACCATTAAGAAAAGCTATTTTGACATCCATCTGATGCAACTTAAGATCAAAATATGCAACAAGCGCCATAATTGTCCTAAAAGAATCTTTCGAAGAAACTGGAGAGAAAGTTTCTTTAAAGTCAATTCCTTCTTTTTTGAGTAAAGCCTTTGGCTACAAGACGTGCCTTATACCTCTCCACATTACCATTTGAATCCCTTTTGGTTTTAAATATCCATTTACAACCTACGGGCTTCGCACCAACTGGTAATGAGACAAGTTCCCAAACTTTATTGTCTTGCATAGACTTATATTCTTCATTCATGGCTTCTATCCACTTATGAGAGTTGGGACTTTCCATGGCTTGACGAAAGTTGATTGGATCATCTTTCGACATTCCATTTTCTACCTCATGTTCCTGGAGATATACAATATAATCATCTGAAAGTGCAAATCTCCTTTCTCTTGTGGATCGCCTTAATGGCACAGATTCTTGAGGTTGTAGAGTTTGTTCCTCAGGAACAATTACCTCATCTTGAATGGGGGTTTGAACTATATTATCTTGAACAACATTGTCTGGTTGAGGATCCGAAATTACTTCTCGAGCAATGACAGGTATAGGAACCTGTAATTGGTCAAAAGTAGTAGTAGGAAGTGGGATTACTCCAGCTTCCTCCTCAAAGACAATGTCTCTAACTGGATATCGCCCCCCAAACTCAACATCCTCAAAAAATGTTGCAATTCCTGTCTCAAATATTGACCTATTTGTGGGATCATAAAACTTGTAACCCCGTGATCGTTCGGCATAGCCAATAAAGTAGCTGCTAATGGTTTTAGAGTCCAATTTTCGTTCATGAGGTTTATAAGGCCTCGCCTCAGCAGGACACCCCCACACATGCAAATGTTTTAGACTAGGCTTTCGCCCAACCCAAAGCTCATAAGGTGTTTTTGCAGCTGCTTTAGTTGGCACCCGATTTAAGATATAAGTTGCTGTCTTTAGAGCCTCACCCCAGAGGGACTCTAGAAGGAATAAACAATTATGCTCACATTATGTTACCAAACAGATAATCTCTAAATAAATTAATTTAATGACAACATCTCAAGATACCTAGCACAACATTAATACCAAGCCTTTGGGTAGTGATATTAACTGTAAGTGGTATTCTTGTTGTAATGATCAAACATTGACAATAAGTTATGTCAAATAACAAATCTATCTTTTGATGGATTTATTATTCACATTAGGTTTTCTTGACAATTGGCACATGTTTATCACCACAAAATGTGTGTGTAATTTTGCCAAGTATTAATCATGTCTTTGGACCGATAAATACCCGCATGAGATACACAGACATGAACATCAAAACATTCTATATAAAACAATCTAGACAAGAGAGATCACTTTTGTGACATCTTGTTTGAATGGACTTATATTGAGAATGTTAGAAAATTAAATTTTTGTAGACGTTGTATAAAATTACATTAAATTTAAAGATTTCTTAATTTGTTACCCCGAAATATTATATAATCTGCAGCAATCCCAATTATATACATACATATATAAATAGAATTGACGGGTCCAAAAAACAAACTGACCACCGAATCATTTTACAATTCCAGAAAACAAATTGCCATTTTCACAAAACAAAACAGGAAAAAACAGAATTTACATCCATAAGAAAATTCAGAATCTGATTCCAGGAAACTAAATAGAATGAATAAAGTATATCAATTCTGATAATACACATGATATGCTGGCTCTGATACCAATTGTAAACATAAATTGCAGAACATAAACCTTACACTTCGGATTATTTACCATGTGTATCATCAAGAAATCAAGACAAAATAACATACCTGAATCCATTGATGAACGGTTAAACGGAAGCGTGATTATCAATAAACTTTTTGTTATTGATTATGTTATTGCCTTCTAATCCTTTCCCCTTTGGTGCCTTATGTTTCTCCTTGAGAGGATTTAGAAAACATGGCAGTGTTTTTACCACCTGGGAAGGAATAGGGACCATAACCTTTTAAAGGTTGTAATTGGTTTTCAAACTGAAACCTTGTGGAAGTTCAAAAAGGCTTCCATTTATTGTGGAAGTTACAAAAGGCTTCCATTTATTGTGGAAGTTACAAAAGGAAACAATAAATGTCTATTTATTGTTTTCTAAAACTGAAAACCAACTTTAACCATTATTGGTTTTAATTCTATTTCTGCCCCTCATAGAAATAGAAATTAAACAACTAGTATCTACACATTAGGTCCATAACACATATACCCTTAAGCCTATTAACTAAATTGAATCACTTAAATTGTAGGCTTCTTATAAATGATAACACCACATTTAATTATGTGGTCCCATTGAGACATTATCTAACACAACGACGATGAGGAGGCGGGAGGGGGCGGCGATGGCGAGCAAGTGAGAAGGGACAGAGTGGCAATGGTGAGACGACAGCGACAGATTTGAAGAAGAGAGAGTGAGAGAAAAAAGAAAGGAGTAAAGAGAGATCTGAGTGAGTGAGGGAGGATCGTGGTGTATAGATATGTATAAAGAAGGGTATTTTGGTCATTTTGGTTGAATTTGTTTTTTTGGACAAAATGTTTTAGCGCTTGTACTTTTGGATAAACAAAATTGAAATTGAAACTTTTGGACCGAATATCCTTTATTAAATTTATTTTTCCTACATCATATTCACAATCCTTAATTTCAATATTTCCTTTTATTCTTTCACATTTATATTTACTTTTTAATTTAAATATTAATTTTTGATATATTTTGTCTTTTCATATTATTGGTAATATTCAATTTTTTATATTTTTTATTTTGAGAATTTTCTATAACAGATTGTTCTCCTCCGAAATTTTCTATACTTATTTCTACTGTTATCATAAAATTTAGCTTTTTATCTATATAGCTATTAGCTATAATCTTCATTTTCTGTTTCTATTTCTTCTTCAATTAATTCTATTATTTCTTTATTATTTTCTAGAGTCAATTCTAATGCTTTTTCTTCTTCTACTCTGCATAATCCAAGCTTCCTAAGATTTTTATTATTTCATTATTTTTCTTATTTGTACATTGATTAACAAAATGACATATTTTTTCACATGCCTAACATTTACAAATCTTTTTTCCTTCTAGATAATAATTAATTTTTTTCTAAAAAATCTTCTTCTTTCATTGAAATTATAGGGGTTTTTTTTTATTATATTATTTTTTTATATTTTTCTCCTATTTGTTTATTAAAACATTTTCTCTTACAAAATGTTTTCTTTTTCTTGTTGTATATTTTTCTACTTAAAGGCTCACATTCCCATAAATTAGATGTTTGCCAGTAATGTAAATATTATTTTTTTTTATTTTTCTTTTTTATTTCATTTTCATGTATTTCTGCTCCACCCATTCTCTTAGATATATAATTCTATGACTAAAGGTGTCGCTTGTAACATCTCCTAATTCTTTTAACCATGTTTCATATTTTTTTTCTATATTAACATTTATAGGATATGGTAATTTATGAAAAAACATAGTTAAATGAATTTTATTTCTACCTATTTGATAATAGTAATAGGAGTATTCGCATTTATAATTTTCTATATATATATATATATATTCTATATTACATATTTCCATATTACTTAATTTTCTGACCTATTCTTTTTTTCTTTTTTTCTCATCTTGCTCTTTTCCTACAAATTCATCTTTAATATATTTTATAAATAGGTTTAACTTACCTTCTGGGATAGTTTTTACTGTTAATTTTTGTTTGTCACTTTTTCTCAGGTTGTCGTACCAACTTGCTACTATACCGTAAAACTATGTTTAATATAATTTAGAAAACTTTGTGCACTCCAACTACTGCTATAGATATATAAGACATGGTGCATATCTCTCTTCTATTGTTTTGTTACCTTACTTGTATTTGTAGCACAATCAATGTCTAACAGATATCCTGTATTACTTATTGGTTTTAGTGGTACGTCCCTTAAAAATACTTCATTTCCAGGGGTAAAGTCTGCATAATTAGATGCTTCTCTAGCAAAAGATCCTCTATTTAGATATGTCCTATTCTTCTTTTATAATTATAATCTCTAGCATTATTTTCTAGTTATTATATGGTAAAATTTCTAAAATCTAGGCGATTTGGATTAGCAGGGCGGATGAACTACGCCATTATTATTTTACTACTGTCATTTCAGAATCATTAATGTTATTTGTTTCTTCAAAATCTTCTAAGGCATTATTTTTTGTTTCTACGTATTCAAGGTTTTTTAAGACATTTTCTTTTTCTTTTTCTGCCTCACTATTTCCCATTATTTGTTCTAAATCTTCCAGGGGAATGTGTTCCATTTCTCCCAAGCTGATTAATCCTGATTGTTTATAGATATCTTCTTCTAATTTTATTCTCTCATTATTTATTTCTTCTATTATTTCTTCATCTACCATATCTAATTGTTCAGCTATTTGTGATATTATTTCGTTATCATTTTATTTTTCAACCATTTCTTCTAACTATTTTAAACTATAGTTACTTAACTCTATTATCTTTTTGGTTTGTAGGTAAAATTAATTCAAAGGGTTCCTCTAGATTATTTCCTTTACATGGATAGGGATATAGATATAATTCTTTTTGTTTTTCTTCAAAAATGTTACTTGTTTTTCTAGATCTTGTATAAAATGTCTAATTTTGTTTATTATTTCTAATTGATTAGTACTAAGTTTTTCGTTAATTTTTTTTAACAGCCTAATTAAGGTATTAGTTTGTTTTAGTATTATTTGTAAATAAGTATTATTATTTAAGTTATCAGATTCTACTTATCAAATTCTAATTATTCACTTCATGAGTTATGCTAGGAACCCCAAATAAATTACCAAATTTTCTACCAAACCTCTCACATGGGTGTAGGACCCACACACATATGATTTGTGTAGATCTCACACCCATGTGAGAGGTTTGGTAGAAAATTTGATAATTTATTTGGGGTCCATAGCATTTTCCTTCACTATATTTAATACTTATGCAAATGTTATTGGCAAGGCCGAGAAATCGGGTTCTAATACTAATTTCAATTGCAGGTCTACAGATCTAATTTAATATTAATTATTACAAAAACTTTCGTTGATAATCTCCACTTGTCTTTTCTAATGATATTTTGTTTTTAATACTAGCAATTTTTTTACTATAATTAATTATAGATTGTTCCGAGGCAATGGCCAAAAGAGAATTTAATCTATATAACCCACTTTTTAATTCGGAAATATAATCTAAACTATATTTTATTTTAGTTCTTAGTGCTGTAATTAAACGTATATAAATACTAATTATAAATTTATACAAAAATATAATATTTAATAAGTATGTATGTTTTTTACAATGTTTTGAAGTTTTAAGGGGTCAATTTATAATTTTAAAACTTCTTCATGATTAAGCTCTTGATGATGTGCCTTGGGTTGATTAGGTAAGAGGAGTCCGGATCCTCTGTTATGTTTTCCTGCGACGCTTCCCTGCCATTGTCCAAAACGACGTCGTTTTGGTGGTTTTTCTTTTCTTTTTTTTTGGGGAGGGGGGGCTTTCTTTCCTTTCCTTTTGTCCCTGTTTTCTTCTCTCATTTGAAAAGGCTGTTATGATTTTGACTAAGTGTAAAAGCCTGAGCTCATTTCCTTTCACTTTTCTCACAGAACAAAACAAACAAACACTTCAAACCTAGTCATCTATATATACACACACACATATGTATACATATGTGTGTGTATATATATATATATATATATAGGATCATAGATTCAGTGAAAAGCTATGTTGTCCCAAATTGAGCTAGAAGATTCAACAGAGTCTATATATATAGGACATTGAGAAGAAGAAGAGAATAGAATAGAACAATGGAGTAAATGGGGGCCGTTTGATTCACAGTCGCTTCAAGATCTCTGCCGCATCAAATCTTCTATATCTGATCTTTGCTTGCATTGACGACGTCTCTCAGATCGATTTGTCATCTCACAGATCTATAATTTATAGATTGGTTTGTTGCTGTGTCTCGCGGTGGCAATCAAGCTTTGCTGGAACTAGAGAAATTGCTGATTGAAGCAATGTTTTGAAAAGGAAAGAACGAAGCTTCAAAATTCACACAAATAAACCAGAACTTAGAGATGTTTGAGAGCTTAAAGAGAAGAAAACAAGGGAAACCCAACAAGCAAATTATCACTCAACAGCTTCAATGGTCTTTTTCTTACTTTCAAAGGATTTTTTTTTTATTCTCCGTGGCCTCGCTTCATTGCCGTTGCTGTGGTGTATGGGTTAGGTTCTTAGCTCTCAACAAAAATAGAAAAGAAAAAAAAAAGGGAAAAAAAAAAAAACACCTCAAAACGACGTCGTTTTGGACCATGGTAGAGAAGCGCCGTAGGAAAACACGACAGAGGATCGGAACTCCAGGTAAGTGGTACACCTACATTTGAGCTCCTCTTTGGGCCAGCCGTTTGGAGCTACCAACAATTATACATCTAAGCATAAACATCATGGCCAATTTTATTTATTCATTTATTTACTTGATTCATATATGATACTTGTTCTGTCCTATTTTGAGGGTGTTTGGTATGGTTTATTTTGGTCAATTTATAAATTTTAGTTTTAGAAAAGTTATTTTGGACTGTTTGGTTAAATTTATTTTAAACAGTTTTTGATTCTAGCAACTTATTTTAACTCAAAAAAGCTGATTCTGATAAGCTATTTACCATTTACTTCTGATTATCAATTTCTGTTGTGGATCTATTAATTTAAGATTATACTCTTAGATTTTTTTTATTTTTTATTTTTTAAAATATAGAAAAAGACCCAAATGGACTATGGATTATTATTATTATTTTTTAGGGTTAATTACACTAATAGTCCCTATAGTTTGGGACTTGTGTCACTTCGATCCTTGACTTTTCAATTGTGACACATTTGACCTTAAATTTTGAATCTTGTTCCAAATAAGGACAATTGAAAATATTATTATATTTTTCAAGGGTAAAATCGTCAATTTGATAAAATATAAACTAATTTGACAAAAATAAATATCAAAAAAATATTTTTAAAATTATTTTTATCCACCAATGATAAAATTATGTAAAATTAATAAAAATTACATGATTAATTTTTTTAAATTAATTTTACATGATCATCATCCAAACACATAATAAAAATTAATTTGGTAAAAATAAATAAATAAATGTCTAAAAGATTTATCAATTTTATATAATTTTATTTTTAGTAGATAGAAATAATTTTTAAAAATTCAAAAATATTTGTTGACATTTATTTTTGTCAAATTAGTTTATATTTTATCAAATTGACAATTTTACCCTTGAAAAATCTAATAATATATTCGATTGTCCTTATTTGGAACAAGATTCAAAATTCAGGGTCAAATGTGTCACAATTGAAAAGTCAGGGACCAAAGTGATACAAGCACCAAACTATAGGGACTATTTGTGTAATTTGCCCTATTTTTTATGAGAAATGTAGACAAGTAGTGATAATAAAAAATAAAAGTTAATTCAAAAAGTTATTTCACAGCTTATTTAACAAACACTACTCAACAATTTAAATCTATAATTCAACAGTTACACTAAATAGATTAACAGCTTCTGATTAAAGTCATAATTTATAATCTGTTCAGTTATAATTTATAATCTATTTCAACAGTTAAACCAAACGGGGCCTTTGTTGCTTTACTATTTTATTTTGGAATGTCTTAAAATGATAGTCTTATTTAAAAAATCAAAGTAAAAGACATTTGATTTTTCAAAATTACCCATTTTGAATAATTATAAATATATTAAAATTTTGAAAAGATAGGGGCATAAGCGAAAAAATATTTTTAGATTTAAATTTAAGTAAAATGATTATATGCCCCCCTTAAAAAGTTGAAATTCCCAAAAGAGATCAATAAATTGGGACGGAAGAAGTATTACAATTAAACTTAATGGATTACAATTATAGTAATGAAAATTAAATATAATATATAATTAATACAAAAAAACCTTAAGAGAGAGAGTCTCAAAATAAGACTTACACACAAGTAAGGAATTTTAAATCACTAACCTCCTAATGAGATAGATGAATTCTGACTAATTGAATTAGTCCCGTTGATTATCATGGACCAATTGTTAGTACAACACTTATTTTTGTAGGCAACAAATCCAAAGACACATAATCAATTACAAAAAAATATTAATAAAATAATTTAAATAAAAATATATATATTTTATAATGAGTGTCACCGGATGGTACATATGATTAGAATTATTTTATATACTTAATTTTGTATAAATCTATAAATTATATATTGCATTTATTTATTTTTTGAACAAAAAAAAAGAGATACTCTGAGGTATAATCACTGCATTCGTGGGCCTAAATCCCGAGGTAGCCAGTTGGCGACCTGATTTGATCCAACCCATAGGAAGGAACCCACCTGATTTAATTTGATCTAACTCATAGGAAGGGACTCACTACCAAGGTACTAACAGAATTCAACCACACGCCATAGATGAGTAAATATCGAAGTATAGGGCGAGGTCTTCGTAGAAAACTAGCTACGAAGCAGTGAATTCACCCTCCCAAAATTCGAACCTAAGTCACGCTTGTGAAGAGAGATACCTTCTCCACTAGACCACCTTGCGATGGTTATTGCATTTATTTTGACATTATTACACTATCTCTATAAATCACTCGACGTGTGCCTTGGGCAAACACTTCAACAAATTTTTTTTCTTCCCAGTGAAAATTCGTAAGGGTATTTTAATCAATTTAGAAAATTATACTAAATGAAAAGTTTCTAAATATACCCAATTTAATTTTCTTCACACTCATTACATGCCTTGATAAATCTTACGCTATATATTTTTTTTTAGATCGGGAAAACGTACTCTATATCTTGAGGGAAAAGGTTTGAACATATGGATATATTAAGAAATTTAATGAATGTATATTTTACACTCCATTTGGATTGAGAGATTTGATAAGAAAATAAAATAAATGGAGAGAATGCAATCTATCATCACTTATTGGATAATTAATACAGTGAGTTATAGTGAGAAATGATAAGAAAGATAAATCACTCTAAATTTACGTTTTGTTTCTCACCAAAATTGGCAAAGGCACTATGTTACATATCATTGTGGTATATGTTACGTATTATTATAGAAAATATTACGTAATTTTTTTATTAAAATTATAATAATTTGTGATTCAGAAATAAAGTTACACATTTTTATATTAGTATTATGTATTTTGGTGATAATGTTATATACGTTTTTTTATCGAAATTGGTTTTCAACTACAAAATGTATCATTTTATCACAAAAATAAATAATAAAAATGCATAACATTACTTGTGAATCTTTAAAATACTATAACTCTGTTAAAAAGTTAAATAATATTTTATAGGGTAAGTTACACTTATTTCTCTTAGAGTTTAATGAAATTGCAAAAACGTCTTTTGATGTTTTTAAAATAATTTAAACCTCCTTTGAGGTTTAGTTTTTAATTACATTGACCTCTCGTAAGATTTCTAAAATGATAAAAACCTTCCTTGAAGTTTAGCTTTCAATTACACTGACTTCCCTTGAGGTTTAATGAAATTATAGAAAACTATGTCCAATTTCAAATAAATAAGAAGAATATATTTTTTATTTTATCTCTTTATTATGCATGTAATAAGTGTTGATCGTGTGTGCCTCCTTTATCAAAAACTCCCTAACATCATGAGAAGAAAAGAAAAAAGAAAAGAAAAGAAAAGAAAATGTTGATATCATTAAATAATTAATTATTTCTCATTTTACCCTTTAAAATTGTGTTTAATTACAATATATATATATATATATATAAAATACAATTCTTATTTTTTCTCCTTGTTATGCTTGTAGTTACCGAAGATTATGTATTCCTTATTTATCCAAAACCCAATAGAAATTATATATATTTTTTATTTCTTTTTTTAAATGTAAAATTGAAACCGTAATTAAATTATTTGATAATAAAACAACATTTTTTGTTATTGATTTTATCATAAAGTAACAAAGATGAAATTTGTAATAAAAAACTTAACCTCATGGGAGGTTTCTACCATTTTGAAAATCTCAAGGGAGGTTTCTACCATTTCATTAAATCTCAAGTGAAGTTAGTATAATTGGAAAAATAAACTTCAAGGGAATTTCTATCATTTTAACAATTTCATTGAAGCTTAAGGGAGGTCAATGTAATTGAAAATTAAACCTCAAAGTAGATTTTAGTCATTTCAAAATTCTCAAGGAAAGTTTCTTCAATTTCACAAAACCTCAGCGAAGGCCATTGTAATTTATCCTATTTTATAAGGGATATACCAAAGGGCTTCGTAATCCAATGAAAAGATTAAACTATAATAATTAGGGAGTAATGATATATAAATAAAATATTTATATATAATTTTTATATATAATAATGTGACTTATTATGGACCTTTCACTTTAAAACAAAACACCATTAAAGACAAATTTCTTTATAATAATGGTATTGTCACATCATTCTTGTGAGATTTTATGTACGAATTTTATGTAAGAATAAAATTTTTCATAACTAGGGACTGACATATAAGAGTATCTCCAATGCGTACTCTCTTTTTTTCCATCAAAGTTGAGTACAAATTTGGGTTAAAAATTTCATTTGATACCAAGGTTTTCAACGCTAAATTTTCAATTTTCATCAAACAACCACTTGACCGGGAGGATGTCCGGGCGGTTGACTGACCTAATGTAAATATTTTTCAAATTTTCTCCAATTCAATCATCATTGACCGACCGATCATCTATCTAGTCGTCTACCAATGGTCATCTGTGAAATTTGATGAAAGATTAAATACTCACTTGATTTGATGAAAAAAGTAAGATTCTATTTATTTGATACTAATTTGATGAAACGGTTAAAATATCATTTTTACTAAATTTGCATCAAATTTAAATTTGACAAAAAAATTTAAATCTGAATTGTAGATGATCTAATTATAGCATAATCCTGAACATAGTAATCATCGAGAAGGTTGAAAAAAACAATGTTGAAATCAAGACCCCAGGACAAAAGATGGAGAAAAGTACCAAGAAGACTCACGAGGGGCCCAAATTATTTTAAAAAAAAAAAAAAAAAATTATGACTGGGGGACCCAAAATCTTGGCTGAAAATCTTGACTGAGATGATGTCTACTAAAATGTCTCCTTGTATATTCTACAAGAAGTTACACTCAAATATAAATGTGATTTTTCCCGTTGACATCCACTCTAAGTTGGTTTTTCCCGTTGACATCCACTCTAATTTGGTTAGGTATTCCTTGGCAACATTTGTTTGGCAGATTAAATTAGATGGGATTATTAGTGAAGGAATAATTAGTGAAGAGATTGTTAAAGTAAAAATTGTTAATGAGGAAATTAAGTAAAAATATGTTTATTTTGATGATAATGTGGGCGATGATTAGTGATAAGATTGCTAAATTATTTTTATATAAAATAAATAATTTTTTTTTATATATTAAAAAAATAAAACAAATAGGTGCAATTGGTAATTAAAAATAAATAAATAAAATTGGCCGGCCAGCTTTTTTTTTGGCTGGCCGGTTGTTTAGTTAAAAAAAATAAAAAAAATACACTGTTCCGGACGTCCGGCGGACGACTGAATAGACTCAATCCACTTTCTATTTTTCTAATCTCACCCTCTACCTAGCCAAATTAATTCCCCTACTGAGGGGGATTACTAAAGCCCTTGAACTATTAATCTACCCTCTCATTTCACTACCAAACACGCTGTGGGTGGGATCTACAATCATGATAGTCTAATCTGACCACTTAAGCCGCGAAACAAACATGACATTTGTATTCATAATTTTATATTTTGCTGTATTTAATACATTTTTTACCGCGCACTCAAAATTAATGTTTCAATGTATTCAAAACATTTCCGACGGCATTGATGTTAGGAGAATTTTGAGGCATATTAGGGTGATGGGGAGTGCATTATTAGATTATAAGGAAAGAGGGCATAAATTATATTCCTAATTCATATAATTTATCTTTTGTATCAATTAACAGTTGCTATGCACAGGATATAAAAAAATTAATAATATATTTTTACATAAGGGTGACAATTCTGTCAAATTTAGAATTCGAACTTAACCATCATCATAAGGGCTTGTGAGACCCGCTCACAGGTCTTGTTTAGATTATTCAAACCGTTTATTTTGTAAGATTTACTGTGCATATAATTCCGGGAAAATTAAGTTAATGCAATAATCATAATATTTTTATTTTATCATATTTGACTTCAAAAAAATGGATGGTCTATTTTCTAAAACAAACTTGTTTATTTTTTTTGGATACAATGAAAATAGAACGGAAATGCTAGAATTATTGGATAGACTTAATTTTTTAAATAAATGATGTACACGGAAGACTCTACAAAACGAATGCCTCAGACTATTGAAATGAAATCCGTGTTGAGTCTCATAAAACCTAACTTTAGAGTCAAATTTAGATTTTGAACTTCACATAAACTCAATCCCTTAGATAAAACAATATAGATAATTATTTTTTTGTATACAAATACTGTTATTGCAAGAAAAACTAATATCATATAATAAAGACTAAGAAAAAACTAAAATGGAAAAGATTAAGATATGAGTGTGTTTGATAAGTGGTTAAAATAGTAAAAATGTGACACCTTGAACGTTTAATTAAATACCACATAAATAATTATAGTTAAATATAATTATGGTTATTGTATGTGATGATATATTGTTAAATAAATAAATAATAATAAATATAAAAATTTAATTCGGCATTGGGTTATCAAATATGGGATTAATTAGGGATTATTATTTGGGGCCAAATTAACACAAATATGAAATTATAATACTAGCTGGGCCAAATTAGAGTTAAAGATAGTAAATAAATAAATACAAACGTAAGAGTAAATAAATAAATAAATAAATAAATAAATAAATAAATAAATAAATAAATAATAATAATAATAATGGGTGTGGTAGTAAAATAAATAAATAATTTTCTGTGGGCATACGATAAAGTATAATTTAATTAGGGATTAATTTGTTTATATAGTTATATTAGGAATCTGGTCTAAAATGTAATTATCTTAAATATTTATTAAGATAATTATAAATCTATGAGCAAATTAGAGGAGTTATGAAACAATCTGTGAGATGATTCGGATCGGCCACCTATTGGCCTGCTAGTGGTCTTACCTCGCTATAAATAGGGAGGAATAGATCAATCTGTAGAAAAGAAAGTAAGGAAAAAGGAAAAAACGAGACAGAGACACGTAAGTACTGAAAGTAAGAAACTTATAGTAGGAAGATTGTGATACTAGAGTAAGGCTAAGGGTTAATACTAAGGTGAGTTATATCATTCCATGAGTTACCATGCTAAGGGTCAATACTAAGGTGAGTTATATTATACATTGAGTTACCATAATATATTTTACGTATGTTTTGACTTATCATAATTTATTTTATACAAGTTATATTTTATAAGTTATATTAATTCAAGTTATGTTTTAGAAATATTTCAGTTACATGAATTAATTTCTAAACTCTATTTGTTTAAATGAAATCCATGGATATGTTTGTTTAAATTTTAAAGAATATTTGACTATAACCTTCTAAACAATTATGTTTTGTAAGTACCACCACGGGAGTCTCACACCTTGGGGGACTTAAATAACCATTGACTTATGTTTGACCACTCCGTGGTCCTCTGTTTGTCATGGATCCATTGACCTCTATTCTGATTGTCACTTTTGTGACCTCCGTTCTGTTCTGTTCTGTACCGTGGTTATGGTTATTTATTTACATAATTTATGTATTTCAGTTTCTGCCACTTAAATGATTTATTTACCAAATTGAGTTATGTAAATATTTTGGCCTAACTAATTATCCATGGTTATTTTATATTCCCTATACTCTTGGCATAATATTTCTCACTCTGCTGTGTGTTTATAGCTGTTACCCTTTCAGGTGACGAGATGTAGGGGAAACCCATTACCTCACGAAATAGAACCTGCACGTGGATTGATGTTGAACCACTTTTTTTTTCCTTCTTTTTTTATTTTATATTTTTGCTCCCTTTTGTTCTACTTGGGGTCGATCACTAAATAATAAAATAATAAAAGCCCTATAAATGTATTTTCTCTTATTAAAATGGTAAAATGAAGTAATTTCCTGTTTTATTATTTTTCTTTCCGCTTGCGCAGTTTAATTTGCTACAAATAGAATAAGTTAGTAAGTTGCGATTCCAATTCTAAACCCCTGGGGTTGGGTCGTGACAAAAAAAATATAAAAAATTAACTAAATATGCTAATTAAAAAGTGTAAAAGCTATAAAAAAAACAAAATTAAAGATTCTCTTACATTTTCTGTAGTTTAATGGCTAAAATATATATTTTTTATTCTGTTTTATTTAATAAAAATAGGTAAATGATCTAAATTGAAAATCAATTAAAATATTAAGATTTAAATTAATAAAATAAAAAATTAAGATTTTATTTTATTTATTTATTTAAACCAATAAAAAGTAGGGGGAATTACACATTATTGGGAATCAGTAAAAATATTTACAAAAAAAAAAATACAAATATTAATAATTAAAATTGTAAATTTATTCACCTTTTTATAAATATTTTTTTTTTGATAGGTGTAATTCTACCTAAAAATATGGACAAAAATTTCTAAGTTGATCAAAGTGCAAGCAGATGCACGTTTGAAGTTGATAGGGTGGTTGCTATAGCAAAGACCAACTAATGAGATAAGGGCAAAGATGGCAAACATACTCTAGAAAGAATACCAACCAACCTCGTCTCCTCTTTTTATATTCTTTAATTATTCGACACAAAATTATAGATCATATCTTCTTCATCAATCACAACATTTTGAGACAACACGTAAACATACTTCAAGTGACCGTACTCTAAAAATACCTACAACAATGATAGAGACCCCCTTTTCCCATCACCCCCTTTCACCCCCTCTCACTCTCATTGGTTGCTTTTTTTTTTCTTTTTCTTTTTTTCCTGCACATCCAATCACCCCCTGACACATGTCAAAGGGGGTGAGGGGGTGCCCCTTTTGAAGGGGTCTAAAGTATTATTCAAATACCTAATAACCACTCCTTTCGAGTCTATTGGTTATAACTCTATCACTCTCTATTAATTCATCTCCATGTTTGGGATAAAATTATTCAAATTGTTAACAAATAGAGAAAACAAAGAATAATATAGTAAATCAGTGATATGTTTTTCAAAATTATTAAAATTATAGAACAAAATTATCAATAACTTCTTTCTCTTCCCTCTTCTCTATAATCTCTCTATGGCAACGATAATTTGTCGTTACCAAACATTGCCATATCGTGTCCCACCTCTCGCTTGCCATTCCAAGTTCTTCCACTACCCTCTGTTGGAACATAATTAAAGTTTTAAAATAAAAATTATGTATTTTCAAATTAAAGATACAAATTTAGAAACAATATCCATTGTAAATGAGTATCTAGTGTTCTATATATAGAGTTTTACATTTACCTTTCACAAGCAACTTCAATGATACTTAAAAAATGATACTTCTTACATTAATTCTTCATGGCCTCCCTGCAATCTTTGTTCTGAAGTGTGATGTCAATATTCGGAAACATAAAATTTGACCACTCAATACATGCATTATTTCGACAAGGAATGAATATAACAACAATGATGGATATGATATTGTTTGTTTGATATTAGGTGACATTACATGGTTAAGAGCAAACAATGCATCAAAACAAGTGGAAGACACTATGATTAACTTTTGTTTTCTATTTTCATAATTAGAGTAAACACTGGTTATGTAAGAAAACAACTATTTAAACTAAATAGCAAACTATTTGTATTTAATAAAAACATGACTGGAAATAAAATTCTAAAACTAAATTTCAGAATGTAAAATTTAATTCTCAAAACTCAGAAAAAGAAAATATGTTTCTAAAAACGAAGAAAGGAAAGAAATTTCTTGTTGAAGTCTAAACCTAGAACAAGAACACACACTGGCATAATACATAATTAATTTACAAACAAAACAACTTACAGATTATTACAATATAGAAATGCGGAAAGGAAAGACAGCTAAGTCGTGTATTGGACACACTTTCCTTAAGATCGTTACGTCCTCGCTACGGTGCTTGAGAACAGATGATGCCGACCTCCCAAGATACAACAACTATGTCCCAGAATTGTAACACTACAACCTGGGTCTGGCGAACACACTGATTTGTATCTCTCTCTTATAGAAAATATCAGAACGATATGCAAAAGAGTAATACAGAGAAAAGGAGGAAAAACGAATGAGAGAATTGGTTGGAGAAGGTCTGAATTTATAGGCAATAAGGTGACTGTTCAGATCGGGTTGGAAGCAATGTTTTAAGAACTGGACCGGACCGGACAGTTCAATCGGTAGAACCAGTGACTAGACCTAGTTTCGGTCCGGATAATCCACAAAAAACCGGATTAGGCCAAAAATCGTCTTTGTTTGCAAAAATTGGAAAAGGCGGTGGTTCAACTGGTAAAACCAGCGAACCGGTCCGGTTCTCGACCAACCTGGTGGTTTTTTTAAAATCTTTTCTTTTCTTTTCTTTCTTTATTATATATATATATATCAAAATTTTGATTAAAAACTCTTACTTCAAGAGTCTCCTCTCATGAGGAGTATCATTGAAAGCTTGAAGAAATTATGAAAGTCTATTCTTATTTATAGGAAAAAATTATTCAAAGAGAACATAAAAATTCAATGCGGGATTCAATCAAATTGTTTGAATCATATTTGATTGGAGGGAGAGTTGAAAATTTCATTTCCTTCCAAAATTAAATCTAGCATTCAATCAATTTATTTGGAGGGAATGTTAAATTTTTTAAATTTCTTTAAAACTAGTGACTTTTATTTTTTATTTTTTATTTTTTTATATCAATTATGACTTTATTAAATATTATTAGTAAATATTATGCAATACTTTTTTTTTAATATTATTTCAGTAATTACATATATTTTTAATTATTTATAATTTATAATTATATAATATTAATTATGACGTCATGTGTAGCACTCTGTGCTTCCTATTATAATGGAACTATATTTGACTATTTGATTACCTTGATTAAGAACCTTCTTAGTTGTTATTTGAGCCTTGGTTGAGGTATTACCATAGTGGTTAGGTGAGATTGAATAAGAAACTCCAAATTTGAATAATTGTTATTGAGTAGTTTTCACTCTTTCATCATTTTCTCTCTTCATACTTTGAATATTTATGTGAGGCTAGAACCATTGGAAAATTTACTTTCGGGGCTTTAATTTGGACACAAGAATGACCCCTAAACGGAGTTCGGATGAGAGAGTTATACCTGTTTGAATTTTGTGTTTCTGTACTGGAAGCATCCTTGCTAGAGCGAGCTTTTCTTTGCTCGAGCGAACTGCGCGATTTTCAGAGATTCTGGGAGTTTCTTTTGTACGCTGAGCCAAGCTTCCTTACTCGAGCAACTACGTCACTAACAGATATTATAAAGTGACTTTTTGGCTCTAAAACTCTATTTTTCTCCCTCTCTTCTCCTTCCACCCTCCAAACCGAAAACCCTAACCTTCTAAACTCTTAATTTCTCTTCTATTTACCCAAGATTCACCCCAAATCTTTCAAGAATGTTGAAGAGCAAGCATAGATCAAGACTTCTATCGATTGTTTTACGATTTCATTGGAGTTTCAAGTTGGGTCTTCATCTTGAGTTTCAAATCTTGAGTTTCAAATCTTGAGCTTCGAATCTTGAGGTAGGGGTTTCTTTGCTCCTTTTCAATACATCATCTATAGATAGATATGTGGTAGATTTTATTGCATAAAAATCATATTCATTATGGATTTCTTTGAAAATCATGAAAAGGGGATCTAGAGTTTATCATTTGGGAATGAGATTGTTAAATTGATTGTTGATTGGGTTAATTGGGGAGTAATCTAGCATGTTTATATTGAAAGAAGAAAAAACCCTAATTTAATGTTTTGACTTGGTAAATTAAAATGGGATAAAATTGAATAATGTTTGTAAATTGTTATTACGGCTTGTGTAAATATGTTAATAGCTAAAAAGGAGGATTAATTATAGCATTAGAATTATTTTGGATTGATTATATTAAGTTGAGTTGGGTTGTGGCTTGATATCCATGGATTTAATTTTGTGAAATAAAAAGAATGGATTGGGATAAAAGGTGGAGTGTGTTAACTTGGAAAATAAGAGAATTGATTTTTGAAAAGAAATAATGAAATCATATGTGAATTTCATAAATTAACTTAAGGTTGGATTATGAATGTTTTATTACTATTATTGTTGTTGGATTTAAAATCTCATGAGTTGAATTATTATAATACGTGTGTTGAATACATACATTTAGCGGTTTTGTCCTTGGTCATCAGTGGAGGATGACATTGTTGTGTTGAATAGTTTGTGTGTATGCATTACACTTGTGTTAGTTGCACTTTGTTATGTGGCGATGATTGGTAACGTATACTGCGCTGAGAATGAGAGGTACCATTACCTTCAGCTAGCGCCTGGAGAATTAGCTACGCTTAGAATGAGAGGTACCAATACCTTCCAGCTAGCACCTGGAGAACTTGGCAAAGGTCTTCCAGCCGGTGTCTGGTAAATTGGTATTTCATTATGGAAAGGTGTATCCTTGGCTTACCATGCTTAAGGCAGGTAGAGTAGAACTTATTTATCACTATTGTCTCAGTGTATCTGAGTATATTATGGGTTATGATGGTTATGGTTATGGAAAGCTGAGTTGCCTCATTTGTTGAGTAGATAGTTGTTGGTTGCATGTTGTTTCCTTTTGTACTAAAAGTATACATGTATAGTTATGAATGTGTTGGAAATGGATGTAAGTACTGCATTGAGATTGTGAATAATGTGAAGGACATCGGATGCCTGTGAACATGTTTTGAAAAGGCAAATTAGGTGTAAGTCCAAAAAGTGGGAGAAAACGTAATGGGCTTGGTAAAATTGTTTTCAGAAAGTTGTCATTGTCATATGAATTTTGGAAAAAGGTAACAAGAAGAAAGAAAAGTGAATTGCTTACGTTATTGAATGAAATGAATGATTTTGAGAAAAGTTCTTATATACATATATTTCTATATAAATCGTCACATTATTTATATAGTATGAGACTAGCATTCATGATCATAGCTATCTGTATGTTGTTATTATTTAGGATCATATTGAGACCCCTACTGGACTTTATGTTCATCCCACGTTGCTAATTCTTTTTGAGGTGAACATCGAGAAGTGTTTCAAGGTCATGGATCTTCTTTACTTGTTGGCCATGGGGCCTTTTATTTGTGGGCGGAATGCCAGCGATGTAAAAAGGTTAAACCCTTTCTCTTAATTTAAAAGATATAAGCTTACGAGCAATTTATTTGATTATAACTCATGTTGCATTCATGCTGTACTTGGATGAGAGAATATTTATTCATGTGTTCTTGTAAATGTAAAGGGTTTCTGTATGTTTTCTCTAAAATTGAATCTATAATAATGGTTTGGTAATGGAATCCGAGTAATAAAAAGGCGGGGCGTCACATCACAGTTCGACTGCTTTGACCTAATGGTTGAACCAGTAACCTGTCCACTCAGTCTCTTTTCTGGTTTGCTTACCGGTCTGGTTTTTAAAACATTAGTTGGAAGCCCTCTGAACAGGTGCGAATCTGAAAAACCGTCGGAGTGAAGAGAGGTGACCGGAGAAGGAAGGGATGCCACTGTTCAGGTTTGAATTTGAAATTTGGCACAAGTGTTTGAATTTTTTCCCGTTAGGAATTCAAATTTTCTCGTAAGAATTGTGGAAATAAAAAAACAAATGAAAAATTCAAACAAATTTTGTCCAAAAATTAGAGTTAAGACCTGACCTCCGACACGGCTCGGCCGGCCAGTCTGCGGCAAAGGAGCGTGTCTGGTGGTTTTGGACCAAGCCCACTTTGTCCATAACTCCTCTTCTTACAAAACTTGAGGTGCCCCTTAGGCCCAACCCAAGTGTGTTCACTTAGAACTTATATACTCACACTAGCTTTGTTAAGGTTTCAATTTAAAGAAATCCACATTTAACTCTTCAACTTTTCATTTCACGAACTCGAAAAACGACATCAACTTTCCATTTACTCATAAATGGTTTTGATGAATCCTCTTCATCGTGTGACTTGCCACGTAGCAAGGAACATGTCACCTCTTTGGATCCACCCCAAAAGGCGTGTGGGCTCCACTCAAATTTGGGTTCAAAGGTAGCCCAAAATAAGCCTATGAAAACCATAATTTCCAATAGATTAATGGGGAGCAAATAGGTGGATTATTTACCCTCATTTGTCCTACATTTTGTAACAACGTCAATTAAAATCAAGCACACAAAAAAATGTGGTTCTATTTAAAGCTTTGCTGTAACATATAAACAACAAGAGATGATATTTATGTCTTCATACGATCAACTTTGCTAAAATACTAGTTCAAAAAAGTGAAATAATAGAAACGGTTATAATAACATTAGTTGTTTAGCCTTTTGCGACAAATGTTAGTTAATATTGTTGTTCTTTTTATTGTTTATTGGCTAAAACTCGAGCCAATCCGCCTTAAATTTAGGAACATAAAAATCGTTGACATGTAAAGATTATATCTGATTTGGTGATTGATTTTTATGTAACTAGAAAGAGTAAATCAAAAGAAGAGAGGTAAAAAGTTTAAAATTAACAAAAATTACAACTCGAAAGTCCAATATATTCAACTATAATGGTTTATTTAATGTAACTTATTGTATAAAAAACATAAATTAAAAATATCCACTCTTAACTTTCAAATAATTAACTATTTTTAGCTTATAAACTACACCATAATATCAAAACATATATTAAAAAATAAAATAAAATAGAAGACCAATGGACTGAACAATGCTATTTAAGCGGGTGAGACTTATCATGGGATCTCTTAATAATTTGAATGACTTATTTTATAGATCACAACGTATAAATCATTCATAAAAAAAATTTAGATAAACAACGCTATCCAATTAGAGATAAACTGCTCTATAAAAAAATATACATAAATAATTTGAGAAATACTATTTATATAAAAAATTTATGCACATAAGCTTATATGAGAGTGGGTTGTCTCACATGGATCCTACATGTATGAGCCCCGCTTTTATGTAAGGTTTCTATACATTCTATTGATAAATTTTCTCTACATGTTATATTGTTGTCAAATAATAGGGAGCTCAAGTCCAACATTTTGAAAAGTGAAATGAAGTGTGGATTTAAAAGGTAAATGTTTAAGATTGACAAAAAAAAATTTCTTATAATTTGATTCACAATTGTACGAGCACGAAATAATCTTCTTGTATAATCCTGTTGATCAAGTTTGCACTCCTCCAAACATAGTCGCTTTGCCACCTGTGAGTTAACTGGCGAGCGTGTGCCGGAAACCCCTCCGATGCTTAAGTCAGCAACTAGATAATAGACAATAAGCTCTGTGTATTCTAGAGTAAGAATTGGGATACCTGTACATAAGTCCTGCTATGAGCTTTTATAGATTCTACCTGGCCCAATCCTAGTAGGATTCAAACTCTCTTTATAAGAGTCCTTCTATGAATCACACACCCTACTCACTACCAACCAAGTGAGATGGTTTGCACAATGTTAATAGGACTCTACTCTCCTTAGCAGAGTCCTCCTACGAATTACACACCCTACTCACTACCAACCAAGTGAGATGGTTTGTACAATCCTAGTAGGACTCTACTCTCCTTAGCAGAGTCCTCCTAGGAATTATATTCCCAAGGATAATGCACATTCTGATAACTTCTTACTCACCACTTGCCAAGTGAGATGGCCACTCCCTTATGCTCGGATATACATTCCTGACCGAGCTGCCTTATCTCGGTCCCCTGTCGTTTGGGCCGTATGATCGAAAGCCGATTTACCGAATTGCACCCTGCCGAGCTACACATAGCTCGGCCCTTTCCATTGACAACATCTCGGTCCGATAAAAGACTACCTTCAGATAGCTAGGTCCAGGCCCTAGCAACCCATCTCTGGCCGACCTAGTATCTTCTTAGCCCAAGACTGAGCTACATCAACTCTTATCTCGGCCCATTGCACGGCCTAACTTCCAAAGAAGACTTTTCCTAGCTCGGCCTAATTTGTTCACAAATTACCCTCTCAATTGCCCCTTAATTCCATCTGCGAAGCATGTTTGGGATTATTGACTTTCAGCCGAGCCACCGAAGTCCAACTGCATTGAAACAACGATTCCAACCGAGATAAAACTATGATTCTAGCCAAACTAAAGCTTGTTCGGCATCTTGAAATTGCGCTGGTCGCACGGCCTGTCGCCCCAAAAAAGTCTGACATCATGTCCTTCCCAGGACACGTCGATTGCCCCATCGTACTATGTCAGCCATTTCACTTTGCCCAAAAAATTTTGAAAAAAGGCCCGTCGTTTTGTCTTCAACATTTAAAACCTTCGAGTTCGCAATCGCACGAGAAGGCGTTCTTTCTGTGTAACCGGGTGTCACGACCCAAACCCGCCCCTATGGGTTTAGCACCGTAACCGGCCAGTAATCCTAGATTACCGAAGGCCTACTTAACGGTAATACAGTAAAACAGAGTACAGGGGCTTGGCGGAAGCCAATAGAGTAAATAAACAATGTCCAATGAGCTGTGACAGTCTGTATGCCAAAAAGATTTTTCATACATGTATGCAGTCAGAGACAAACAGTATGTACAATATATACAACCAGTCAGAGCAGGGACTACCCTATTATGCAGTACAGTAACAGTCTATACGAATTACAAACAGTACAGAGACAGACGGGAAATAAAAACACCCCTAAGCCTTAGCTTGAACAGGCTTGGAACCTCGCAGTGAGGCACAATGGTTGGCTTGACAAAACTGGAGTTTACCCCGACGCTTCTAGCATTGGTCCGGTGCCTGTACACCTACATATATATATGAGCAGTGAGCTAAAGCCCAGTGAATAACATAAAGCGTAAAGGAGTTTAGAATGAATGTCCTTACAGTAATGAAAACGGTTCATTTCAATCAGTATACCAGTTGTTCAGTACAGTAAACAGTCATATGTGGTACATCCATTAGCATAACAGTAAACAGTAGGTCTTAAAAGACCGAACAGTAATGATGGCCATCAATCAGTAAACAGTAGTGGTTCCAACGAGGGAACCGACAGAGATCTCTGTAACAGTAACAGTAAACAGTAGGTGCTAAGGATGCCACAGTACAGTTCAGAATATAGGACATACATTCATTCAATAAACAATACCAGTTCAGTAAACAGTTCAGTTCAGTATTCAAAAGATAATCATTTGAACATATCTTTACACAATTGTTACTCACAGAGTTCTGGGCTACAGTGAACTAGAGCGTCTCCTCGGAAAGCCAACCCTACACAATTTACAGATTGAACACACACTAAGCTACACAGTTGGGAAAGATAATAACTTAATCCCTAATTTGCCTCGGTGTGGTTCTACATCTATATCCTCTTTAAGATGCCTTAAATATGGCCTAGGAATGCCTAGGATGGAAAGAGGATGCAAAGATGTACTTTCAAACACTTAACAAAATTTTCAGAAAACAGGGGTCTCGCTCGAGCGTGGCTTTCTACGCTCAAGCGGACATGCAGACAAATGAGCTCCGCTCGAGCGTGAATTCCGTCGCTCGAGCGGACTGTGTGCTACAGTAAAAATGCTAGATGCTCCAAATTTACGCTCGATAGACGCTCGACCCTCACTCGAGCGTGAGTTCCCTCGCTTGAGCGGACTGTGAACTCATGCAAAGTACTGGATGCACCCATTTCACGCTCGAGCGGAAGGCACGATCACAGAGTGTACGCTCGAGCGTGGACCTCCTCGCTCGAGCGTAGGTCCAAAATCTGGAAAGTCCAGATTTGAACCTCAAGCTCAAAATCAAGTTTAAATGCAAAATTTTCGATCCTCTTGGGCTAAAAACCTGGAAAACACTTGTAAACACATGATATTACATATTTCAAAGATTAATTTGGTAAATCAAAGCCCAAGGGTGTTTAATTAAATCTAAATTCAAACCAAATTTCATGAACATGCTACAACCATGACATGCATGAGTTTTAAACAACTTTCATGCTTCAAAACATGCTCTAATGAGCTCATTCTTTTCAAAACAAGTTGAAAACATGGACTTACGCTTAATTATGAACATGCATATGACAATTTGCCATGAAATCAACTCGAAATTCATCAATACAAACATGCATGCATGATTCTAGTTACAATACAACATTACAAGCCATATCTTGGCTCTAATCTACAATATTCCTCTCAAACATGCAAGGAGTGACTTAAATCAAAAGCAAGAGGGTAAGAACTCTACCTTAAGTCTTGTAGTTCAAGCCTAGAAGCTCAATATGGCAATTCTCTAACAAAATCTCTAAGTCTCCAAGCAACTCAAAAGCAAATCAAGAAGAAAACACAACTCCCTCACTACCTCTCTCTCTAGAGTCGGCAAAGAGTAAGAAATGGCTGAGCAAATGTGTTATGTGATCAAGTGAAGGCTCAAATGTGTGTGAGATAGTGGGCCATTAAGTGGTATTTTGGTAATTAAGCTCAATTTGGGCATTTTGTCAATATTTAATTTAATTTAATCATACCAAATCACATTTCAGATAAATACACCATAAAATCACATAAATTATGATGATCATAAAACACTAATTGATTACTGGTTCGGCCGCCGATAAGGCCTTCAATTAGAAGTTCGATCATAAAGACATAAACAGATAATAAAACGGGCAACAGATAGACATGCAATTCAAATAGATGCACTCAATTAATCAGTTTCAGATTTCAGTCAGTTAATTCAGTAATTCGATTACTTCAGTTATCAATCATAATCTGCCTCGGTTTAACAGTAATCAGTAGTCATTCAGTAAACAGTGGTGAGGGTTATTACACCGGGCTATGTGTCCCACCCTTTGTAATCATCGCCCAATTGATAAAAATTTTCGATCTCTTTGCTTGGTTACCTTGTTTCTTTTTCAATGTTTTGCATCATTCTGACTGCATGTCTAGCCGAATTAATTAGCTTGGCTTTACCTGATCCTGCCAACCTTTTTTAGTCGTGATCCTTGTCTCGGCTGAAGAATGAAAAATTTGTTGGTCAAACTCGCCAACCTTCTTGAGCCTAGATTCTTATCTCGGCTAGAGGAAGAGAAATTGTTGGTTATTCTTGCCAAACCCTCTTCAGCCTAGATCTTGATCTCGGCTGAAGAGAACAAAATGTTGGTTATTCCAGCCAACCCTCTTCAGCTTAGATCCTGATCTTGGCTGAAGATAACAAAATGTTGGTTATTCATGCCAGCCCTCTTTCACCCTAGATCCTGATCTCGGCTGAAGAGAACAAAATGTTGGTTATTCTTGCCAACCCTCTTCAGCCTAGATCTTGATCTCGGCTGAAGAGAACAAAATGTTGGTTATTCTTGCCAACCCTCTTCAGCCTAGATCCTGATATCGACTGAACAGAACAAAATGTTGGTTATTCCTGCCAACCTTCGTAATTGCCCCCCAGTCGGGCAAAGACTTTTGCGCGGTTGGTCTACTTGTCAACCGTGTTAACTCTTGCCAAAGGCTTTTTGTCTGGTATCGCTATTGTGCCGGACTCTTCCTTGGTGCGCGTCCCATCTTCCTCTACCCGGATGTGTTGATGCACTCCCTCCATCAGAGCTTCCATAATAAGGGGTGGCGTTATTGTCATTGAATCCCTCAACTTATTGCCAGTCGGCTAACCTTGTTTGTACCGTGCGATAGCTAGGTTTGTGGGGCAATCCCCAATCTAATTAAAAGTCTCCCAATACCGGTTGTTGTAAGACCCCAATATTTCCTTCTCGCCCATGTCTATGGAGAGAGAAGCTGGTCAATCTCTACAGGCGTCTTGGTGTTTGTTCTGAATTTGGTCACAAATGCCTCTGTTAGTTGCGCCTATGAAGCTATGCTACCTTTTGGCAACCTTTCAAACCATGTTAGACCAAGGTCACCCAGGCTGGAAGGAAATATGATACATATTAGAGCCTCGTTTCGCCGATACACTGCCATAACCAGGCAGAAGTGGCTCAAGTGCATGTAAAGGTCTGACTTTCCCTCATAAATAGTGAATTTAGGGTGGTGGAAGCCGAAAGGTAATGGTGCGTCTCTATCGCTGGAACGAACGGCGAACTCTGCAACCTTGCTAACGCTTTATCTACCGGTTCATAGGCAAGACGTAGCTCTGGCATTCCAACCTCGACACTCCCATGTGTTTTAGGAGCCAACCGTTGTAATGCGGGGACTTTGCAGGGGTCGCGAGCCTTAGTGTCTTCTCTCATTCGAGCCCTTTTTTCAAGCACTGTCCGCGGGTCCGCCGTCCTAGGTAACTCTGTGTGCCTAGATGTCGTTTGGTGCGTGTGCGAGGGCCGATAGCTGCTTCCCTCTGTTTGTGACCTTTCAGTCCTCGTTCTCTCAGACCTGGAGTAACGAGTCCTGGAAGTCTTTGATTGAGTGTCGCCTATTCTAAGGCTCCTACTTTCTGCTTGTGATGGCGTGACTTGTCTGTCACGATCTTCTGAGTGGCAAGGGTACGCCCTGGTCTTGCCCACCTCTTTTTCCGCTGCCCCTTTTCCCTTTATCTGGCACTTCATAGTCTTCATGTCTGCCGCCATCCTCTGTATCAATTCGTCTTGCTCCCTTACTCGATCTTCTAGAACTTGAGGATCCAACCTTCGCCTCTGCCTTTCCGGGCTTTGGGAGTGACGAGGACTAGAGCCCCGTCTTTCACGGGTATCCTTCTGCGAGTTCCATCGCTGGGAATCTAACTCTGCCATGGGCGGGATAAAAGGTAAGCCTTCGCACCTTCGCCCCCCTTCGGGGTTTGCCCATCAATTGCAGAATGTGGCAAGTTTTTATTGTGCGCTATTGAAATCAGTTGAAAGAAAACTTAATCAAGAGGCTCGTTCTTGTGATTGTGTTTCCCACAAACGGCGCCAATTGGCGAGCACAAAATAATCTTCTCATATAATCCTGTTGATAAAGTTTGCACTCCTCCAAACATCGTCGTTTTGCCACTTGAAAACACAAACGTGAGCTAACCGGCAGGTGTGTGCCGGAAACGCCTCCAATGCCTAAGTCAGCAACTAGATAATAGACAATAAGCTCTGTGTATTCCAGAGTAAGAATTGAGATACCTGTACATAGGTCCTGCTATGAGCTTTTATAGATTTTGTCTGGCCCAATCCTAGTAGGATTTCAACTCTCTTTATAAGAGTCCTCCTATGAATCACACACTCTACTCACTACCAACTGTTACGACCCAAACCCGCCCCTATGGGTTTAGCATCGTAACCGGCCAGTAATCCGAGATTACCGAAGGCCTGCTTAACAGTAATACAGTAAAACAGAGTGTGGGGGTATGGCAGAAGCCAATACAGTAAATAAACAATGTCCAATGAGCTGTGACAGTCTATATGCAAAAAGATTTTTCATACATATATGCAGTTAGTGCAAAACAGTATATACAATATTTACAATCATTCAGAACAGGGAC
This sequence comes from Camellia japonica, assembly GCA_030407325.1. NCBI lineage: Eukaryota > Viridiplantae > Streptophyta > Magnoliopsida > Ericales > Theaceae > Camellia > Camellia japonica. The sequence goes on from JAPPVO010000031.1 coordinate 30,218,046, forward strand.
TAAATCCCTAATAAACAGTACAGTACAGTGCTATCAGTCTATACAAAACAGACACAGGGACAGACAGGGGAAGTAAAAACACCCCTAAGCCAAAGCTTGGCAGGCTCGGAACCTCGCAGTGAGGCACAGTAGTTGGCTTGACAAAACTGGAGTTTACCCCGACGCTCCTAGCCGCGGTCTGGTGCCTGTACACCTACATATATATATGAGCAGTGAGCTAAAGCCTAGTGAATAACATAAGGCGTAAAGGGGTTTAGAATGAATGTCCTTCAGTATTGAAAACAGTTGTTTCAATCAGTATATCAGTTGTTCAGTACAGTAAACAATCATATGTGGTACATCCATTAGCGTAACAGTACAGTAAACAGTAGGTCTAAAAAGACCGAACAGTCAATGATGACCATCAATCAGTAAACAGTAGTGGTTCCAACAAGGAAACCGACAGAGATCTCTGTAACAGTAACAGTAAACAGTAAGTGCTAAGGATGCCACAATACAGTTCAGAATATAGGACATACATTCATTCGATTAACGATATCAGTCCAGAAAATAGTTCAGTTAAACAGTCAGAAAACATTCTCAGTTGAACATATCTTTACACAATTGTTACTCACAGAGTTCTGGGCTACAATAAAGCTAGAGCGCGTCTCCAGTTGCCAACCTTACACAGTTTACAGAACGAACACACACTAAGCTACACAGTTGGGAAAGATAATAACTTAATCCCTAATTGCCTCGGTGTGTTCTACATCTATATCCTCATTAAGATGTCTTAAACTAGGCCTAAGAATGCCTAAGATGGGATAAGGATGCAAAGATGCACTCAGAAAACAGTTTCAGAATTTTTAGAAAACAGGGGTCTCGCTCGAGCATGGCTTTCTATGCTCGAGCGGACATGCAGACAAAGGAGCTCCGCTCGAGCGTGACTTCCGTCGCTCGAGCGGACTACAAGCTACAGTGAAAATACTGGATGCTCAAAATCCACGCCCGACGGGCGCTCGACCCTCGCTCGAGCGTGAGACACAAGTCCTCGCTCGAGCATGAATTCTCTCGCTTGAGTGGACTGTAAGCTCATGCAAAGTCTGGATGTACGCATTCCACGCTTGAGCGTTACTTCACTCGCTTGAGCGGAAAGCATGATCACAGAGTGTACGCTCGAGCGTGGAGTTCCTCGCTCGAGCGTGGGTCCAAAATCTGGAAATTCCAGATTTGAACCTCAAGCTCAAAACCAAGTTTTAATGCATCAAATTCGATCCTCTTGGACTAATTTTCTGCAAAACACTTCAAAACCCATAATATTACATATTTCAAAGATCAATTTGATAAATCAAAGCCCAAGGGTGTTTCAATTAAATCCAATTTCAAACCAATTTTCATGAACGTGAAGAACATGCAAACATGCATGAATTTAAACCATTTTAAAGCTTCAATGCTTGCTCAAATGAGCTAATTCTTTCCAAAACATGATGAAATCATGGTCTACTCTCAAAACATGGACATGCATGTGAGGAATTATGAACTACAACCTCAAAACTTCAATATATACATGCATGCAACAATTAAGCTTCAATACAACAATTTGAGCCATAAATTGGCTCTAGACTTCAACTTTGCTCTAAACCATGCAAGAATCAACTCAAAACATAAACAAGAAGGCAATGAATCTACCTTAAGTCTTGTAGTCCAAGAAGGGAGCTCAAATATGCAATCTCTTCTACAATTTCTTCAAGTCTCCAAGCAATTTGTAAGGAACTCAAGTTGTACTCACTCTATACCTCTCACTCTCTCTCTCTAGTCGGTTGTGGGTTCAAAATGACTGAGGGAAAAATGTTGAATCTAAGTCTCAAGTTGGTCTATGAAGTGGCCCACTCACAATGGCATCATAGTAATAAGCCAACTCTTGAAATTAGCTTATTTTAATCTAATTTAATCATACCAAAATAGTTTTCAGATAATTACACCATAAAATCACATAAAATCTAATTAGCACAGAACATCAATCAATTTCAGATTCGGCCGCCGATAAGGCCTTCAATTTGCAATTTAAACGTAAAACATGAATAGATCAATTAACAATCAACAGATAGAAAATGCATTTAAACAGATACAATCAATCAATCAGTTTCGGATTTCAGTCAGTCAGTTCAGTATTTCGATCAATTCAATTATCAGTCACAATCAGTCTCAGTTTAGCAATAATCGGTAATTAATCAGTAATTAGTGGTGAGGGTTATTACAGTCTCCCCTCCTTAAAAACAGTTTAGTCCTCTAAACTCGAGTTACCTTCATTCTGGAAGAAAACAGGATTCAGTGGAAACAGTTCAGGATATCTCTTAGCCATGTCATCTTCCCTTTCCTAAGTGGCATACACGCCACCATGGTTTTGCCAGTCAACTTTCACTAACGGGATCTCTTTGTTTCTCAACTTCTTGATTCGCCTGTTTACAATCTGTATAGGCCGTTCCTCGTAAGTGTAGTCATCACTTAGCACTACACGAGTAGGCTCTATTACATGGAAAGGATCCCGGAGGTAGTCCCTCAACATAGAAATGTGGAAGACGTTATGCATATGCTCCATTTCAGGAGGAAACGCAACTTGATACGCTATCGGATTAATCTTCTCAATAATCTCATACGGTCCGACATATCTTGGCGATAACTTACCTTTGACTCCAAAACGAGTCTGGCCTTTCATCGGTGTCACTTTCACAAAAACGTGATCACCCACTTCGTACTCTCTGCCTCGCCTTCTGACATCTGCATAACTTTTCTGTCGGCTCTGTGCAGTTTTCAGTCTCTGTTGTATCAGTTTCACTTTCTCAGTCGTTTCATAAACAATCTCGGGCCCAAGCAAAGGCCTATCTCCAACTTCTGCCTAGCAAATCGGAGATCTACATTTTCTGCCATACAATGCCTCAAAAGGCGCCATACCAATACTTGAATGATAGCTGTTGTTGTAGGCGAATTCAGCTAAGGGCAAATGGCTTTCCCAGTTTCTCTGAAAATCAAGGACACACATTCTCAATAAATCCTCCAGAGTCTGGATGGTCCTTTCTAACTGACCATCTATCTGAGGATGATAGGCACTACTCAGTCTCAGTTCAGTACCCAATGCAGTCTGTAAGGTTTGCCAAAATCTCGATGTAAACTTCGAATCTCTGTCAGAAACAATGGACACAGGCACTCCATGCAATCTAACAATCTCATCAATATAAATCACAGCCAATTTGTCTGCATTATAAATTGTTTTGACAGGTAAGAAGTGGGCAGATTTAGTAAGTCTATCAACAATAACCCAAATCGAGTCCATACCTTTACTGGAGCGAGGAGGTAACCAAACAAATGAAATCCATGGTGATATGTTCCCATTTCCACTCGGTATTGGTAAGGGCTGCAATAAGCCTACGGGTCGTTGATGTTCAGCTTTGACTTGTTGGCAATGAAGACATTTTGATACAAAATCAGCAATTTCTTTCTTCATTCCCGGCCACCAGAAATTCAGTTTCAGGTCTTGGTACATTTTCGTATTCCCCGGATGGATAGAAAATTTTGAATTGTGGCCCTCTTGCAGAATTCTTCTTTTCAGTTCAGGATCATTTGGTACACACAATCTTCCCTGAAATTTCAGTGCATTATTCTCAAATTTGAAACCCGGTCTCGGTTTAGATTCCCTTTCTTCGATGATCTTCTTCAAGAAGTCATCCAATTGTTGTTTCTCTTTAATTTCTTCAATCAGTGCTGGTTGAGCAGAAATAGCAGCTATTGTTCCACCTTGTTCTCGCAAAACAATTTCAATTTCAGATTTTTCAAGGTCACAAAGCAACTCTTTCTGTCCGGTGAGTAAACATGCTAAATTCCCAATCGATTTCCGGCTCAGTGCATCGGCAACGGTGTTGGCTTTCCCGGATGGTACGAAATCTGTAGGTCATAATCTTTAATCAATTCTAGCCATCTCCGCTGTCTCATGTTCAGTTCCTTCTGTGTGAAGAAATACTTCAAACTCTTGTGGTCGGTATATACTTCACATGTCCCCCCATGAAGATAGTGACGCCAGATTTTCAAGGCAAATACCACCGCAGCAAGTTCCAAGTCATGGGTCGGGCAGTTCTTTTCGTGTGGTCTCAGTTGTCGGAAAGCATAAGCAATTACTCTCCCATTCTGCATTAAAACACACCCCAAACCCTTATGAGAAGCATCACTAAATACAGTATAACCATTCGTACCTGAAGGTAAGGTAAGAACTGGTGCAGTCACGAGTCGAGTTTTCAACTCTTGGAATGTTGATTCCCTTTAGTCAGTCTAGTCAAATGATATCCCCTTCTGAGTTAATTGAGTCAACGGTAAGGCGATTTTGGAGAAATCTTTGACAAATCTTCTGTAATATCCAGCCAAACCCAAAAAGCTTCGGACTTCTGTCACATTTGTTGGTCTAGGCCAGTTTACTACAGCTTCAATTTTCTGTGGGTCAACAGAAATTCAATCTTTGCTAACAACATGTCCCAAAAACATAACATGATTAAGTCAAAATTCACATTTAGACAGTTTAGCATAAAGTTTCTGTTCTCTTAAGGTCTGTAGGGCAAGTCTCAGATGATGTTCATGTTCTTCTCTACTCTTTGAATAAATCAGGATGTCATCAATGAATACAACAATAAAGTCATCAAGATATGGTTTAAAGATTCTGTTCATGAGGTCCATAAATGCAGCAGGTGCATTGGTAACTCCGAAAGGCATAACTAAAAATTCATAATGTCCATACCTCGTTCGAAAAGCAGTTTTATCAATGTCCTCTGGTTTAACTTTCAACTGATGATACCCGGATCTGAGATCAATCTTAGAGAAAACTTGAGCACCCTATAACTGATCAAATAAGTCATCAATACGAGACAATGGGTATTTATTTTTCACAGTTACCTTGTTCAGTTCACGGTAGTCAATACACAGTCTTAGGCCTCGTTTGGGAACCCTTCATTTTAGCCAAAAAGTCAAAAAGTTACTAAATTAGCCAAAAAGCCAACAACCCATACCAAAAAGTCAAAGATTCTCTTTTCTCTCTACTTTTTGCACATCTTTTCGTAAAAAGCCAAAAAGTCATCCCAAACATACTAGTTTTTTTTAGTTCATATTTTAGCCAAATAGCCAAAAAGTTACTAAATTAGCCTGTTCCCAAACGAGGCCTTAGTGAGCCGTCTTTCTTTTTCACAAATAAGACAGGTGCGCCCCACGGTGAAGTACTGGGCCTGATGAACTTCTTATCTAATAGTTCCTGCAATTGTACTTTCAATTCTTTCAATTCAGTCGGGGCCATTCGGTAAGGAGCTTTAGATACTGGCTGGGTACCCGGAATCACATCAACGGTGAATTCAATCTCCCTGTCAATCAAATCCCCTGGCAGATTATCTGGAAAAACATCTGGAAATTCTCTGACTATGGGAATATTGTTCACATTAGCATTATCATCAGTAGATACAGTCAATACAGAACACAGATACCCTTTACACCCCTTTCTAATCAATTTAACAGCTTTCACAGATGAAATCAAATACGGATGAGGTACTACTCCAACCCCATTAGACACAAATTCAGGTAAACCAATGAACGGAAAACTACTTGTTTCGTACACAGTCTATGGTGGCATGATATTTCGTTAACCAGTCCATCCCCAATATTACATCAAAATGGTCAATGTTCAGTGGCAGTAAGTCAATAAACAAATGTGCATCTCCAACAATAATTTCACAAGCAGGGTACATATATGCACAAGTCATGGATCCCCCAACGGGTGATGATACAGCTAACAGATAATTCATAGGTTCTAAGGGCCTATTCAATTTTCGCGAAAAAGCATGCGATACATATGAATGTGTAAACCCCGAATCAATCGGTACATATGCATTTTGAGTACAAATAGAGAGGATGCCTGACACAACGGTCTCAGTATTTTGTACGTCTCCCGGTACTAGGGCGAACACTCGGCCCTGCCTCATAGGCTCTTTCCCGGTAGCCTTGGGGTTCGGTTTTGGTGCAACAGTTGATGCTGCGGCGCTGCCTGCAGCTTTACTATTGCCCTGAGCAGTGGAAGGGCAATCTTTAACCATGTGGCCCACCTTATCACACCTGTAACAAGCACCAGATAGTTTATAGCAAACTCCCTTATGGTTCTTACCACATTCGGAACAGGGCGGTATGGAACCACTCCCTTGGCTGGGGCTAGTTGTTGACCCTGTATTCTATTTCTTGTTCAATGGGTTATGCTTGCCTTTCTTGAATTTAAAACCCTGCCTTTTACCACGCCATTCAGACGCTGGTGTTTCAGTTTTCAGTGCCTCGATGTTCGATTCAGCCATCAAAGTTCGGTCAAAAACATTCACATAATTCGGTAATTTCAAAACACTTATTCTGTCAAGTATTGCAACATTAAGGCCGCCTTCAAACTTTCTGGCCTTCTTGTAATCAGTGTCCACCATGTGTGGTGCATATCTAGCAAGCCCGGTGAACTTTGTTTCATATTCAGCAACGGACATTGTTGTAACAACCCCATCACGTGTAATGATTAGCACTTGATTAATTAAGAGGATTTGAGATTTAATTGCCGAGTATTATAATTCATTTGGGATTTATGAGACTTGTGGGATCTGACTCGTATATGATTCTATTAAAGAGTTATTTTGGAATTAAAAATTAAGGGTCCAAATGGCTTAAGGAAGTGAAGTTAAAAAGTTGAATCAATTTAATCTTAATTACGGACTCATTTGGGAGTTTAATTAAATATTCGATTCAGTTTAGTGAAATTGAGATTCGATTAATTAGGTCCTAGTTGGAGTTGATTAAGTCATGAGGATTGAGGATTGTGGTTGTTATAAATTAAATTTAATTATGTTGTGCCCAATTTGAATATGTGATTTATTGATGAAAATTTGACTCTGATCAGAAATTGAAGGCCTAGATGGTTTGGGAAATCAAAATTGATAATGATAATAAATTGAATTTAATATTTGGAGCCTTTTGGGAGTCTAACTAGAAATCTGATTCGGATTGATAAAATTAAACATAATTAATTAGGCCTTAGTGGAAGTTAAATTAAATCAATTAAATTATGAGGGATTTATGATTAGTCATAATTAATTTAATGATGTGCTAATTGAAATTTATTAAGACTAAGTGTTGCCTAATTAAGTTAATTTTAATCACAAGTTGAATGGTGTTAATTTGAGGGTGTATGTGGGTGTGTGTGCAGAGAAATTCAGGTGGGTGTATTGAGAAATCTGTTTGTGTGTGTGTAAGTGAGAGTGATGTGCTGGAATCAAACAAAAGAGTGCACGTGTGCTGTGTGGTGACAAAGAAGTGAGGTGTATAGTGTGATGAGTAGTGGGGGTGTGTTTGTTGGAGACTTTACTCACTCAAGGGAGAGAATGAACTAAAGAAAGAAATAAAATCAAAAGGGAGATACACGGGTGCTTTGGGAAGCACCGAAGGAGAGAGAAGGGGTGAGTTATAGAGAGAGTTCAAATAAGCTCTTAGTTGCTGGAAATTGAATAGGGAAGCTAAGGGAAAGCTAGGGGAAGTGCAGAGCTGAAGTAAAGTTGAAGAATTGGCCTAGAAATTCATCAATTTGAAGACTTAAGGTAAGAAATTGAGACTTAAACTTTGTAGATAATTTACTTACAAGCTGAAATTAAAGGGTAGTTGGGTGTAATCTCATGATATAAGAAAGAATGTAGAAGATTTGAGTTAAGTCAAATGATTAAGAAATTGATGTTGTGATTTAATATTTGGGTTTGATTTTCTTCATCCTTTACATATTTTAAGTTTATTCTTACATGCATTGTGAATTTTCAAGATTTTAGTTGAGAATTAATTATATAAATTCATAGAAATTGGGTCTTGCATGTTTAATCAAATTAGGTTGAAAATATGAGTTATAGTTCTTTAAATTTGTTATGTTTGAGTTTGATTTTGAGAATCATTCATAAATTGGGTTCTATAAATTACATGCAACAATGAATACTTGAAGATTGGGCCCATGCAGTGGGGTTATATAAATGACTTTGGAGAAAAAGTTATAAAAATCATGGGTTCATAAAAAATTGAGAGTTGATTTTGTAATTAAAGGAAGTTTTGATTTTATTATGAAAACTAGAAATTTGTTTAATCCATGCATGTGATTTAATTTAAAAAGATTTGTTCAATTTAAGCACATTTTAGAACATCTATGATTATAAATTAAGTTTTTGGTTGGAAAAATTGAGTTAAGTTGAATTTCTAAGAAATTGATTTGTGTAATTCATAATTAAGTTGATTTTGTTATTAATAATAAAATTGGGCCTATTTGTATTGCATACATCGTGGATTTCGAAGGATTTGGATTAATTCAATCTCATATTTTGAAGAGAAAAATAAAATGTTTTATGAACATCAAGTTTATGGAAAATTAGAATTAATCCTAATGTTAGATCAAGTGTAGATTTTATAATTAGATTTTAATCTATACTTGTAATTTGTGATTAAACATATTTTGGGACACCTATGGTTATGAATTAAATTGAGGCTGTGAATTAAGTTGAGTTTAAGATTATGGAAACTAGTTGGAAAATTTATAGGAATATAAAACTAGTAATTTTGATGTCAATTTCATGCATGTGAATAATTTTCTAAGGAAGTTATGACTTTAATAAATGGTTCTCCATGTTTGTATACTAAAGTACATGTTTTGAGGTTTTAAATACCAAATTTGAACTTTAATTTCAATTTTAGAATTTCTGAATTTTCGTTGTCCGCTCGAGCGAGGGAAGTCTCGCTCGAGCGTGAAAATCGACCTCCTAGTAGTTTTTCAAATTTTACAGTCCGCTCGAGCGACCAAAGTGGCGCTCGAGCGGAGACCCATTTTCAGCACATTTTGGAAAGTTGCATTTAATTCATATTTTTAACCTCATCTCTATCCAAAACATTCTAGACATGATTTATGACTCAATAAAGATTAATAAGCTACTAATCAACATAGATTAGTTAGTTAAAGAATGAATCATTGATCTTGTGGTAATTGTTTAAGTAGCCAAGTAAAGGATCAATCTATTTGGGAAAGAATGACTTAGTAATGAAAGAAAATGTGAAATAAGAACCTGGTTTATTTAATTGAGAAAGAATAAACATAGTAGAACTTCGGACTATGAAGACTAGAAATGACAAGTTTAATCAAGGGAGTAATGTTGTATTTCAATGTGTATATGTTATGTGCTTGTGTAGGTCACGCGTCATTGTCTGCCCGATTTTCCCGATGTGTCCAGTCTGTCTGATTTGCTTCTGCAGCCATCTGTGAGTAATAACTTAGTAAAGATATGTTCAACAGTACTTATTTTCTGTGTGACAAAATGAGATCTGTTTTCTGAAATGATATGTTAAGTACAATGAATGATTGTTCAATTTCTGACATGTATTCGTGACATCCTTAGTACCATGTGAGATTTACAGCCGTGACCCGGTAGCGGAGGTTCCTTCGTGGAACTAGGTTATTGGTAACCTTACGCTTATGCGTCCTGTTTGTGCACTGTTGCCCGTACCGGAGGCCCGCCATGGGGGCTTAGCTGTCCAGTTACCCGGATCCGGAGGTTCCTTCGCGGGAACTAGGTTATTCATAACCTTACGTATTGCGCGCCCTATTTAGTTATGCTAATGGATGTATCACGTAAATGTAACTATGACTTATGATTTCTGTCGGTATATAATCTGATCAAGTATGAGTTTGATAAAACTGAATTATGATTTTGATCTGATCAAGTATGAGTTTGATAAAACTAAATTATGATTTCGATCTGATCAAGTATGAATTTGATAAAACTGAATTATGATTTCTGAATCTGTATGGACTCATTCATTAAAACCCTTTACTCTGTTATTATTCACTAGGCTTTAGCTTACTGTATTATTTATGTATGTAGGTGATCAGGCGCGTGACCAGGCTAGAGGCTTCTGTCTAGAATCTGTTTTGTCAGCCAACCTATGTGCCTCCCGTGAAGGTTCCGGATATGCTAAGTGTTGTCGTTATGTGATGTAAAGTTTAAGTTATGTTTTCTTGTTTGGTTCAGCAAGTCATGTGTATTTTGAAAGAGGGACTAAGTCCCTTTCTGCCTAATCTGTATATATATTATGATGTGAGGATGAGGTGTATATATGTACATGAAAAGTTTTAAATTTTTCTGTCTCATATAAGTCTGCACAGCTCAATGGACGTTGTATATTCTTATTTGCTTCCGCAGCCCCTTACTATTTGTTAATCTGTTCAGAGGCCGTAGGTAATCCTCGGATTACTGGCCGGTTACGGTGCCAAACCTATAGCGGCGGGTTTGGGTCGTGACAATTGTGTCCTGTCTCAGCTGTTCAAATTCAGTCACCTTTCTGTCCCCGACACATTGAGGGAAGTACTTTTCAAAGAAGGCTCCTTTGAACTGAGCCCAAGTCATAACAGTATTGTCATTACGGGTAAGCATCCACCACTTTCTAGCCTCTTCTTGCAAAGTGAAGGTGGCCAACAGTACTTTATGTGCCTCCGAGTACGGAAACACTTCAAACAATTTTTCGGTCTCCAAAACCCAAGCTTCAGCCTTTAACGGTTCAAGACCTCCCTGAAAGGATGGCGGTTTCATTTTGTTGAACTTCTAAGTAAGAGCAATCATGTCCCCATCATTAACATTCACATTCTGTTCCAGCTGTACCGGAGGAGGAGGTGGGGGCTGTTGGTTCTGTTGTTGATCTAATCTTTCAGTTATTAGTTCCATCATTCTTTCCAGTCTTGCCATTCTTGCCTCAGAGGATGAGGATTCAGATTCATTTGCAGTTCTTGTATTATCCATTTCACTATAAGCAGTTATAACAGTTATCAACATAAGCAGTTGCATACTCAAACAGTTTATCACATTAACACATATTCAGTCATGTCCACACACACTTTTCATGCTTATACGATGCCCTAATTGCTTTTCTAGGACACCCTATAGCTCATTTGGACACGTGTGTACGGTATAACTCGTGGTAAGTATCGCTTTGATACCACTCTGTCACGACCCAAACCCGCCTCTATGGGTTTAGCACCGTAACCGGCCAGTAATCCGAGATTACCGAAGGCCTGCTTAACAGTAATACAGTAAAACAGAGTGCAGGGGTATGGCGGAAGCCAATACAGTAAATAAACAATGTCTAACGAGCTGTGACAGTCTGTATGCAAAAAGATTTTTCATACATATATGCAGTCAGTGCAAAATAGTATATACAATATTTACAATCATTCAGAACAGGGACTAAATCCCTAATAAACAGTACAGTACAGTTGCTATCAGTCTATACAAAACAGACACAGGGACAGACAGGGGAAGTAAAAACACCCCTAAGCCAAAGCTTGGCAGGCTCGGAACCTCGCAGTGAGGCACAGTAGTTGGCTTGACAAAACTGGAGTTTACCCCGACGCTCCTAGCCGCGGTCTGGTGCCTGTACACCTACATATATATATGAGCAGTGAACTAAAGCCCAGTGAATAACATAAGGCGTAAAGGGGTTTAGGTCCTTCAGTATTGAAAACAGTTGTTTCAATCAGTATATCAGTTGTTCAGTACAGTAAACAGTCATATGTGGTACATCCATTAGCGTAACAGTACAGTAAACAGTAAGTCTAAAAAGACCGAACAGTCAATGATGGCCATCAATCAGTAAACAGTAGTGGTTCCAACAAGGGAACCGATAGAGATCTCTGTAACAGTAACAGTAAACAGTAGGTGCTAAGGATGCCACAATATAGTTCAGAATATAGGACATACATTCATTCGATTAACGATATCAGTCCAGAAAACAGTTCAGTTAAACAGTCAGAAAACATTCTCAGTTGAACATATCTTTACACAATTGTTACTCACAGAGTTCTGGGCTACAGTAAAGCTAGAGCGCGTCTCCAGTTGCCAACCCTACACAGTTTACAGAACGAACACACACTAAGCTACACAGTTACGAAAGATAATAACTTAATCCCTAATTGCCTCGGTGTGTTCTACATCTATATCCTCATTAAGATGTCTTAAACTAGGCCTAAGAATGCCTAGGATAGGATGAGGATGCAAAGATGCACTCAGAAAACAGTTTTAGAATTTTCAGAAAATAGGGGTCTCGCTCGAGCGTGGCTTTCCACGCTCGAGCGGACATGCAGACAAAGGAGCTCCGCTCGAGCGTAACTTCCGTCACTCGAGCGAACTGCAAGCTACAGTGAAAATACTAGATGCTCAAAATCCACGCTCGACAGGCGCTCGACCCTCGCTCGAGCGTGAGACACAAGTCCTCGCTCGAGCGTGAATTCTCTCGCTCGAGCAGACTGTAAGCTCATGCAAAGTATTGGATGCACGCATTCCACGCTCGAGCGTAACTTCACTCGCTCGAGCGAAAAGCATGATCACAGAGTGTACGCTCGAGCGTAGAGTTCCTCGCTCGAGCGTGGGTCCAAAATCTGGAAATTCCAGATTTGAACCTCAAGCTCAAAACCAAGTTTTAATGTATCAAATTCGATCCTCTTGGACTAATTTTCTGCAAAACACTTCAAAACCCATAATATTACATGTTTCAAAGATCAATTTGATAAATCAAAGCCCAAGGGTGTTTCAATTAAATCCAATTTCAAACCAATTTTCATGAACGTGAAGAACATGCAAACATGCATGAATTTAAACCATTTTAAAGCTTCAATGCTTGCTCAAATGAGCTAATTCTTTCCAAAACATGATGAAATCATGGTCTACTCTCAAAACATGGACATGCATGTGAGGAATTATGAACTACAACCTCAAAACTTCAATATATATACATGCATGCAACAATTAAGCTTCAACACAACAATTTGAGCCATAAATTGGCTCTAGACTTCAACTTTGCTCTAAACCATGCAAGAATCAACTCAAAACATAAACAAGAAGGCAATGAATCTACCTTAAGTCTTGTAGTCCAAGAAAAGAGCTCAAATATGCAATCTCTTCTACAATTTCTTCAAGTCTCCAAGCAATTTGTAAGGAACTCAAGTTGTACTCACTCTATACCTCTCACTCTCTCTCTCTAGTCGATTGTGGATTCAAAATGACTGAGGGAAAAATGTTGAATCTAAGTCTCAAGTTGGTCTATGAAGTGGCCCACTCACAATGGCATCATGGTAATAAGCCAACTCTTGAAATTAGCTTATTTTAATCTAATTTAATCATACCAAAACAGTTTTTAGATAATTACACTATAAAATCACATAAAATCTAATTAGCACAGAACATCAATCAATTTCAGATTCGGCCGCCGATAAGGCCTTCAATTTGCAATTTAAACGGAAAACATGAACAGATCAATTAACAATCAACAGATAGAAAATGCATTTAAACAGATACAGTCAATCAATCAGTTTCGAATTTCAGTCAGTCAGTTCAGTATTTCGATCAATTTAATTATCAGTCACAATCAGTCTCAGTTTAGCAATAATCGGTAATTAATCGATAATCAGTGGTGAGGGTTATTACACCAACCAAGTGAGATGGTCTAGTAGGACTCTACTCTCCTTAGCAGAGTCCTCCTAGGAATTACACACCCTACTCACTACCAACCAAGTGAGATGGTTTGCACAATCCTAGTAGGACTCTACTCTCCTTAGTAGAGTCCTCCTAGGAATTACATTCCCAAGGATAATGCACATTCTGATAACTCCTTACTCACTGCTTGCCAAGTGAGATGGCCACTCCCTTATGTTTGGATATACATTCTTAACCGAGATGCCTTATCTCGGTCCCCTGTCGTTCGGGCCATGTGATCAAAAGTCGATTTACCGAATTGCACCCTGCCGAGCTACACATAGCTCGGCCCTTTCCATTGACAACATCTTGGTCCGATAAAAGACTACCTTCAGATAGCTAGGTCCCGGCCCTAGCAACCCATCTCTAGCCGACCTAGTGTCTTCTTAGCCCAAGATCGAGCTACATCAGCTCTTATCTCGGCCCATTGCGCGGCCTAACTTCCAAAGAAGACTTTTCCTAGCTCGGTCCAATTTATTCACAAATTACCCTCTCAACAATGATATGATATATTTTAATTTTTAATTTGTAACATATTAAGAATTTATCTTTCTTACCACATTATTATGGATAAATTTAAAGGTCTAATTTGTAGTTCTCTAACACTATTCGATATAAAAATAACAAACAGACAAAAATATTGAGCGGTGATACAGTGTAGATACACATACACACACATATTACTAGTTTAAGAAGGCATATGTAAGGCACGTACGGGCTATTATCACAGTATATTTAAGTTTATATTTTGATAATTTTTTTAAAATTAAAATATTATTTTATGAGATTAAATAGAATAAAACATTAGATATATATAATAGAATTATGTGGTATGATATGTGTGTGAGTGATTTTCCGACCACACTACCAATTCAGTATTCAGTTGGAGAGTACTGGCAGAATAGATGACACCTGGTTGACCTGCAACAGAAAGAGAAGATTCCGGCGGTGGTTCGTCCACCCGGGAGCACTCCGACGATCAAGTCAGTATATCTCTCAAAGATAATCAATGGTGCTAAACTCACTGTTCATAATATAAATTGCCTACCTTAGACCCATCGGGGGTGCCTTTCTTTTATAGTTAACTCTGTCTTAGTCCCTATAGAAGCCTAGCTCTAATGGACTCAGGATAACTGCTAATCTTGGACTCCCAGTAGGATTGAGATAAACTCCCTAAGAGTCTTATCCTTACCCAATTGAAGTCTTCCCCCATTCTAGGACTCTTGTGCCTTATCCGCTTATCTCGGATTCCAATATCTTCGGAGATAACCTCGGCCTTGCCGAGATAACCTCGGCGTCATGACCAAGACACGTGGCACCTCGGCTGACACGTCGGCGTCACCTTGGCCACGTGTTAGTACTCAGAAAATATATCCCCATAACTGCCCCCTAGGTTTTATTACCTCGGCATTCTGAGGTGATGGAACCTATATCGGTACTTCCTGCCAGTACATCGGCTTCAGCCAAGATCATCATTATAGGCCGACATGTCTCTTTAAAGATTAAAGATCCCAAGATCTCCTTCACGCGTATGAGCTGTCATGCAAAATAACTCAACCGTTTCAGCCACGTGTCTTCCCTTTACCGGATCGTACTCTGTACGCGCTTGTAAGTCGTCTCGCGCCTGTATGCGCCGTCTGACAAATCTGTTTTTCTAGGCTCATCAATTTCTTTTTGCCGCCCTTTCACGTTTTTGGACAAAAACCAATATCCCTTCTCTTCGTGTCTTCACTTTTCATCATTTCTAAAGCTTTCTCTCTCTCTAGTTTTCTCAAAAACCCTTCATTGTTTCAAGCTTTCAAGCTCTGCTATCACCACCGTTTATCTTCCTCCGGCGAGGCTCTTTTTCTGCTACCGCCGTTTGTCTGACTTCGGCGATCTTAACTCCGGCTTCCCCTCCTCGATGAGTTACTGTTTCCTCCCGATTTAACATCTTGTTTCAGTTTTTGAAGATATCTTGAATTCCTGTCATCTTTGCGAACTTGCTTGTGACTTTGATTAGTTTAATCTGTTCATGTAGCTGAGTATGATTGCCTCGTGATTCTGTTTTTGCCCAATCTCTTCTTGAGTATTCATAACCTGCACACACATTTGCCCACTTTTGCCATTGTTCTTGGCCTTGTACCCTTTTACACACTCGGTCACAGTGTTCTTGGTAGTTCACCCTTGTTCTTGATTCTAAAACACGTTCTTGTTTTCTGTTTTCTGTGTCTTTTCCAGATTCCTGCCTTCGATCTTTGTTCCCACAGACTTAGGTTTTGGGATTTGTTTGTAGAACCCACAAATTTTTAGAAAAAACTGAAACGATTCCTTCTAGATCCATACAAACCCTTACCATAGTATATTTTAGGTTTTTTAGCCGAGGTCATTTAAACCCTCCAAAAATACTTCCTAAAATCCGATACCTCCATTTAAGCCGACGCCATGGGTATGTGGAAGCATAGGGTAGACACCCCGACAAAATTAGAATACTTTAGGCGAGAGTTTTCCATCCTGCCGACGTCCATCTGAGGTTGGGGGGAGGATGACTCCATCATGCCTACAATTGATTCTATGTCATTCCCTATGGTAGCCTTCATTGAGTGCGGACTTCGGCTCCCACTCAACATCATTTTTCGTGAAATACTTCACTATTATAAACTGAACCAATGCAGCTTGCCATTAACTCCTACCGAGTCATTAATGGCATCATAGCCTTAGCCAAACAAGAAAACGTTAGGGTTACCTTAGCCGATATCCAGTATTGCTACACCATGTGTGGCCTCAAAAAAGACACAGGCTATGTTTACTACCTCAAGCCGAGGTCCATAGAGTACAAAATCATTGCCGACCTCCCTGACTCTAACAAGGGAGCTGGGGACGATTATTTCATCACCTCGGGGAACTAGGAGTTCGCTCCAGACGAGGACCTTCATCTCTACCTTCTTCCTCGTTCAGTTTTTGTAGAGGGTAATGGTAAGAGCCCCGTGTTCATACTAACTTATTTTTAAAGTCTTCAATACTTTGTTCGTTTCTAATGTCTGTTTTTTCTTGCAGCTCTTCCTCAGCCACCAAAGGGCTTCCGTCAGTCTTTCTTTCCCAGCAAAGACTTGAGAAAACTGTTGGATTTGCCAGTCCTCAAACGGAGAGCCCTTCTGGTACTTAATTTTATTCCCTCTTACAAGTCGGTTCTTCCTGACGTTCCGAAGAAGAAGAAGAAGAAGAGTTTGTCTCCGCCTTTTGCCACAACTCCTCAAGCTGCCTCCTCATCTCGGCCAGATCAAGGATCGACCTCTGATCCAGCTGAGCAGCCGTCTACCTCGGCTTCATATCTGATCCCGATATCCCAACGCCGACGTCGGTGACGAACTGTTTTTCCTGCCAAGATGGGCCGCCAAAAAGCAGTTGCCAAAGATCTCTTAGCCAGCATTCCTACCGACGTTGACGCTCTACCAGCGCAATCCCAGCCCCCTTCGAAGCCGAAAAGAATAAAGAAGGCTCAACCAAAAGCAAAGGTGACTCAGGTTGATACTGAAGATACTTTGCCAATTTCGAAATTGGCTGAGAGTGAGAAGACCACATCTGCTGCCGAGAAAAGGCTTGTCGTGGACCAACCATCCGAGTCCATCCGATCAAAGAGGCCGAGGTTATCTTCTGCAACCACCTCGGGGTCTCGAAAGCATGATTCCCCATGGGCCTCCTAAATCACTCTGGAAGATAAGCCAGTTATAGCCAGCGATAGTGCCGATGACATTAATGTCGACGTTGCCCTCAGTACCGCTCTGCTTCTTCCCGGCGATCTCGACCGAAACGCCGAGTTAAGTGAATATGAGAACTATGCTCTGATGTTTCAGCGCTCTGTTCAAGTAAGTGTCTTTTCTTTCTTTCTTTCTTTCTTTTTTCTTTCTTTCTTTCTATACTTTCGAAGATTTTGTAATAACCTCTGCTCTGATTTATTTTTCTCAGGCCATCCCAGCATTCCATTCCTTCTCAGTACAATCTTTTGAGAACCGGGTGAAGCTAGCCGAGAAGAAGAGGGAGGTCTCCAGTCTTCAGAAGACTAATAAAAACTTGCAATCAAAGATGAAGATTTTAGAGGATCAAGCCGAGGATGCTATCAAGGCTCAACATGACGCCGAGGAAAAAGCAGGTGCTGCTGAGGCCATTAACAACGTTCTTGAGGCCCAGAGGAAAGAGTCTGAGGAAAAGATGGTCCAAGCCCAAAAAGAACTTCAGGATGCCTTGGCCACGAAGGACGCCGAGCTCAAGGCAGCCGATGAGAAGGGCTACAATGAGGGGGTGGCCGATGTCACGGCGGACTATGAAAAGTAAGTGAAGCAGGCATGTAACAAGGGTTTCACCCTTGGTTGGATGTCTCTTCTAAAAAAACTTGAAGTCCCCGAGGACTCGCCCCTCAGGAACGCCGATGTCATTCCTTTTCCATTCCCTCCAACTTCAAGTCAATCTGACGATGAATCTGAGTCTGAGAAGGAGACCTTGGTGAGGAAATCAAAGAAGGCTGCTGGGACCAAGTCCCCTTCTCTGAATGAGCAAGTCCTGGACTTGACTCAAGATGAGGAGGGTGAGGAAGTCCCCAAGGATGCCACTCCAGAGAAGGCGTCATCGGACGTGCCCCCTGCCGACAAGAGCCTTGATCTAACTCTCCAAGAAATTGATGCCGAGCTTTCGGTCGAGAAGGCTGTCGAGATGTCTTTCCAGCAGTCGTCTGACCTTCAAACCCAACCATCTGCTGTTGCTGAGGAGTCTTAATTTTCATGTCTTTTTTCTTCGTTTTGTGGCTTGTACTTTGTTTTTCTTCTTGAAGTAATGTAAACTCTTTACATCGCCGATGTGCCTTTAATTCAACTCTTTTGTTTTTGAATGCTTGCATGTTTGCCTTGTATGCTTCCATACTTAGAATATTTTGTATATCTTTAATATATACTTCAATCCTTGTGCAACCTTCTCGGGGTAACATACCTCGGTTATATAGACTGATGATTTACCTCGGCAAGTACCCAAGTACCTTTATTGGCATAACCTTGTAAAAAATTTTCAACAAGTGTTTAACCTTAGTCTTCAACTTGTAAACTTTTCTCAAGTTTCAACAAGTGTTAAACATGATCTCGGTTTAACTTCAACTTGTAAACTTTTCTCAAGTTTCAACAAGTGTTAAATATCATCTCGGTTTAACTTCAACTTGTAAACTTTTCTCAAGTTTCAACAAATGTTAAATATTATCTCAGTTTAACTTGAACTTGTAAACTTTTTTCAAGTTTCAACAAGTGTTAAACATCATTTCGGTTTAATGTCAACTTGTAAACTTTTCTCAAGTTTTAACAAGTGTTAAACCCATTTTTTTTCTCTATGCCCCCTGATGTGAACCTAAGTTCCACTTGGGTTCTCATTATACAACGTTATGTATCTTTATCAGTCACAAGTGTATAAACATATATAAACAAGCTAAAAACTTTATTTATTTACTTCGGCAAAATGACAAAAAATTATAATGATAGAAAAATTTCAAATTGCAAGTGTTCCAAGGCCTTGGCAACTCTTTGCCTTCATTATCTTCAAGCCGATATGCCCCATTGCCCAGTACCGAGATGATTCTGTAGGGTCCTTCCCAATTTGGGCCAAGCTTCCCCTCTTTGGGATCCTTCTTGTTGCCGACGACTTTCCTCAGGACGAGGTCACCGATTTGAAACTCCCTTGGGTTGACCTTTTTATTATAAGTTCTGGCAAATTGCTGCTGGTATGCTGCCAGCTAAATTGCAGCTTTCTCTCTTCTTTCCTCTAGTAAGTCCAGATCTCGGGCTAAGAGTACATCATTAGTCCCGTTCTCTACTCCTTGGGTTCTGATCCCAGGGATGCTGACCTCCAGCGGAATGACAGCTTCTGTGCCATAAGCCATGGCAAAGGGGGATTCCCCCGTTGATCTTCTCGGCGTAGTCCGATATACCCAGAGCACACTTGGTAGTTCATCCACCCACTTTCCCTTTGCTGCCTGCAACCTCTTCTTTATCCCATCCAAGATAACTTTGTTGGATGCTTCTGCTTGTCCATTGCTTTGAGGAAAGCTTGGAGTTAAAAAGTAGTTCTTGATCTTGAACTTTGCGCAGAAGCTCTTGATTAGCTTACTGTCAAATTGTGTTCCATTGTCTGTGACTATTGCTCTTGGGATCCCAAATCTTGTGATTATGTTCTTCCATATGAAGCTCTTTATGTCTACATCTCGGATCTTGGCTAAGGGCTCAGCTTCTATCCACTTGGTGAATTAATTTGTTGCTACCAGCAGGTACTTCCTTTGCCCAGTTGCTTGGGGCAGTTGTCCGATAAGATCCATTCCCCATTGGGCAAATGGCCAAGGACTGGATACTGGGTTCAGGTCTACTGCTGGTTGGTGTATCAGAGGTGCAAACCTTTGACATTTTTCACACTTCTTGACATAGGCCTTTGCATCTTTCTGCATGTAGGGCCACCAATACCCCTAAGAATGGGCCTATGAGCTAGTGATCTGCCCCCAGCGTGGCTTCTGCAAATTCCTTCATGTATTTCATATAGAAAATCTTCAACTTGTGAAGGATGTACGCACCTCAAAAGAGGTCCAGTGAAGGATCTTTTTTAGAGATGTCCTTCTGCTGTCAGACTAAATCTCGCCGACTTCAATCTGATCTTATGTGTCTCCTTGTGGTTATCTGGCAGCTTTCATTCTTTTAGGAATGCAGTAATTGCATCCATCCAGCTTGGTCCCATGTCCACACACATTGCTTCACGCTCTATGGTCAGTGGTTCGATGCTTGGGCCCGACAAGTAGTCCACCATTATTGTCCTCGCTTTTCCAGGTTGTATTGCACTAGCTAGGTTGGCCAATGCATCGGCGTGACTGTTATCATCTCGGCTGACCTGAAGTAGTCGGCAGTTTTGAAACAAGGCTGCCAACCTGATGATCTCCTTTACGTAGGCCGACATCCTTTCATCTCGGGCCGCGCGCAAACTCGCTTGTTGTCTGGTTAACTATAAGTTGTGAGTCACAAAAGACTATTACCTCATCTGCTTGTACTGCTGCTGCCAGCTTCAGTCCTGCAATGAGTGCTTCATATTCTGCTTCATTGTTTGAGGCCTTGAACCCCAAACGAATCGGCTGTTCTAGTATCTGCCCATCTGGAGATACCAGTACTACTCCTACCCCCGCTCCCTGTCGGTTGGAACTCCCATTAACAAATAGTCGAAAGGAGTCGCCGATGTAAATGCTGTAGGGTCTGATTTTTTCCTCTTTGCTTTGTTCTTTTGCCTTCGGCTGGGCTCCTCCTTGTTTGTTTGGACATCATTCACTTTGGCTCAACGGAGCCCGATGTTTGATGGATTCTGGCATGAACTCCGCCACGAAGTCAGCCAAAACTTGGCCTTTGATTGCTGTTCTGGGTCTATGTCACGACCCAAACCTGCTCCTATGGGTTTAGCACCGTAACCGGCCAGTAATCCGAGATTGCCGAAGGCTTGCTTAACAGTAATACAGTAAAACAGAGTACAGGGGCATGGCGGAAGCCAATACAGTAAATAAACAATGTCCAATGAGCTGTGACAGTCTGTATGCAAAAAGACTTTTCATACATATATGCAGTCAGAGACAAAACAGTATGTACATATATACAATCATTCAGAACAGGGACTTAATCCCTATGTAACAGTACAGTAACAGTCAGTCTATACAGTCACTACAAAACAGAACAGAAGGGGGAAAAAACTAAAACACCCCATAGCCTTAGCTAGACAGGCTCGGAACCTCGCAGTGAGGCACAGTGGTTGGCTTGACAAAAAGGGAAGTCTACCCCAACGCTCCTAGCTACAATCTGGTGCCTGTACACCTACATATATATATGAGCAGTGAGCTAAAGCCCAGTGACTAACATAATGCGTAAAGGGGTTTAGAATGAATGTCCTTACAGTAATGAAAACAGTTTATTTCAATCAGTATATCAGTTGTTCAGTACAGTAAACAGTCATATGTGGTACATCCATTAGCATAACAGTACAGTAAACAGTAGGTCTAAAAGACCGAACAGTAAATGATGGCCATCAATCAATAAACGGTAGTGGTTCCAACAAGGGAACCGACAGAGATCTCTGTAACAGTAACAGTAAACAGTAGTTGCTAAGGATGCCACAATACAGTTCAGAATATAGGACATACATTCATTCAGTTAACAGTAGCAGTTCAGAAAACAGTACAGTTCAATTATTCAGAAGATAATCATTTTGAACATATCTTTACACAATTGTTACTCACAGAGTTCGGGGCTACAGTAAGCTAGAGCGTCTCCTCGGAAAGCCAACCCTACACAGTTACAGATTGAATACACACTAAGCTACACAGTTGGGAAAGATGATAACTTAATCCCTAATTTGCCTCGGTGTGTTCTACATCTATATCCTCATTAAGATGTCTTAAACTAGGCCTAAAATGCCTAGGATGGGATGAGGATGCAAAGATGTATTTAGAAACAGTTTCAGAATTTTCAGTGAAACAGGTCCTCGCTCGAGCGCAGGTTAACCCGCTCGAGCGTATAGGCAAACAAAGGTACTCGCTCAAGCGTCAACTTACCCGCTCGAGCGGACCAAAAAGTACTGGATAGGTGAAATTCACACTTGATTGGGCGCTCGACACCCGCTCGAGCGTACTGTCAAACAGTGCAAGATGCTGGGAGCTCGAATACCCCGCTCGAGTGCCACTAACCCCGCTCGAGCGGACGACCAAAATCTGGAAAATCCAGATTCGAACTCCAAGTTTAAAACTCATGTTTAAATGCATTAAAATCGATCCTCTTGGGCTAAATTTCTGGAAAACATTTGTAAACACATAGAATGACATGATTTGAAGCTCAATTTATAAAATCAAAGCCCAAGGGTGTTTCAAACAAACTCAATTTCAAACCCATTTTTCATGAGCAATCTTTAAACATGACGTGCATGCATTCAAACCAATTTAAAGCTTCAATGCTTGCTCAATTGAGCTCATTCTTCAAGAACTTGGTGAAATCATGGATTATGATCAAAAGATAGACATGCATGCAAGATTTCCATGAAACCAAACTCAAAACTCTTCAATATACACATGCATGCAAGATTCAAGCTACAAATCAACATTTTTAGACTAAATCATGCCTTAGCTCTACAATTTGACATGAACCTTGTAAGAATCAACCTTAAAGACAACAATGAGAGGTTGAAATTCATACCTAAGTCTTGAATGCAAGATGAACAAGCTCAACTATGCAATCTATACTTCAAATCCTTCAATTTCCAAGCAAATCTACAAGTGAACTCAAGTCTCTCACTTTCTCTCTCTCTTGGTCGGCAATAATAAGAGAATGTGGCTGATGAAATGTTTAGTTCAAGTGTAATAAGGCTCTTATAGATGTTAGATAGTGGCCCACTCAAAATGGCAAAGTTGTAATTAAAACCAACTTACAATTTATCAATATTTAATCTAATTTAATCATACTAAATCAGTTTTCAGATAAATATGCCACAAAATCACATAAATTATGATGATCATAAATCACTAATCAATTTCTAGTTCGGCCGCCGATAAGGCCTTTGATTTACAGTTTAACACATAAACATGAACAGATAATCACACAGTCAAACAGATAGAATGCAATTCAAACTGATATACTCAGCCATTTAGTTTCAGTTTCCAGTCAGTCAGTTCAGTAACTCAATCAGTTCAATTATCAATTATAATCAGTCTCAGTTTAGCAGTAATCAGTATTAATCAGTGATCAGTGATAAGGGTTGTTACAGTCTGTACTCCAGGTCATACTGGTCCAAGGCGACTGCTCATCTGGCTATTCTTCCTATCAAGTCTCCTTGTTGCAGCAAGGACTTTAAGGGGTGTTCAGTTAGCACCACAATTTTATGGGCCTGGAAGTAATGGTTCAGCTTCTTTGAAGCCATTACTAAGGCCAGTGCCAATTTCTCTAAGGGTAGATACCTCGTTTCTGCATCGGCCAGGGTTTTGCTTACATAGTAAACAGCCCTTTGTACCCCTTTTTCTTCTCGGACTACCACTGCGCTTATCGCATGTTCTGAAACTGCTAAGTATAAAAACAGCTCCTCTCCAGGTTTTGGATTTGAAAGAACTGGGGCTGTGGTCAGATACTTCTTTAGGTCGGCCAAGGCGACTTCGCATTCTTCGGTCCACAGGAAGTCTGTGGCTTTCTTTACTAAGTTAAAGAAAGGTCTGCACTTGTCTGAGCTTCTACTGATGAACCTATTCAGGGCTGCGGTCCTTCCGGTTAGCAGTTGTACCTGTTTTGCCGACGTCGGGCTCTTTAACTCAATGATGGCCTTGATCTGATCTGGGCTGGCCTCAATGCCCCTTCTGGTCACTAGGTATCCCAAGAACTTACCAGATCCAACTCCAAATGCGCACTTTGATGCGTTGAGTCGGAGCCGATATGCTTTAAGGATTTCAAAGACTGCTTTGAGGTTGGCGAGATGACTTGCTGGTTCCTTGGTCTTCACGACCATGTCGTCGATGTAAACTTCCACCGTTCGGCCAATCAGGTGTCTGAACATCTTGGTTACCAACCTTTGGTAAGTTACTCCTGCGTTTTTTAACCCAAAAGGTATCACTTTGTAGCAGTACAGCCTTTTTGGGGTGATAAACGCAGTCTTCTCTTCATCCGCGGGGTACATGGCTATCTGGTGATACCCCCTGTAGGCATCTAGGAAGCTCATCCTTCCATGCCCTGAAGTGGCATCTATTAGCTGGTCAATCTTGGGTAGAGGGAAGCTGTCTTTGGGACAGGCCTTGTTTAAGCTGGTAAAGTCTACGCAGACCCTCCATTTACCATTCTTTTTCTTCACCATTACTGTGTTTGATAGCCATGTCGGGTAATTTACCTCTCGAATGGCCCTGGCCTCGAGAAGTCTGTCTACTTCCTCTTCCTCTACTTCGACGTGTATCAGCGTCGGTCTTCTTGCTCGTTGGATTACAAGTTTGGCCGACCTGTCAACGTTCAGTTTATGGCAAGTGACCTCGGGGTCAATGCCAGGCATTTCGTAAGGTGTCCAAGCAAACACCTCAATATTTGCTCTCAGGAAAGCTTCCAGCTCTTTTTCCTCTTCTTCAGCTAAGCCCGAGCCGAGAAGAAAGAAGCGTTCTTCATCCCCTTCCTGGACTAGGATTTTCTTCAGTGCTTCTTCACTCTTCTCGGCTGGCTCTTTGCCGATATCCTCTAGGACCTCCATGTCCTCGTCGTCGATCTTTGCCTTCTCTGGTTCTCGAATACTGCAGGTGGATTTCATTGCTGCCATAGAGCAATTCTTTGCTTGCAGTTGATCTCCTCTGACCTCCTCAATCCTATGCTCTGTTGGGAACCGCAATAGTTGATACAATGTTAAGGAACAGCCCCCATTGCACGCAACCATGGCCTTCCCAAAATGATGTTGTAAGGGGAGGGTGTGTCGATTACGGTGAACTCTGTTGTTATCTTCCTGGTGCCTGCCTGCACCTTCAAGCTGGTTATTTCCAGTGGCCATGTCGGCGTTCCATTGAACCCGACCATTGGGCTATTGGATTGCTCCATATCGTCTAGGTGAAGGCTGAGCTCCTTGTAACATCTGACATACATGATGTCACAAGAGCTGCCTTGGTCAATCAAGATGCGCTTCACTTGGCATTCCCGAACCTGGAGGGATACTACCAAGGCATCGTTATGTGGATGCTGCACCATCTCAAGGTCAGCTTCTGTAAAGGACACTACTGGTCCCTGGCACTCTTCTACCCGATGTCTTTTCTCCCCGACTTGGTAGACATGCTGTAGGTGTTTTACCTTCTGGGTCTCCCCCCGAATCTCGTTTTCGTTGACCTTTGAGTGAATTACATTAACGACCCGAGGTCCTCTTGCCTGAGGTTGCTGTGTTGGGGGAGGCGGAGCTGCTGCTGCCTGAGGCAGTCTTGCCTGTTCTTCCCTTGTTCTGGCCTCATCGACAAGGTCTCTCAGATGGCCTTGCCTCACCAGGTCTTCCAAGTGTGTTTTCAGGGCTCCACAGCCCTGAGTCATATGCCCATCTTCATTGTGGTAAGCACAATGCCTGCCAAGGTTTCTTCACATAAATTCTCCTGGTGCCCTCGCTGGTGTTCTGAAATAGGGTTGATTCCGAATTTTATCCAGGACTTTGTGGATTGGGATTCGGAACACAGTTGTCACTGCTTGTGCAGCCCTCAGTTCTGTCTCTTGTTTGCTGGATCCATTGTTTCCTCGGCCTCACTTTGGCGAGCCGTTTCCTTTCTCTTGTTTTGTCTCCTTAGTCCCTGATGTATCTTCCTCGGCTCTGGCGTATTTTTCAATTCTGGCCATGAGCTCTTCCATGCTTTTTGGCAGTGTCTTTGCCAAAGACTTTCGTAGCGGGCAGTTGTCTTGTAGGCCGTTCTTGAAAGATACGACCGCCACCTCTTGATTACATTCGGGTATTCGGTTGAACACCTCATAGTATCTTTTTGCGTAGGCCTTAAAGCCCTCATCCTTACTGATCTTCAGAGCCATCAATGTGTCTACCTTTAATGGTTGTAGCTTGTTTGTCACGAACCTGGCCACAAACATCTCGGCTAAGCCTTCCCAGGTCTTCACACTTCCCTTTGGTAGTTTGTGGAACCAATCTAATGCAATCTCCCCGAAGGATGAGGGGAACACTTTGTAGAGTAACGGCTCGTTCCCACTATACAATGCCATTGAGTTCAAGTATAATCCAACGTGGAAGTTGGGGTTTGACCTACCATCATATATTTGGAACCTCGGCATACTGAATCTCTTCGGCGCTTAAAACTTGTCCAACTCCACCGAGAACGGTGTCCTCGGCTTATCTGGGGAGGTTACCTCGACGTCGGCATTCTGTTGCTTCCTCTTAAGGTAATCTCTTAAGTCCTCCTTTGTCCACCCAGGAGCTCGACTATCTCCTGCTTTCAATCTTTTTGGTACACTACTTTCAGCTTCGTGGTGAGTCCTCTTCGATCTTTCTCTATTAGTTGTGTCGAAGCACAGCGCCTGCCCCTGAACATGCCGATGTTCTTTAGGGTCTGCCTCCTTTGTGTGATGCGTCCTCCGTGATTCTTCCCTTCTTGAGTCTCCTCGTCTGACTTCCTTGGAAGGTCTGTGAGAATGTCTTTCGCTCCTGGTGTGTTGAGGGGCTATGGGGATTGTTTTCTGCCCTCCTTCCTGGGCATTGGCCGTTGGAATCGGCGTGTCCTGCAGCAGGAATGGTGGCTGCATAACGTTGTTTTGCATCATGAAATTGACGACCGATTGTAGGTCCACTAATTTGTTTGCCATCTCTTTTACCTCTTCGTCCCTCCGTAGGCATCTATCCTTCCATACCTGGAGGTCATCCTCTTTGTAGTACCCACTTTGATCTGGCTTCTTTGGTACGTCGCCATTTTGGCCGACGTCTTTGTTGCTGTGATTCTAGTCACGAGTTTTTGTGTTGCGGTTGTCTCCTTCGACGTCAAAGTCGATGGGTCTGCCACTCCCAGCATGAGTGTCGTCCCCAATCTTTTTCTTATGTCCGTTGCTAACCATCTATTCTCCTTTCTTTCCCACAGACGGCGCCAAATTGTGTGAGTGATTTTTCGACCACACTGCCAACTCAGTATTCAGCAGCAGAGTACTGGCAGAATAGATAACACCTGGCTAACCTGCAACAGAAAGAGAAGATTCCGGCGGTGGTTCGTCCACCCGGGGGCACTCCGACGATCAAGTCAGTATATCTCTCAAAGATAATCAATGGTGCTAAACTCACTGTTCATAATATAAATTGCCTACCTTAGACCCATCGGGGGTGTCTTTCTTTTATAGTTAACTCTGTCCTAGTCCCCATAAAAGCCTAGCTCTAATGGACTCAAGATTACTGCTAATCTTGGACTCCCAGTAGGATTGGGATAAACTCCTTAAGAGTCTTATCCTTACCCAGCTGAAGTCTTCCCCCATTCTAGAACTCTTGTGCCTTATCCGCTTATCTCGGATTCCGATATCTTCGGAGATAACCTCGGCCTTACCGAGATAACCTCAGCGTCATGACCAAGACACGTGGCACCTCGGCTGACACGTCGGCGTCACCTTGGCCACGTGTTGGTACTCAGAAAATATATCCCCACAATATGTATCATTTTTTGATTTGTTATATACTCAATGATGTATACTCCAATTCTATTACCATATCATTTTGAGTGAATTTATGAGTCTTCAATATTTCTTCCGAATTTATAAAATAAAAAAATTATAGTGTGTAACTTTTCTCAACAAATAAACATAAAACAAATATTAAGATAATTCTCCCATAAAAAAATACTAAGATAATTCACTAAACTAATAAAGAAATAAAAAAATACATATATATATATATATATATAAATAACTAATTTTATTAATACATAAATCATATTCACATAACAAATGACCAATTTTATTAATAAGTAAATTAACAATTTTTAATGATATGAAAAATATTTTTCAATTAACCATTTTGTTAATAAAAAAATCATTAAGCCAATTAACAATTTTTAATGATATGAAAAATATTTTTCAATAAATAATTTTGATAATTTATTATTGCATAAGAGAATTGGGGGTTTTTTTTTTTTTTTTTTTTTCATGAGTATTGTGTTAAATGAAAATTTATAACAAATGGTATTTGTAATTTCTAGTATTATAGGATTGATTCATATTTCAAACAAACCTTATGGTGCATTTGTAATTTGTTAAAAAATAAAAGATTTATGCTTTATAATTGATCAAGAATATTTGCGTAATTACAGAAAACCTGTTTCGTGATTGATCAAGAATGTTCGCGTAATTACGAAAAAATATGTTGCATAATTAACCAAAAATATCTGCGTAATTACGAAAAAAACCTTTACTGAACATATAAGCCACCATTGATAAATTATTCAAAATGAAAGGATAAAATCAAAAAGAAAAGACGAATCTCAAGCAACTAAGCGGTTGTTATATATATATACTAGTTTAAGAAGGTATTGTTACAATGTATTTAAATTTTATAGTTTGATGATTTTTTTAAAATTAAAATATTATTCTATGAAATTGAATAGAATAAATTATTAGATATATAATAAAATTATGTGGTATGATATGTATCACTTTTTAATTTGTTATATACCTAATGATGCAGGCTCCAATTCTATTACTATATCATTTTCGGTGAATTAATGAGTTTTTAACATTTCTTTCAAATTTATAAAAAAATAAAAATAAAAAATTATGGTGTGTAACTTTTCTCAATAGATAAATATAAAAGAAATACTAAGATAATTATCCCATCTAAAAAAAGCTACTAAGATAATTCACTCAACTAATAAAGAAGCAAAAAAAATACATATATATACACAAATAACTAATTTTATTAATACATAAATCATACTCGCATAATAAATTATCAATTCTATTAATAACTAAATCATTAAGTAAATTAACAATTTTTAATGATATGAAAAATATTTTCAGTTAACCATTTTGTTAATAAGTAATTATTAAGTCAATCAACTGTTTTAATGATATGAGAAATATTTTTCAATAAATTTTTTAATAATTTATTATTACATGAGAGAATTGGTTTTTTTTTTTTTTCTTCCCTGAGTATTGTGTTAAATAAAAATTTATAACAAACAATAGTTGTAATTTTGAGTATTATAGGACCTATTCTTATTTTAAACAAACCTTATGGGTGTGTTTGTAATTTGTTAAAAAATAAAAGATTTATGTTTTATAATTGACTAAGAATATTTGTGTAATTACAAAAAAATTTGTTTCATGATTGACCAAGAATATTTGCGTAATTACGAAAAAAATTATTGCATAATTGACCAAAGATGTTTGCGTAATTACGAAAAAACATTCATTCAAGATATAAGCCGCTATAAAATCGAAAAGGAAAAACAAACCTCAAGCAGCTAAGAGCACGGACTATTATTACAGTATGTTTAAATTTTATACTTTGATGATTTTGGATGTAATATTTTACATTATTGACTTATTTAACCTATTTTACCTTTTTGTATTTTTTTAATCCCAACTTAAACCCAAGTCACTTACCAAACGAAAACTTAGCCATGTTGACAGGATTTTTTTATATATATTTTTTATAACTTGTTTGTAGCCTGGTAATATAATTACAAAATGTTTTGGGTTAATTACATCTGGAATTATATATATATATATATATATATATATTTTTTTTTGGTGTTATTTTAGTTTTTTATAATTTTAAATAGTTTAATTGTGATTCTAAACTTCTAATTTTGTGTTAATAAATAAAGTATTAAGTCAATTAATAATTTTTAATAATATGAGAAATATTTTTCAATGGACAATTTTAATAATTTATTATTACATAGGAGAGTAGTTATTTTTTTTCTTCTGATTATTGTGTTAAATTAAAATTTATAATATAGGATAGTTATAATTTGCAATACTATAAGATTAATTCATATTTTAAACAAATTTATTGGTATATTTGTAATTTGTTAAAAAATAAAAGGTTTATTCTTTATAAATTAACCAAGAATGTTTGCGTATTTACGAAAAAATTTCACTCAAATTAGTCCGCTATTAGTAAATTATGCAAAATAAAAAAGTAAAATAGACAACCAAGACAAACCTTCTCAACCAAAGCAACCAAAATTTAGGGTAAATTATAGATACATCCCTTGAGGTCTGCTTAAAATATAAATTGTCTCCTGTGATTTGGAAAATTACAAACACCTCCCTATAATAATTTTTTATTTAACAGAATTGATTGAAAAGATGAAATTTCTAATTGTTCACTTATACAATAATAAAATTATTTGAATTATTAATTGAAATAAAATTTTAACATTATTAAACACTGTTAATTAACTTGATAATTTATTAATAAAAGAACCCACTTGTTATGAAATTAGAAATCTTAGGGGGCATAATGTAATTTCTAAAACTACAAAAGGTAATTTGTAATTTAAGTAAATCTCAAGAGTGTGTTTCAAATTATTTTATCAATAAAACTAAAAGGAAAAATAGTAATTTTAAAACAAGCTAAGGGCAACATGGGAAAAAAAAGGATAAATTACAAATACACCTTTTGAGATTTATTTAAAATATGAATTGTCTCATGTGGTTTGGAAAATTATAAATACCTCCCTGTTAGAATTCTTTGTTTAACAGAATTAATTGAAAAAGTGAAATTTCTTACTGTTTACTTATATAATAATAAAATTATCTGAATTATTAATTGAAATAAAATTTTAACATTATTAAATACTATTAATTAACTTGATAATTTATTAATAAAATGACTTATTTGTTATGAAATTAAAAATTTCAGAAGACATAATGTAATTTTTAAAAGCATAAGAAATAATTTGTAATTTAAGTAAATCTCTGAAAGTGCGTTGGTAATTTATTAAAAAAAATGACAAGAGTAGCAAAGTGGGGGTCGACCCAGTGACGTGGCGGCCCCCTATTCATTGAAAAAAAAAAAAAAAAATTTTTTTTTTGCCCCAATCAGTGGGCTACGCGCACGACCCCCAGCATCCCAACTGGGGGTCTTAGGCATTTTCCTATATTTAGAATGGACCTTGCTACATTCCCCTAAAAACATCCCCCTAATCTCCATATCAAGTAAAAAAAAAAAAAAAAAAAGAAACAGTTTCCCAAAATGAAAATTAGGGGGATCATTTTAGGGCTCCAAATCATTTTCCATTTAGAATAAAGATTGGGACCTCTTTTTCCCCCACCCTTTGACCCCCTTTCTTTTTTGATTGGTCACTTTTTCTTTTTCTTTTTTTTCTTCTTCTCCAATCGCCATCCGCCACGTGTGTGTGGGGGTGGTGAGGGTTGAAGTTTGAGGGATCTAAATCACTGCTGTATTTATATATATACAGAGACACAGAGAGAGAGTGTGTGTGTTTGAGGGGTCTAAATCACTGCTGTATTTATATATATACAGAGAGAGAGAGAGAGAGAGAGAGAGAGAGAGTGAGTGTGTGTGTGTGTGTGTGGTTAGTCACGTTTTATGTCACACTTGGGAGCGCTATTCCAAAGCCATCCATTTTGCTGATATACACACTCGTGAGCTGTATGTGAAGGTGACGAAGCCTAAGTTAGCCCCTTTCGTGCTCTCTCTCTGGATAGATAGATTCTCTCTATCCCCAAGCGTTACGTTTTCGAGCTCTCTCAAACCCTAATTTCAGATTGAAGCCCTAATCTCTTGTGGCTGCTCTGCTGATCGGCAAATGCAGTGTAAAGGTGAGAACTTTTGCGATTTTGAATTTTAATTTTTTTATTTTGCAAGTTTAATTGTGAAATGTAGTTGCAGAACTTAGTTGTTGATCTTAAAAACTACCCATTTCATCGTTCTGTTGCTTTGATCTGCAAAATGTGGATTTTGTAGAGATTTTTTGAGGATGAGGTTTGATAACTTGTTACTCGATTTGTGCTTCTCTCTCTCTCTCAAATCTTCACATTAGAGTTCTGCGAATTTGATTTGACAATTTAGCTTTCTATCATTTCAAATTTGATCTTTCTCGTTTGTATTCCGTTTTTGGGTTTTCAAATTTCCATGGTTTTCATTTTGGGTCTTTATCTATTCATTGTTATTTTCTTGGGAAATAATGGAGGGTTCTGCTGTAATTTGCATAAAGGCTTTAAACTTACTTCTGAGAAGAGAAGACTAGATGTTCTAGAGTTAATGCAAGCGATTGAGGTTTTGTTACTTATCTAACTACATTTTCAATTTTCTTTGTTTTTGGTTGTTTTAAATTGCAGATTTATAATTTTAGTAGTAGGATGGTGTGAACTTGAAGTTTGGCCCCTGTCCTCTAATTTTAATCGGCTCGATTTTGACCATGAATTTATGATTTTGTCTCAATTTAGTTCAATTGATTACAATTGTTAATGTTTTTTAATAGAAAATGCACACATGAGCTGTATGTGTTATGGTTTTATAGGCAAAATTGTAAACTTTTTTGACTCAGTGACTTTACCTCAACCATCTCAGTGACCATTTTGCATTAAAAACACTAATTGGTGTTATCAAATTGACACAAATCTAAAATTAAGGGTGGAAATCGATTTAATTGAAATTACCGGGACCAAAGTGACACAAGGGACAAAATGCAGGAACTATCAATGTAATTTGTCATTTTTTGGTTCAAATTGTCTTGTCCAAATTGCAAATTAAAAAAAAAAAAAAAACCCCTAAGAATTCTAAACCTGAGATCCAGATCAGGTGTTTGAAGCGTTGCTCCAGGAACTGACCTTCTCTGTTTGTTCCTATTAATTTGACAAAGAATTTTTTTTTTTCACTCCAAAGTAATGATATACAAACAAATTCTTTTAGATATAACTTCATATCGCTGTTTATTTATCTATTTTGGCTATTCATTTAATACTTTTATTTCTATTTATATTTTGTGCATACTCAAACTAACACTGCACCTTGAATTTTATATTTTAAGATTTTTCTGTCATTATAACTAAGATCTCTCTCCCTCTCTCTCTCTCTCTCTATATATATATATAAATTTATTATTTAAGTAATCCATAACTACCACTGGTTCTACAGTTAGTATGGATTCACAGGACTGGTGGATATTTTATGTTGCCTTGCCTGATGGATATTTTACTCTCTCTCTCTCTCTCTTACGCACACGCACAGAGCATATATTTCTTAGTGTTTTGGTACTTGGAAATGGACATAATTTGCTTCCTTTGTTTCAAAATTGTATTGTGGAGGTCTAGCAAATTTGTAGGGTTTGATTCTGGAGATCTCTAGAGCTTATGGAAGTTGGAGAGAATTATAGTTTCTTGTCCCGGTTTTATTTGATTTGTATTTTCTTTCCTGTGGTTACAGATGTTTTGACAACTGCTGGATGGTTTGCCTTTGAAGTCCTTCTATGAGGAAATTTGTACTTTTTGTCTTAAAGCATTGATTCCAACTGGAGATTTTCAGTTTACCAAAATTGTGAAAACTTGAAATTTCTTTTTTCCATTGAGGTATACTTGGCCTTTT
Source organism: Camellia japonica (assembly GCA_030407325.1). Lineage (NCBI taxonomy): Eukaryota > Viridiplantae > Streptophyta > Magnoliopsida > Ericales > Theaceae > Camellia > Camellia japonica. The sequence goes on from JAPPVO010000031.1 coordinate 30,251,669, forward strand.
GGTACTGGTGTTCATTGATTAGAGCAAAGAAAGGAAATTGTTGTTGATGAAATAGTGCTGCAATAAGTTGGTAAAGATGTTATTCAACAAAGAAATCGAGGATTTGCATGATGATGGCTTTGAGGGGTCAATTAATGAAAGTCGTATTTTTACAGAGGTGTTCTTTGGAAATGACTGCGATACAACTAGTAAGAGGTGTCTTGTTACTGGAGTTATTAATTTTGAATGTGATTACAGTAGGCACACAGATATGTTGCTTTGCTCAAACAACGAAAAGTCAGCCATAACAAGTCAGGTGGGTTCTTGTAATGTAAAGGAGGATTCAAAAAAGAATTCTGGTAAGCAAATGAAGTTAGCAGTAGATGAGCTTTTTTATTCCAGACCTAATTCCAGAGGGATTTTGAAATCATCAGCTCTCTCAAAGGAAGTAGTTTCTGGTATGTCAGCTTCACAATCAATCTGCCACACTATAACGGGTCGTTTAGTTGAATCATCCGGTCAGGGTGTTACTTCTAGTTGCTATCTGCTAAAGCAGCATGCTGAAATAAACTCAGGAGGTGAAATAGGTGACAGAGATGTTTCTAATCGTAGGCTGGAGAGCTTGGATGGAAGTGATGAGAAGGAAGTGGATGCAAGTAAAGCTATTGCTTCACCTGTTTCTCAGGAGAGCTTTGCGTCCAAGCTTTTAGTTGCAAGTCCATCAGTCACTGTTGCAAATAATTCTGGATCTCACCGATGTGCCGAGGAAAGAACAAAGGCATCCAACTCTAGTGAACTGTCAATGGCTAAAATATCGTTGAATAGAGTTTCCATGAAGGATCCCCGTCCTCCTCTCCGCAACCACATACAGAACCTACTTAGAGCAGCAGGATGGCAGATTAGGAGGCGTAAAAGAGAAGATAATATTAGTGGGGAATTTCTTTATTTGTCACCTTGGGGAGGAAGACCTATTCGTGAATTACGTAGAGTTTGGAACTTATGTGGTCGGAGTTTGCTTGCTGATGGAAACATTGTTGTGCGAGAAGATAGTAAACTGTGGACTGATATGACTCATTTCTGGTCTGATCTATCTAATACATTTATCAAAATCGAGGAAGAATTGAATAATACAGAAACTACTGCACTGGCACGTCGGTGGTATCTTCTCGATCCCTTTGCTAATATGGTGTTAATTGACAAGAAGCTTGGCACTCTAAGAGCAGGAAAAGTAGTCAAAGCAAGGAGAACTTTGGTGATTGATACATCTGCAAAAGATGATTCTGTTTTGGCCTTGAAAAATGCCAATAGCATTGGAAACCAGTTGGAGAGACCTTCAACATATCGACTTTGTTATTCTTCTGTGGCCAGTGAAAGTGCATTGACAGTTTCTGAGGGAATTCAATGTAGGGATTTCTCCGGGAACAAAAGAAGCAGACTAGATCTGAGTTCTTTTCAAGCTTATGGGTCTGATGGCACTAGTGATCATTTTAGTAGTTGCTTATTTGAAGTTCCCATCACTTCTGGAAATGCACATATCATGCATGGAGGGCATGAAACTGTCTCTCGTCATCATGATTGCAATACAAATTCCCCAAGCTGTGCTAGACACATATCTGACCATGGCGAGGAAATGGTTTTGGAAGTAAAAAAAAATGTATCCAAGGGTGAAGAAGGCAAAACTTTCAGGGGAAAATTTACTGAGAAGGTGGAAAATCAGCTGAAGTCGTTTATTTGCTCTTCTCAACGCCGGAATGGGAAGAAACCGTCAACATTTGGGAAGTTCCATAAAAATTCTGGTAGTTCTAAGAAATCTAACCAGTTCTTTTCTGAGGAGTTGAACTTTAAAAATATTACTGTTGAGGTCCCTCTTCATGTAAAAAATGAGTCTCTGCACCCTGAAGCTTGGAGGCAAGACATCAAATCAGAAAAAGCTGAATCTCAAAATGGACAGAAGAGATCAATTACATGCCAGCTTAAGGATGATGACCTTTTGATTTCGGCTATCATAAAAAACAAAACTTTCGGATCAACTACCAAACGATCTGCTTGGAAATGCAAATCAGCATCTCTGAGAAAACACAAGAGCCAAAAGGGCAGTTGTAGGTTGCTTCCAAGGAGCTTGGGTAAGGGTGGAAAGCACATTGACGGGAAGTGGTCCATGTTTGGTTCAAGAACTGTATTATCCTGGTTGATCGACTCTGGGGTTGTTTCTCTTAATGAAGTTATTCAATACCGGAATCCAAAGGATGAATCTGTGGTGAAAGATGGCTTGGTTAATCTGAATGGGATCTTATGTAAGTGTTGCAATAGGGTGCTCTCTCTCTCTGAATTCAAGGTTCATGCTGGTTTCAAGCTGAACCGTCCTTGTTTGAATCTTTTTATGGAGTCTGGTAAGTCATTCACTTTATGCCAGCTTGAGGCTTGGTCAGCTGAATACAAGGCTAGGAAAAGTGCCACTCGAACTGTTCAAGATGATGAAATGGACGAGAATGATGACAGCTGTGGTCTGTGTGGGGGCGGGGGTGAGTTGATATGCTGTGATAACTGTCCATCTACGTTTCATCAGGCATGCTTGCATGGACAGGTTTGTCATTTTCATGCTTTATAGCTGATATTCCAGATTTCTTTCTTGGTTCCTTTGCTTGTTTCCTGCAGTACTACATGTACTAGACATACATGCATGCATGTTGGGGACACATCGAGAACACGCGCCCCCCCCCCCCCCCCCCCCCCTCTTTAGTGTTTTTGATAGATATGTTCAATGTTTATTACTTTTTCCTTAGATTTAATAATTAACAGATTATCCATAAAAAAAGACATAAACGATTAGAGTTAACTTAAGATTTTGCTTGTTTGTTTATTTATTTAAATATTGAATTAGATTTAGTTTTTGTTATTTTTTGATTGGTTGTGGTTGTAATATTAATCTATATAGCAAATAAAATTTTCTTATTGTTGCGTTCCCATTTTTTTTTTAAAGCACCATGTCCATGTCCATGTCCATGTCCATGTCCATGTTCGTGCTTCTTATCTTGTAGTAATTCATCCTTGGGACTTAGATCCAACAAAATGAGTAACTTGAGGTCTGTGGGCAAGAAATTCAAATAATGTAATGTGAATTAATTGATTCCTGAAATAATATAAATTCATCAGCTATTGCATTACATGGGCATGGTAGTCAAATTGCTTGGGCAGTTTGTTGAAGCTTTTTAGAGTGGGCTTTTTTTTATAAAAAAAAATGATTTATTAGGGGATGATTGTTCTATTTTTTAATGTTTATTTTATTATTATTATTGTTTTTTTTGCTTAGTTGTGTATGCCCCCCTACAATTTTCTTTGTTATTGATAAAAAAAAAAAAAAATTTGCTTGGGCGACCTTGGTGATTGCCTAAAAAACTAACATTGACATAGTGTAAAGATAGTTAATTCTTCATTGATACATCTGCGCAACTGAATTTTAAGATTTTATGCTATTTTCAAAATTTTAATTTATGAAATGCCTATCAAATAGAAAGCAATTGTTTATCACTTAATTGCATGAAGCGGGGGTTGGGACAAGAGTGGAGGAGCGAGGGCATATAGAAGTTTCTTAGGTTTGGGAGTGCCTATGGGAGTGTGTATATATTTATTTATTAAATATATATAAAAACATTCTAAAAATTATTATTTTTTTTGGATAAATAATTCTAAAAATTATGTTTTATTGCTTAGTTGTCATCTATGTATTAAAATATGAATAAATATTAGAGATTCATGTCAACTACAGATTGTTTTTATTAAGTATAAATAAATATTATATAAATGGGAACTATTATAATAAATTTGAGTTGTTTTTCTTTTATTTCTATGAGGTTTATATGTTTGAGAGGTTTCTATCTCAGTTAGGAGCGAGGTTCTTTCTTGATGGGAGTGAGAGTGCGAAATCGCGTTTTTTAGTAAGAAGCGCCACTCGAGTAGAAGGTTCCTACAATGGAGGTTCATCACTATGAATAATCATTAGAAGTTAAGAATGCTTATATATTTGTAAATTTAATTTTCAAAGGTGAAATGAGACATAGAAGTTACAATATATATTCTTAACCTCTTACAACTTTTTTTTTGATGACCGCGTGTCTGAACCAGTTTACGCGTACCTCAACTAATCCCGAGATCCACACAAAGCACCCTCTCCATGTGTTTCAGGCAAATCTCGAGCAAAACTAGTGGGAGTTGAATTTGAGACTTGGAGGGAGCATACCCTCAGGCCTCAAGTTGTACCCAACCCTTTCGAGTTTTAACCTCATACAATGTAGTTCATTATATATAATTTTTTTTTTCTACTTTTGTTTTCACTTGAGGTTCAATAAAGCATATATAAGTCTTGTGTAGCTTTGACCATTGGACTAAACAAAAAATGATTAGTAATATTATTATATGAAGAATTACATATTTATTATCTATGGAAATGACTAATGAGAATATCAAGAATGTTCAATCCATTATTATTGCGTCATTTATTCCAAGATGACCACTTCTTTAAGTAGCATGTATGATTTATGAAGGAAACTTATCTATGTTGTGTATGATTTGGAAACTAAATCAGCTTATTTGGTTTTACTTTTCAGGATTTACTTTTCAGAAAATTGAAATTTTTTGTTTTCTATTTTTTTTTGTTTTCACTGGTTTTTTTAAAAATATTTTAAGCAATTTTTTTTTTATTTATTTTTAAAATTTTTAGATACACCTAACATAAAATATTTGTGAAAAAAAATCTTAAAAAATTCACTAAATACCAAAAATATTAAAAAATCCGAAAATTCAGTACATTTTCGTATTCTTGTGTATTTATTATTTTTTAAAATATTTTTTTTACAAATATTTTACTTTTTAGATACATCTAAGTAAGGTGCATCTAAAAAAGTAAAAAAATTGCTTAAAATTGTAAAAATATTCACTAAAAACAAAAAATAAAAACTTAATTTTCAGAAAATTGAATCCAGAAAATTGAAACCAAACAAAGTGAATATTTCTTGGATATTATAGGGTGCCTGTTTGATATTTCCTACACATTTTGTAATTTAAATATGTAAATGTCTTTCAAGTTTCAAGCCTTAAGATTTGGTTTTTCTAGTAATGCTTGAACAAACTCTGTTGGTGTTTGTGTAAATTTTTCATATTTGATTATTGAAATTTATTATTAATATAAACATTTTTCTATATTTTGCCCATAATTTTCTATATATATATATATATATATATTTTTTTTTATCTTAATAAGTAAATTAATTTAAGTTTTTTTTTTCCCCCAAACTCGAGCTAGAACTTGGTTTGTTTATGTAATCAAGTTGGCTTGAGTTTCTCAAATATTTGATGAGCCAAGCTCAAGCTCGAGCTCGATTATTTAAGCTCGACTTGAGCTTGGCTCAAGCTTAAACTCGACTAAATCTTAGTAAACAAGTTTGAACACTCAAAAGCTCGGCTCGGCTCGGCTTGTTTGTAGCCCCAACATAAACTTAAGTTAATAGTATAGGAATGCACACATGGATTCTCACAAATTTTGGTACAAGTAAGCAAAATGTGGAAATGATTTCAGCGCCAAATAGGAAAGAAGAAAAGAAAGAAAGAAAGAAATAAAGAAGAAGGAAAGAAAGCAAGGACAATGTTGTAAGTTCAATAGAATAGGTCATGCCCATTGTGTAGCCCTAGAAAGAGACATATATAACTCTCAACTAACTGAGAAGATGGCTACACCTCCACCACTGTGGCCATCATATGGTTGTGACGGAGGAATTGGTCGTAAAGGACGATGAAGATGATGAAGATGTGAAGATGCTCATGTCTTTTGATAAGTGGATCAGTGATTTACCAGAATATGAGGTTTGACTTTAACTTTCTTTGTGAAATGGGTTAATCTTTGTCTTGTTTTTACAAGACATTCACTTCCATTCAATCATAATTGCTATATAGTAGCAGATTCACAGTGTATTTAGGTGAATAGGTTATTGATGAATAATCTTCTTGTTCTCTTATGCATGGTTATCAAAATTGCGATCCGGATCGTATCCTGTGATCCGAATTGTATCTTACGATCCTAAATTGCCAAAACGATCCAAATCGTTGTAGGATGGTGTTATTGTAGGATCGCAAATAGTATCGTGTAAGATCGTATGGGATTATGTAAGATTGTAGGTAGGATCATTGGTTTGTGATTTTTCATCGTACTTTTAATATGTATCATCATGATATATGTTTTTACCATATTTTTAATAGAAAGTAGGATCTTACGATCTTCGATCTGATCTTACAATCCGATCTATGAGGCCCTCTTAATGGTATTCCGATTTTAACAACCTTACCCATTTGAGATCTTAAAAAAAGGATAATTGAAGTGCACGAGGCTCCTGCTAACAAGCGTTTGGGGAGGGCAAGATGTACGCAGCCTTACCCCTATTTTTGGATAGTTTGTTTTCCTGACTCAAGCTCATGCCACTAGGGACTAACGACAAGCCTTACCGTTGAGATCTATTTCATTTATTTCTAAGATATGACTGTACGTGTCCATCCAGGGCAATAATTTATGCTCAGTGAATTTGATGTCATTTTTGTTTATGTTCATTATTCCAAAAAATGCATGTTGTTTTTTTTCCTTCTACATTGGACTGATTGGCGTAAGAATTACTCTTCTAGTGTTTGTGTGTGGAAGGAAATCAAAGTCGTCATCTTTTCTTTTGGTTCCAGATTTATGCATTTGCCCTTTCTGACAGACTACCCTCATGCCCCTCGTTCCCTTCTATGGCATATTCATGCATTACATTGCTTTTAATAACATTTGGCATGGTAGTCCTATAGTTTCATCTACTTATATAATGAGTTTAAGATCTTATGTATGGTTTTTTTGGGATTTGTTTTTACTGCCATTATTGTGTGGAGTTTAAGGTTGCCTTGGATATCTAACTCGATCTTGTTTCTTTCCTTTAGGAGCTCCCTGAAGGCAGTTGGTATTGCCAGCACTGCACTTGTAGGATTTGTGGTGATCTTGTTAAAGATAAAGAGCCTTTCAAATCACCTGGTGCATTCAAGTGTTCACAGTGCGAGCATAAGTGTAATTTTATATCCCCTAACTCATAGTAGATTATTTGAATAATATGTTTTGGATGCCTATAGATAGCTTCAAAATATTTAGTAGGATTATTTTCATTGTATCAAAAAAAAAAAAAAAAAGGGATGAACAAGTTGTAGGGTAATTTGGAGTTGACTAATTCAAAAGTAGAATTGGCATTTTGATTACTGCTCGTGAAAAGTGATGCATCGCATGAAATTTATTAAATATCTGGCAAATGGGGCTGATAACTATAATACCATTGCCAACAAAATTTTGTATTCGTATTTCTTGGCCCTTGTTCATAAACAATTATCTTCTTCTTTTTTTTAAATGTATATTGAATTTTGAATGGCAACAACTGATCAAAATATTACCTGATTTAACATTTTAGAGGAATATGGGCTCGAATATCTTTCTTCAATGCTCTATACATTTGATGAAGCTGATCGTTATTGATTTTAATATTTATATCTTAAATTTGATTAATGCAGTCGGTACGAATTTTTTGTATACTTTGAGGGGAAAGTAGGTAAGCCTGTTTGACATTCTTGTTAAGAACAAGCATGTAGTCATGATTGTTTTCTTTCTTTTTGTCTTCTTTTCTTCTTATCACCTGGCCCTGTTTGGTAAAATTTATATGTTTACAAAAAATTTCGACACTGGACATAGAAACTTGTTTGGTGTCTGTTTTTGTTTCCAAAAAAATGTAAGCAGTTTACAAATTTTCTAAATTCTATAAATAAAATAAATGTTTTCATTGGTTTTGAAAACAAGTTTTCACTCCTTCCTCCCTCCCTCCCTCCCTCCCTCCCCCACCCTTTCCGGTCACAACTCACCGGCCATCACCACCTTTGGCCACCCAAGTTTTTGAGAATGTACCAAACAATTTATTTTTATTTTTATTATTTTTTTTATTTTTGTTTTTCATTTTTACCTGAATAAATATGAACATGTTAAACTTTTTCTGTAAGCAAAAAATAGTAAACTATAAATGTTAACAAACACTGCCAACAAACAATTAATAAGCACTCCCCCTAGCAATCTCTATTTTAATTTTTTCTTCGTTTAGTGTTCAAATGTTGATGATAGTCTTGTAGATAAAAAGAGTTTCAATCTGTAGTTTAAATTTTCGTAGTACATTTGTTTTCCATGATTCTTTTCCTTAGAAATTTGGACTCTTACTAGTCATTATGGTGGTGGATATGAACAGACCATGAAGCATGCCTGAAAGAGAAGGGTGAATGTAGAGAAGTGGCTTCTGATACCTGGTTTTGCCGTGAAAGCTGTCAGGAGGTAAATTCCATTTTTTTCTTTTCAAAACTTCAGTTGATTAAAAGGTATACAACAATTAGAAATAGGACATATTTGATAATACTAAGAAGCACAAACACTAGTAAGAAGGTGGCATGTCTGTATTTGACATGTTTTGCACATTGACACTCATCTAACACTTCCCGATATGTATCCGATACTCAGTCCAAATGTGTCCTGATTTTTTTTTTCCTGATTAGAAAAATGTATTTATAGGTGCTCAAGCATATAAAGTGGGCATTTCTTAATTGCAATTTGCATCCTTTGTATATTAGTTTTTAATTTTTATATCTTATCCTGAAGTCCCAGCCTCCCAGGGTTGTGTCTGGAAAATTTGGATACATTTTGTTGAAAGATGTTGGACTAAGCTATATGGCACAGGAGAGTTGTTGCTTGCTGTTTTATCGAACCTGTTGTATATGACCCTAGAAATAAAAAGTTTCAAATAAATTTAAGTTGTCATTTACCAAAAAAAAAAAAATCAGGTGTGACAGAAAATGATGCACTTTTTTGTTGTTGGAATGCTTCCATACCGGTTTTGAGGCTGTGGTATGATGCTTTTATATATTGTTCAATAAGTGCTTTTCAAAGTCATTATACTAATTCTCTCAAAAAGTATAACAATCTCCGTTATGAATGTCATTTGGTAGCTGATATAATATATGGTTGATGACATCGTTTGTTTGTCGACTATTTGTTCAACCTCTATCTGGATGTGTGATTTGTTTATGTTCAGTTTCATCTACAAATCCCCAACTATTTTGGGGTGCAGACTGTTGGCTGCTCTTACTTACGAACCTTAAGCATAAAATACGAATGGGTTATAGGAGCAAGAGGCAGTTTCATGAGTCATGTCTCTGCTTGTATTTGTATCGATTTTTGTTGAATTGCTGAACAAAGACAAAGATGACAGTTTCACAAATGTCCTACTCCTGCAGAGGATTTGGTGTGTTACCAATCTTTTGTCAGGATCCATAATAAGGGCAGTTCAGAGTTCTGTTTGAAGATGATAGTCATATAGGAAACTCCTGATTCTGCAGGCCATTTATCTTGGGCCCTTGAAGTTGATTGTGGAGATGTTTGGAGTTATCTGACACATAATACTTGCATCAGCTGAACTGTGATGTACTTCAATGTGTCTTTCTGTTTAGAGGTAACGTGCTTGCTTGTAAATGGTGGGGTCTGCATATAGAAAGAGCATGATGAGACATAGATTGTGATATTTCCATTTCCTCAAAACAAACCAAACTAAGCCTTGCATTGCATCCCAATAAAGTGTGGTCGGCTAAACCAAACATCAAACAAAGAAAATTAAATAAAGAGTTACTAAAAAACATGACACTATGCAAGCACATTAGCTCATATCATGCAATCAAAGATTTGATAGTATTACATTTATACTCCCTGGTCGTGGGGTGGGTCCAAATCGTTGTGGAGATGGGAAGAGCTTATGAGACTCACATATCTGATACATGCTCCCTTTCCCTGATACATACTCACATCTTGGATGGAAAATTGATTTACATTGTTTATTTGAAATAAAAATGAGTGACAAATTCATAGAGAAGAGTTAGCTGCATAACGGAGAAGGGAAGAGAGTAATGTGATTACTTAGATGATGGCAAGTTTAGTTGCATTATCTTTTAGTTTGGATGTTTCCAGCTGTCATTTGCTTCCACTCTTCTGCACTTGTGAGCTTGGTTCTGTTTTTTTAAAGAACATATTACACTTTTACATGCAGGTGTACTTGGGCATACATTCCCGTATCGGGTTTGTAAATCTTCTCCCTGATGGCTTCTCTTGGACCCTTTTGAGGTACATTCATGGCGACCAAAGAGTTCATTCTGCTCAACGACTTGTTGCTCTGAAGGCAGAATGCAACTCAAAGCTGGCTGTTGCTCTTACAATTATGGAGGAGTGCTTTCTCTCTATGGTGGATTCAAGAACAGGCATAGACATGATACCCCATGTATTGTACAATTGGGGGTAAGTTTTTTTTTCCGTTTGAAAATTTTCTGAACTTTCTTCTGTATCTGGTTTGTGTCCAACTTACATTGATCTTTGTATTTTCAACTTTTTTTTTTTTTGGGCATGTTATTCTCTCTCTTTCTCTCCTTGATATTGTTTCTTGAGACTGCACAATTATTATACTTTTTTTTTGAAATTTCAGTTGACTGTCATGTTCAATTGGTGGTTATTTTCTGTTCATGTGCATAATGCCAACTTGTGGTTGCATTGTTTACCGGATGATCTCTTATTTTTGTAGTTGGTGCTAATATATGTGCTTGCCAATGTGGTGGTAGTTAAATTTTACTGCTTAACAAATCTGTTGTTTTTTAGCAGATCACATTTTGCACGCCTAAACTATATTGGATTTCACACAGTGGTTTTAGAGAAAGATGATGTGCTGATGTGTGTCGCATCAATCAGGTAGTTTTTATTAGCTGTAATCTTCTCTGTGAAATCTACTTCAATTTGTAACCTTTTGCAGTTAGTGCTAATGAAATTATATTAAAGACAATTTGTAAGCTGTACCCCATATTTATAAATATTTGTTTCTCCATATTTTGGGGTTTGGATGTAAAGCTTCTGATTTGAAACATACATTAGTACTCTAGATATTCTACCAGAAGTGGCTATGTAGGTCTCGAGTGAAAATACTCCCTATTCACCTGGGCATTGAAGAAATTATGCTGAGAGTAATGTAACAAATTTAGGTTATCTTATTTCTGAATTTGGGTTACATAGAAAATTCCTATATTTTTTTCTATCCTTGATCATGCTATTTATATTGCAAATTCAGTTTTTATTTATTATTTTTTTAAATCATGCTATTTATATATGGAGAGTAGACTTCATAGTTATTGTACCATCTCATGCATCACCTAAGTACAGCTGGCAAATGGTTGTTTTTGCCTCTAGAATGAGAAAAGCTAACTTGGTATATGGTTTTGTACCTTTTTAGTCATTTTCTCTGCGGATTGTCTTCTGGATCCCTTTATAGTTATTACGTTGAAAGCAAGAATTCTATGATGCTTCTTTTCTCCTCATGTACAAGATATCGTGTTGAATATTTTATCTACTAATATTTGTTTAACCGATAGTTTCCTATTGTTACTATGGACTGTTGGTACCAGTCCTGCCTTGGCAATGTTTTAACTATCACCTTGACTTTACATTTGTGGTAAGGTTTGTCAATACATCGAAAAGGTTTTACTTAAGTTGCAAATATAATAGTCTTAAAATGTCAATTTTTTAACTTGGTCAGATTTTGGTGATTTTTAAATAAGATTACAGAGAGTGTTTTAGGCTAGTTTATAAGAGTGTGCAATTGTGGTGTTTGGCTATAGTTTTCTCCTTATATTATATACATATATGCAATCGTGTATATAAATATAGTTAAATGTTCTACAAAGGAGAAGGTTTTTGGGAACATTATGGGTGTGTTTTGGTATCATTTTAATTTTCTGTTTTTCTGTTCTCAAAAACATAAAAAATGGAACCTCATATGGAAAACTTGTTTGGTGAACTGCTTTTGAAAACTATTTTCGTAAACACTTTTAAATTGAAAATTGTTTCCACATGAAAATAAAAAACGAGTGTTACTGAACTTTTCATAGGCTTTTTTTCCCTGAAAACACGAATAATGGAAATGAAAATTTTGAAAATGATACTAAACAGGGCCAAACTTTATTTTATATGTTTTCCTGGGTTTTGGAATGGGTTGCTTGAATCAAGAATGCAGGATTCATTCACTCTATTTAATTGACCAATTGTCATCCTTCTTGGGGGATTAGGGTCTACAGGTAGAACCCACGTTTCTTCAGTTATTTCTTCTGTCAACCTGGTATCCAGTGGCTTTGGGAGCATGTTGGAGATTAGTTGAACTAGATGCTCCCCAACAAAAAAATTGGCAATTTGGGTTAGGACTAAATGAGGATGAAAGTGAGGTTTGAGATTTATTTTTGACAGATTGTATAGGGTGTTTGGCGGTATATGATTGCTTGGTGGCTAGTAGGGTAGAGAAGTGTGGATACATTTTGATTTGTATGCTACAATTCAAAAAATTTGTATATGCTTGAGATGAAATTATCCCTGTGAAAAAGACACTGAACTTCATCTTATTCACAGTCAATCATCCGAGGTTTTTCAATGTGACAAACATGAATTTTGCTTTTGCCTTTGTTTGCTAAATCCATGTATTTCGTTAGAGCATCAGATATTAGATCTCTTTTTTTCTCTGAACATATCTGTTTGGGCTTTTCCTCCCCCCATAACTATTTAATATGCTTCATTAAAACATTTCAAATATGGTTTTGTTCTTCTTCTTACTCTTCATATTATTTATTGATAGTTTCTCATTTTTACCAACTCTTTTCTAAATTTATTTTTTGCTCGTCTAGACTTTTAATTTGTAGAATAATCCAGGCAACGTCACGTTTAAATTCAAGCTTCAAATTTCATGCAGGATCCATGGAGTAACAGTAGCGGAGATGCCTCTTATTGCAACTTGCAGTAAGTATCGTCGCCAGGGAATGTGTCGGCGCCTCATGAATGCTATTGAAGTGGTAATTTGTTCCATTAAGAAGAACCATCTTGTTCCATAGAGCTTTTTTTTAGTATTATTTGATAGGAAGCATGGACACTTCAAAATGGGTGCCATGTTCATCTTCAACACGTATCGAATATTGATATGCCGGGAGCATATAAATTTTTTAATTATAATTTTTTTGGAAGACACTTTGGTGATACCTAATGGACATGTGTCTTATGTTTGGACATGCCTCAGGACATCTTTGTGGAATTTCTTTTAAAATTTTTGAGAATTGATTTGGGTCAAAGTAAAATATATGAAAACAAAGAGAAGGGAAAGTGACATTGGTGTCACTTGTATTTCTGTGCCTTAAATTTATATTCATATACATTGCAAATAAGAATATATATATATATATTTCTTGCCATACCCCTTCTGTGTCCGTATCTTAATTTTTTTTTAAACTTCTTGTGCCAATTTCCATGTCCGTATTTGTGTCCATGCTTCTTAGATTATTTGCTTGAAGAGCCTGCAGACTGCAGTCTCCATTTGGTGATCCAAACTGTTACCATTGCGATGAGCAATGAAACCTCATATATTGGAGAAACTTTGTACCTTTTGATTTTCTTAGTCTTTTATTTATTTTTTCATATATGTGAGTTATTAATTTATTAATCCACTGTGGTTGTAGATGCTAAGATCTTTCAAGGTCGAAAAGCTTGTGATATCAGCCATTCCTAGTCTGGTTGAGACATGGACAGTTGGGTTTGGCTTTAAACCTTTGGAAGATAACGAGAGAAATAGCCTGAGTAACATCAACTTGATGGTTTTTCCCGGAACTGTATGGTTGAAGAAGCCCATTTATGAAAGTCAAACAACAAATCAACAAAGTGGTGAGCATTTTCTTTCCTGCTCTTGGGTGTTGTTTGGTATATTGACAATTTACTATATTTGTTTACATAAAATTTTAAACATTTTATGTTTTTTTCTCAGTAAAACCGATAACAAAAAAATATGTTTGACACACACTTGTATTTTTAAAACTTATTTTGAAAATAAGTGTTGGGGGGGGGGGGGGGGGGGGGGGGGTGATGGTTGAAAATGTGTTGACGGTCAAAGATGGTGGCCGGAGGTGGTTGGCGCTAATGGGAGGTGGTTTCTTGTGGCCAAAGGTGGTTGTCAGGTGATGGAGTTGGTGGCCGAAGCCAGTGAGAGGTGTTTGGCCATTGCAAGAGGTGGTGGTTGGAGGAGGCCACCGACAACAGTGGCTGGAGGAGGTGGACAGAATGGAAAATGATTAATTTATTTTTTCTAATGTGAAACGAATTTTTTTGTCATTACAAGAATTTTGTAAATTATGTAAATTGTTTACAAATTTTTTAAAATGAAAATAAACACCATATGCGTTTTATTTATAGTTTTTAAATTATTCTTTTTTTGTAAATATGAACCAATAATTTACCTCAGTTACCCCTTTTATTATTTTCCAATTCTCTTAACTGAATTATAAAAATTTCTTGGGAAATACAGGATCAGGTCATGCATCGCCTACGATTGTATATGATCCAACTGAAACGGGTGCTTGCTCCCAACAAGGGCCTGCCATTGGAAACTCCTCAGTTACAGAAATAGAACATACTGGCTGCAATATTATGCAAGTAGATGAAGCCCAGGATGGTAGTTTGCAAAAACATTTTTCGAAGTTGTCCTGCGAAGAACCGGCTTCAACAGTAGGGACATCCAGACTTGAAATGGTTTGTGATGTAGAATCTGTTGTTATGTATGATGAGAGAGAACTTTCTTCGAAGCAGTCATGCAGAGAACCGGCTTCAACTGTAGGGACATCCCGGCTTGAAATGGTTTGTGATGTAGAATCTGTTGTTATGTATGATGAGAGAGAACTTTCTGTGAATGAACAGTTGCAGAAAACCAATATGTTGCAAGATAATGAGAAATAAAAATAAAATTTCAAAAAAGCTTGTATTGTGCTCTGAAGGATTATTGTGTAGCAGTATTTGTGAGGTCTTTATGGGGTAAATAGAAGAAAAAAAGAGAATAATGGAGGTGGGAAGGGAAGATAATAATGTTGCAGTCTTGCAGACGACGTGATAATGGCGACATGGAGGCTAATTTGATATCAAATAGTACAAATTCTTTGATAGAATTTACCATTGAAAATCGACGATATTATCATGGTGACATGTTGGATAATTTGATATCAAATAGATAGTGCATATCCTATGTCTAATTTGATATGAAATAGATAGTACAAATTATTTGATAGAATTTATCATTGAAAATCGACTTGTAAGAGGAGAAGAGGGGAGGGGTTTTATATTTACTTGGCCAAGTGTTGGTAAAATTTCTTCTCTCTCATATGGTTTACAAATGATATTTTGACTTGGCTTTTTATGAAGAGAATAAGTGAATAACTTTTGTACTATTGAAAATATAATTTTAAAATATAACCTTTGGACATTGTTTATTAATTTATAATGAATGAAGAATGTGAATTTTTTTAAGTGTGAAAGTTATAAATGTGAAAATTTTGTCAAAAAAAAAAAAAAGAAGAAGAAGAAGAAGAAGAAGAAAAAGTTTACATTATTTTATTCATTATAAGTGTAATATTCAGAATTAAATTGTGATACATTAAGTGTGAATTTTACATTTTTAATTAACAAACTTATTAAAATGCTATGTTATATAATAAATATGTTGAACATATTGATATACATACTATGCAAATATTTATAATAATAATAAAATAATAATAATAATAATAATAATAATAATAATAGATTGATCATTTATTATATAAATCTCAACAAAAGAAGGGTATCATTAATGTAACCATTTATATCCATATCATGCAAATCTCAAACAAAAAAAAAGAGAAGGGGGGGGGGGGGGGGGTGGGGGGAATAACTATTTAAATCAGGGTAAAATAGCTTTCAAAATTATTATTATTATTTTTGATAAAAAATTATTAAAATTTAAAAACAGAATTTCAACTCTTAACATTTTATATAAGTGTGATGTGTTAATAAATTTTTCATAGGATTTATCATGAAATAAAATCATTCAGTCAGATTTTTTTTTGTTGATTTCTTCTTCTTTAAACTAAAATCAATATCTAATGTAACTATCTATCTATATAGATATATTATTATATGTTTGGGATTTGTTTTTTTTTTTTTTGTGGATTTTTGTTGACTATTTTTGTTTTTAGTGATTTTTTTTTTTAAAATTCAAAAAGTTCAAAGTTCAAAGTTTTTAGATTGTAGTCGATGAAATGAATCGAAAAATTCAAAAAAAATAAAAAATTACAATTAAAAAAAACAAAAAAAAGCAAAAAATAGTAGTTTTTTAATAGTTATTTTGGATTCTTAAATTTTTTTATTTGGAAATTTTTTTTAAAAAAAATTTACTTTTTGAATTTGTTTACAAAAAATGGATCAGAAAAGTAAAAATCTTTGAAATAATTTTTAAAAAAATCATAAAGAAAAAAAAAATTGGAAAAAAAAGGTGGCTTATTTTTGTGTCCCCAAACCCAATCGAAAAAAACTACTAACATTAGTGGTTAAACTAAAAAAGATAAATTAATTAAGGATTAAAATGAAAAATTACGAAAGCAATTTGACACACTGTCAAAGCAATTTGACACTTACCCACCTTTCATTTCACAAACCCTCCAAAACCCTAAGTTTTCTATCGTCTTTCTTGAGTGGCATTGGATTTTCAATGTAGGAGTGTAAAAATGGCATGTGGTCCGCGGGTCCGGGCTCGAGCTCAACCCGAGACTTGAGCCTGAGCTATCATTTTGAAGTTCGGTCCTGCCCGTGGACTCGGCCCATGGGCTCGCTTAAGGCCTACTCAAGGTTCAGCTCGTCCGAGGCCCAGTGTCTTTTTCAGTGAAAAATAATAAAATTTTAGTAGAAAAAATATATTAAAAAAAACAAAAAAAAAAGTTCAAGACGGCCCAAGCCTGAGCTCACTGGCCCTGCTCGAGGCCTGGCTCAAGGCTCGAATACCCCTTGCACCTGGGCCTAATTTTCTGGCTCGAATTTTGACAGAAGCCCACGAGACCCAACATAGGCTAGGCCGGGCCAAGCCAAGCCAAGCCAAATTTGCCTCCCTACTTCAACGATATACTTTTATCTTTAATTTGTGGTTTGATTGACATATATTGCTTTGGTTTGAACCATGATGTGTTGTTTCGTAATATGAAAGGACTAAAGTGAAAGGATTAAAAATATTTTTTTATTACTGAGAACTTGTATAATTACTCATATGTCTATTATGTAATTCTGGATGACGTATCCATAAACTTAGAGATGCAAACGAGTCGAACTATTAGCTCAGTTTAAAGCTTGTTTGAACTCAATTCATTAACTAAATAAATGAGTCCTTCCTCGAGCTTGATTTTTAAAATCCTTTATTAATTGAGCTAAGTTTAAATAGTCTCAGCTTGATAAGACTTGTGAATATTAAAAAAAAAAAAAATTATTATTTATATTTAATAATATATAATATTTTATTATTATTATTTTTTAATTTTTAAATTTGTGTTTAGTGTTTGTGTAAATTTACATATTTAATTATAGAATTAATTATTAATATAAATATTTTTGTACATTTTGCTCATAATTTTTTGTTTTTTAATCTTAATAAGTAAATTAATTTAAGTTTTTTTTTTTTTTTTTTTTTTAACCTCGAACTGGAGCTCAAAATCAACTTAATTTAATTTAGCCTCTGTTTGGTAAGATGGGTTGGGATGGGTTTGGGATTATTTTAGCCACAAAAAGACAAAATAGACTTTTTAGCCCAATAAGACAAAATATCACATCCAACCTATAATCATTATATTCTTTCTTTGACAAAAAGTCAAAAAAGTCAAAAAACCTTACTCTTCCCAAACAAGGTTTTTTAGCCCCGAGCTAAAATAGTCAAAAAGCCAACTCACTTCCCAAACGAACCCTTAGATGGCTTGAGTTTTTCAAATATTTGATGAGCTCAAACTCGATTATTTAAGTCTTGACTTGAGCTCGGCTCAGACTTAAACTCGACTAATTCTTAGTAAACGGACTTTAACACTCAAAAGTTCGTCTCAGCCTAAGAAGCACAGACACAGAGACCTGACATGACACAGGCACGCAAATTTATAGAAAATATGACACGACATGTTAGGACCATGCAAAACATATAAATTTATATATTTATTATGTGTCATATTTTTAAATATTTAATATTTATTTTATGTCAAATATTTGATTTCATTAAATTTATCAACCTTAGGTATGTTATTATATTAAACAAAATTTTAATTTTTTTTGAAAAAAATGGTGTTTAGCGTGTCCAACACTTATACGTCACCTTCAGAGAGGTGGCTATGCTGCATAGGTCTCAGTTCAGTTCATTTGCAACCCTAAACTTTAGTTAATAGTATAGGAATGCACACATGGATTCTCACAAATTTTGGTACAAGTATGCAAAATGTGAAAATGATTTCAGCCCCAAATATATATAAAAAATAAAAATAAAAAAAAAAAAGAGAAAAAGAAAAAGAAAAAGAAAGAAAGAAAAAAAAGGGAAGAAAGGAAGGACAATGTAGTAATTTTAATAGAATAGATTATGCCCATTGCGTAGCCTTAGAAAGGCATATATATAACTCGAGAAATGATAGGAATCATGAAAAAACTTTCATGAAAATGATCATGAAATAATTATGACCCTTGGATTACCTTGATTAATGTGCGGTGCTTTATTTTAAGTGTAATCCAAGGGTCATAAATCTTTCATGATCATTTTCATGAAAGTTTTTTCATGATACCTAGTATTGCCCATATAACTCTCAGCTACCTGAGAAGATGGCTACACCTCCACCATTGTGGTCATCATATGGTTGTGATGGAGGAATTGGTCGTAAATGATGATGAAGATGATGATGTGAAGATGCTCATATCTTTTGATAAGCGGATCAGTGATTTACCAAAATATGAGGTTCGACTTGAACTTTCTTTGTGAAATAGGTTAATCTCTGTCTTGTTTTTGCAAGACATTCACATCTATATTTAGGTGAGGTTATTGATGACTAATCTTCTTTTTATCTTATAGATTTGTGTGGTTATCAAAATCGCGATCCAAATTGTATTCTACAATCCTAAATTACTAAAATTATCCAAATCGTTGTAGGATAATGTTATAGTAGATCGCAAATATGATCGTGTAGGCATCGCTGGTTTTGTGATTTTTCATCTATTTTTAGTATGTATCATCTTTATTGGTATTTTTGCTTTATTTTTAATAGAAAGTAGGATCTCACAATCTTTGATTCGATTCTATGATCTAATCCATGAGACTACTGATCAACCTAGGATTCCGATTTTAACAATCTTACTGGTTTGAGATCTTAAGAAAAAAGGATAACCCAAGTACATGAGGCTCGTTCTATCGAGGGTCTAAGGAGGACAAGATGTACGCAGTCTTATTCCTATTTTTGGATATGTTATTTTTGTGACTCAAACTTAAGCTACTAGGGTCTAACAACAAGCCTTACCGTTTGAGATCTATTTCATTTTATTACTTAGATATGACTGTACGAGTTCATGTGAGGGAAATAATTTATGCTCAGTGAATTTGATGTCATTTTTGTTCATATTCATTGTTCCAAAAAATGCATTTTTTTCCTTCTACATTGGAGTGATTGGTCTAAAAATTACTCTTTTGGTGTGGAAGGACATTAAAGTTGTCATCTTTTTTTTTTTTAGTTTCAAATTTATGTATTTGCCCTTTCTGGCAGACTATACTTCCCATCCTGCCCCTCGTTCCCTTCTATGGCATATTCATTCATTACTTTGCTTTTAATAACATTTGGCATAGTAGTCCTAAAGTTTCACATGTTTATGAAAAAAATGTACAACTCAACACATTGGGAATATGTGCAAAACATATAATTTTATATATTTATTATGTGTCATATTTTTAATTATGTAATATTTATTTTATGTTAAATATTTAATTTTTTCAAATTTATCAACCTTAGGTATACTATTATAATAAACAATATATATATATATATATATATATTTTTCAAAAAAATATGGTCCTCAACGTGTCCTTTACGTGTCTCTAATGTGTCCTTAGCGAGTCTGACACGTGACCGACACGTGTCAGACACCTGTACATCACCTCTGGAAAAGTGTCCGTACTTCATAAGTCATAGCTCGGCTTGGTTTATTTGTAGTCTTAAACTTAAGTTAATAGTATGGGAATGCACACATGGATTCTCACAAATTCTGGCACAAATAAGAAAAATGTGAAAATGATTTCAGCTCCAAATAGGGGAAAAAAATAAAGAAAGAAAGAAAAAAAAAAATGAGAAGAAATCAAGGACAATGTAGTAATTTTAATAGAATAGGTCATGCCCATTGTGTAGCGCTAGAAAGACACATATATAACTCTCACCTCATTGAGGAGATGGCTACACTTCTACCACTGTGGTGATCATAAGGTTGTGATGGAGGAATTAGTCGTAAAGGACGATGAAGACGTGAAGATGCTCATGTCTTTTGATAAATGGATCAGCGATTTACTAGAATACGAGGTTTGACTTAAACATTCTTTGTGAAATAGGTTAATCTGTGTCTTGTTTTTACATGACATTCACATCCATTCAATCAGAATTGCAATGTACTAGCAGATTCGCAGTGTATTTAGGTGAATAGTTTATTATTAATAATATTTTTATTCTATTGATTTGTGATCTAAAAAAAAAAAGGATTACCCAAGTGCATGAGGCTCCCTCTATCGAGAATCTGGGGAGGGTAAGATGTACGCAGCCTTACCCCATTTTTGGATAGGCTGTTTTTGTGACTCAAACTGAAGCCAGTAGGGACTAACGGCAAGCCGTACTATTGAGATCTATTTCATTTTATTACTCAGATATGACTCTATGGCTATGTTTGTTTGGGCGGATTGGATTAGGTTGGATTAGTATTCCCATGACTAATAGTCTTACGACTATGAATCCTTTGGATTATTTATCATATCCTATTTTTGGATTGAGTTAGGATTATAAGGAGTGATTAATTAAATATTATCCAATCCGATATTTGTTTAAGGAGATTAGAATGGATAGGACATGAGACATCCAATATATTGACCATAATACCTCTATTATGGTCATTTGATAAGTTAATCCAGACTTTAACTTAGTCCCTCAATTTATATCCCACCTCTATTTGGGATTGAATAGTCTATCATATGTGGGATACCATATCCGGATGGATTGTTAGCCTGTATTTTAATTTTTTAACCAAATATCAGATTAATAATTTTATTTTACTATTAGTCCAATCCCAAACACATATCCGCCTAAACAAACATGGCCTACGTGTCCATCGAGGGAAATAATTTATGTTCAGTGAATTTGATGTCATTTTTGTTCATGTTCATTATTCTAAAAGATTCATTTTTTGCCTTCTACATTGGACTGATTGGTCTAAAATCTACTGTTCTTTGCGTGGAAGGAAATCAAAGTTGTCATATTTTCTTTTGGTTTCAGATTTATGTATTTGCCCTTTCTGACAGAGTATACTTCCCCTCCTGCCCCTTTTTCCTTTCTATGGCATATTCACGCATTACTTTGCTTTTAATAATATTTGGCATAGTAGTCCTAAAGTTTCCTAAAGTTTCATCTGCTTATGAAAAAAAAATGTAGGACACAACGCATTGGCAACACATGTAAAATATTTAATTTTATATATTTATTATGTGTCATATTTTTAAATATGTAGTATTTATTTTATGTTAAATATTTAATTTTTTTAAAAAAATTTATCAACCTTAGATATGCCATTATAAACAAAAAAAAATTTATATTTTTTTTTTGAAAAAAAATTATACTTAATTAGCGTGTCCTTTGCTTGTCATCGACTTGTTCCTAACGCGTTCTCAGCAAGTCTTATTGTGTCCGACATGTGTCCAATGCATGTCCGGTGTGTGTTCGTGTCCGACATGTATCAGACACTTGTATGTCACCTTCGAAGAAGTGTTCGTGCTTCACAGGTCTCAGTTTGGCTTGGTTCATTTGCAACTTTAAACTTAAGTTAATTGTATAGGAATGCGCACATGGATTCTCACAAATTTTGGTACAAATAGGCAAAATGTGAAAATGATTTTAGCCCCTAATAGGGGAAAAAAATAAAGAAAGAAAGATTGAAAGAAAAAGGGAAAAAGGCAAGGACAATGTAGTAATTTTAATAGAATAGGTCATGCCCATTGTGTGTAGCTCTAGAAAGACATATATATCTCTCACCTAACTGAGAAGAAAGTTACACCTACACCACATTGGTGATCATATGGTTCTGATGGAGGAATTAATTAGTCGTGAAGGACAACGAAGATGATGAAAATGTGAAGATGCTCATGTCTTTTGATAAATGGATCAGCGATTTACCAGAATACAAGGTTTGACTTGAACCTTCTTTGTGAAATAGGTTAATCTCTGTCTTGTTTTTACAAGACATTCACATTCATTCAATCAGAATTGCTATATGCTAGCAGATTCACAGTGTATTTAGGTCAATAGGTTATTGATTAATAATATTTTTATTTTGTTTGCGAGGTTATAAAAATCGTCATCCGAATCGTATCCTACAATCCTAAATTGCTAAAATGATCCAAATCGTTGTAGAATGGTGTCATGCTAGGATCGCAAGTAGTATCATGTATAATGGGATTGTGTAGGATGTAGGTAGGATCACTGATTTTGTGATTTTTTTTACTATGTATCATTCTAATTGGTATTTTTACTTTATTTTTAATAGAACGTAAGATTTTACAATTTTCGATCCGATCCAGAAGACTACTGATGATCAACATAAGATCCCAATTTTAACAGTCTTACTGGTAGGGATGGCTATTACAATTTACATCCGAATGCAATGGAGATCCACCCCGCCCCGCTATTATTAGAGCGGATCCACCCCGCCCCGCTATTATTATTGGTTGGTGAATCTCCAATTTTTTTGAGGCTGGGTTGGTGAATACCCAACGCTGAAAAACCTGTCCCTTGTCTCCAAGTTAAGGTAAAAACAAAAAAATCTTTCGTGACTCGAACACCTAACTGATGAAGTTATGATGAAGCTTCCAACCAACTATGCTATAACAAACTATTGGTTCCTTATCCTAAAATAATTTAGAGTAATGCTTCGTAGTCCGAAAGGCAGTTGACTCGAATGACTCGAAATTCATCTCGCCGGTCGTCCGGGCGGATGTCCGGCTGGTCGTCTGGCGAGAAGATTGACAACTGCGGTCGACAAAAGTGACAATCACGGTAGACAAATTTTCACCCCGTCGTCTTGGGCGGATGTCTGATCAACACCCATTTGGGCCATTCGAGCCCTCCTTTTCGGGCTACCAAGCATTTTTGAATAATTTATATATACTATTGTTATCTTTATACTTCACACACACTAATATATATATATATATGATAAGTTATCAATTAGTGCTTCTAAATTTAATTATATTTTCAATGTGATTATTAAACTTTTAATTCTTTGAAATTTTAAGTGTAAATCTTATACTTTTATTTTTTTTTATTTATGCCTTTCAACTTTTATAATTAAGTCAACATAGACCAATTTATAACTAAATATAGGAAAATAATAATAATTCTTTTATGTTATGCGCTTCCTAATTTACTAAATTTAGAATTAAAAATATAAAAATAAAAAATCATGAATAGTTTCATGTGAAATTTTTACCTATTCAGGGTAAATTGTTATTATCATTATTACTACTACGAACTATTTTTATTAAAAATTTTTTTTTGGACGTAAAACATATTTTATTAAAAAATATTCTATTCATTTTTTATTGTTTGGTTGAACAAAATATAAGTAAAAATGTTTTTTATTATAGTTTCAAAAACTACTTAACATTAAAAATTATGTAATCAAACTCTTTCAACGCATTTGACTTTTCAAATAGGTATTCTAACTCTTTCATGTAATAAAAATTTTTCGTTTCAATTATGAATTAAACGTCGAAAAACAAATACAAAATATTTTCGTATGTAAAATCAATTTATATGAAAAATATTTTACATCAAAACAAATGGAACCTAAATCAACTTATTCTTGTTGTAAAAGTAGAAAATCATCGAATAGGATCTGCACAATTTTTAGTTAATTTTAATTAATATTTTCTTGGTGTGAGATTCTTTCAATAATTTGAAAGTTATTTCTTTCTTTTAATTGATTTTTCCTTTCTCTCTTACTTTCCTCCTTAATTTTGTTTGTTTGTGTTTATTAAACCAGCAATGGTAGAGGGCCCTAATTTTTGTGGCTCAAATGGCTCGAATTTGCCAAAACGACGTCGTTTTGAGTACAAAACAACATCGAAATTGCCAAAACGACGTCGTTTTGGCAATTTTGAGCCATTTGAGCCACAAAAATTAGGGCCCCCAAACATTTGTCTTATTAAACTGAAACATTACTTGATCTAGAGAAGAAGAAAAAAACCGAAGCAGTATAAAAAAAACTGAAACAGTATAGTTTTTTTTTTTTTTTAAAAATTATTATTTTTAGATTGTATTTGATTTATGAATTTGAGAAGAGATTTGGAAAAAAAAATGTATATAAAATCTATCCAAATCTGTCCTCAAATCCATAAACCAAACACAATATTAATCAATTTGTCTCTTTCACTCACTTTTTTCAATTCTTAATTTTTTGCTTTTGTTTTGTTTATATTAATGGAGATATACCTAAAGCAAAGCAAATGGGGTGGGGATGTTAGGGGTGGGGAAAATCGATCCCTATGAGGGCTGGGGTTGGTAGTAAGAAATTGGTCTCCATTGGGGATTGGGGATAGATGATGGGAAACAAAATAAAAACTGGAGATTAGGGATGGGAAGGGTAAAATTGACTCTACCTTTCCCATTGTCATCCCTACTTATTGGTTTGAGATCTTAAAAAAAAAAAATGATAATCCAAGTACATGAGACTTCTCTATCGAGGGTTTGCGGAGGACAAGATGTACGCAGTTTTACCCCCATTTTAGATAGGCTATTTTCATGACTCATACTCATGCCACTAAGGACTAATGGCAAGCCTTACCATTGTGATCTATGTCATTTTATTACTTAGATATGACTGTACATGTCATCCAAAGAAATAATTTATGCACAGTGAATTTGATGTCATTTTTGTTCATGTTCATTGTTCCAAAAAATGCATGTTGTTTTTGCCTTTGACATTGGATTGATTGGCCTAAGAATTACTCTTCTGCTTCCCCTCTTACCCTTCGTTCCCTTCTATGGCATACTGATGGATTATTTTGCTTTTAATAACATTTGCATGGTAGTCCTAAAGTATCATCTTATATAATGAGTTTAAGACCTTACGTACGCTTTTTTTGGGATTCATATTTCTACCATTATTGTGGAGTTTTTACAGGTTGCATTCGATATCTAACTCGATCTTGTTTCTTTCCTTTGGGAGCTCCCTAGAGGTGCTATTGGCACATAAATTTCAACCAAATTTATGTTTACATTTCAAATACAGTTAATGACACACATAGATCCTATGATAGAAATGTTGTAGGTAATCACTTCCTAAAAAGGATCAATATGATCCGTTGAAGTGCATAAATAAAACAACGTCGTTATTCAAGATGCTCAAGTGACACGTGGAGCCTATGAAAGATGACACCTGTAGAGCCTACAACAAGGACACCACACAAGATGGAACCCTGAAGATCAATCCGGTTAATCAGATATACGATTAATCATATAGCGCTATCATTCAAAATTCAAATGGCACTATCGTTCAGTTTGAAATTCAAATTGAGAATGAGGCATTCTTATCACCTGAATGGCCCTCTATAAATGCGAGGACCATCAGACAAGATCAAGGATCAGAAAATCAAAAAGTGAGAATATCAGAGAGAGAGAGAGAGAGAAAGAAATCAAGAGCTAGAAGAAAAAAGGCCTAGAGAACTCAAGAAATTATGCTACAAACGCAGAATGGCGATGAATAGGTAAAGGATTCCAAATCCAAGAATTGTACTTTGTATTCAAGGGTTCAAAATCCATAACAATTTCAATAAAATATTTATTTTTCTTAAATTTTCTTCTATTATTTATTTTGTTCTTCATTAATTGAAGGTTTCATTTATATAAAATGTGTAATTAACAATCTAGAATACACATCGGAAATAGGAACTTGCTATTCAAATAATTGACACTGCTTAGTCCAAAAACTATACAAATGTCCATTGTTTAGTTTTTGGAGTAAGTAGTGTTAATTATTTGAATAGCAGGTTCCTATTTCCGATTTGTATTCTAGATTGTTAATTACACATATTATATAAATGAAACCTCCGATTAATGAAGAACAAAATAAATAATAGAAGACAATTTTAAAAAAATAAATATTTTATTAAAATTGCTATGGGTTTTGAACCTTTGAATACAAAGTACAATTCTTGGGTTTGGAACCCTTTACCTATTTATCACCATTTTGCGTTTGTAGCGTAGTTTCTTGAGTTCTCTAGGCTTCTTTTTTTCTAGCTCTTGATTTCTTTCTCGCTCTCTCTCTGATATTCTCACTTTTTGATTTTCTGATCCTTGATCTTGTGTGATGGTCCTCGTATTTGTAGAGGGCCATTCAGGTGATAAGAATGCCTCATCCTCAATTTGAATTTCAAACTGAACGATAGTGCCATTTGAATTTTGAATGATAGCGCTATATGATTAATCGTATATCTGATTAACCGGATTGATCTTCGGGGTTTCATCCTGTGTGGTGTCCTTGCTGTAGGCTCTACAGGTGTCATCTTTCGTAGGCTCCATGTGTCACTTGAGCATCTTGAATAATGACGTTGTTTTATTTATGCACTTCAACGGATCATATTGATCCTTTTTAGGAAGTGATTACCTACAACATTCCTATCATAGGTTCTATGTGTGTCATTGACTGTATTTGAAATTTAAACATAAATTTGGTTGAAATTTATGTGCCAAATGCCCCCTCATGACTTGCACAAGTGAATTTTCTTAATTGTGCGAGTCACAACAAACTGGCACTTTTATCCAGATCCTCTCTTAGGTCTTGGATGGGATTATTTCTTGCCTTGCTCACTTTCTGCCACTTTTTAGGCTTTGTATTTTTTTAAAATGGGTTGATTGCTCCTTATAGTCCATGGGCCTTTTATTATTATTTTTATATATATATTTTTATTTTTAAGGATCAAATTTTTTTTTTTCTAGCAAATAATATATATTTGGGAGTTTGTCTAAATGGAATAGGATAGATTGGCGTTGGTAGGATTTCTAATCCTACACAAACTCTTGTTTCTTTGGAGTGTTTCAAATCCTACCTAAACTCTTGCTTCTTTGAAGTATTTTAGAAGACCACTACCTTCTTTCTTAAGCAAGAATTTTTTTCTTTATATGACACCTATCCATGTATGTGGACAATAGATATTTTTCCTCCTGCAACTTTGTTCTCCCAGCAGATTTTTTTGTTTCCAGCAATTTTCCAGTAGCCTCTTTTTTCCTTTTACAAATTTTGTAGTGCATATTAGGTTTTCATCCTTCCAATTTATTTCCATCAGAAGTTGTCTGGCCAATGTCTTTCTTCTTTTCCCAGCAGAAGCTGTTCTTCTTACACTTTAAAGAAGGCACAAAAGAATTCCTTCAAATTTCTTTTAATTAGGTATGCTTCCCTTATACTTATCTATTGCTTTTTTTCTTTTCTTTTTATTTATTTTTTAAATATATTTTTTTTTTATATGATGGCAAAAAACTATCACCTTCTTTGTTTAAAACAAAGGCAGCCCATTTTGCTAGACCATAAACCCAAATAGTCTAACAAACAAAGACCCTTCTTGAAATCGAGACAACCATGTAAAAAAAACTGCAACCCCCTTTTAGCTGCTGCCCCATTTTTTTTTTTAGTCTGTCTGTCACAGTAAAGATCTGTTTGCTGCCCTATTTGTTTAAAACAAAGACATCCCATTTTGCTAGACCATAAATCCAAATAGTCTAACAAACAAAGACCTTTCTAGAAATTGAGACAACCATATAAAAAAAACTGCAGCCCCTTTTTAGCTGCTGCCCCATTTTTTAAGTCTGTCTGTCACAGTAAAGATCTGTTTGCTGCCTTACACACACACATATATATATATTGAAGTCCTGTAAGCATTTTTGTTTCTAGATCATGAGCCCAAGTAACATCCTTGTTGATACAAACAACGAGCCATTTTCTTTTTCTTCTTCTTCTTCTTCTTCTTCTTTTTCTTCTTCTTATTTTATTTATTTATTTTTCTTTGCACAAGAATTGTTGACATGACTGCCTTCCAGCAGATATTTTTTTAACCCCTAAGTCCTTGCTTGTAAACATGAACAAAGACCTTTTTTTCTTCTTTTTTTTCTTTCAACACCCATACCTACTTCATGGATTCATAAATTTTGCATGCAGTAGCATTCCTTGGCCTAACAAGACTTCTATCTCTGCATTTTTTTAAGGCATGAAATTTCTTTTCTTCAAGAAAGAACAAGTTTCTTTATTGGCAATCAAGTATGCAATATGACTTTTATCCATAGCACCTTTTTTTTAACACTGCTGCTACCATAAAATTTCTTTTTTTCAAGAAAGAACAAGTTCCTTTATTAGCAATCAAGTATGCAATATGCCTTTTATCAATAGCACATTTTTTTCAACACTGATGCTACTATAAAATTTCTTTTTTTCAAGAAAGAACAAGTTCCTTTATTGGCAATGAAGTATGCAATATGCCTTTTCTTCATAGCACGTTTTTTTTAACACTGCTACTACCATTCTTTTTTTCTCAAACCTTTTTTTTTTGTAGGCCAGGAATCTAAATAGGCCAAACAAAGTTCTTGTCACAAAGCCTTCTTTTATTCATTACAAAGTTCTACTCTTTCCTTATACTTTGTTGCTTTTTTTTCACCTTTTTTTTTTAGAGATGAGTAGGATGAAGATGATACCTGTACCTGGCATACCATTTTTCCAAACATACAGCAACAGTATCCTTTTGTTTTAGAATTTGAAAGCAAATCTTATTTATTTATTTATTTTTTTAACAACCTGTATACAAAGTCCTTGCTTGTGGATATGACCAAAGAACCAGCTTGTATCCTTGAACAAATAACAGCAAGATCCCAAGCTACAAAAATTTGCTTTCCCTTTGACTTCTTTGGTTGAACCCTCACAAATTTTCAGCCCCTTATGTAAAATTTTAAGCCTCTTGTTTGTTACAGCAGCAACGAATAAGTGTTGTTTAGCAACAACCTGTATATAAAGTCTTTGCTTGTGGATATGACCAAAGAACCTGCTTGTATCCTTGAACAAATAACAGCAAGATCCCAAGCAATAAAAGTCTGCTTTCCCTTTGACTTCTTTGGCTAAACCCTCATAATTTTTTTTAAAATCTAATAATCTAATCCAGGCCTACCCCCTCATGATTCGTGCAAGTGAATTTTAACTATACGAATTACAAAGTTTTTTTTTTTCAATTATTTCATGTCTTTTTCCCTCTTTTGCAGGCAACACGCAAGGCGTTAGAGTTTGTTTGTAGGTATCATTGCCCCTCCAGCCTAATGGCAATGAGTAGCTTGAATCATTGGCAGTGATTGTGTCCTTTCACCCCATGGCTTGATTCATTGGCAGTGATTGTGTCCTTTCACCCTAATGGCTTGATTCCTTGGCAGTGATTATGTCCATTCACCCCAATGGCTTGATTCCTTGACAATGAATGTGTCCTTTACCCCAATGGCTTGATTCCTTCGCAGTGATTGTGTCTTGTCCTCCACCCAATGGCTTCTTGATTCCTTAGCAGTGATTGTGTCCCTCACCCAATGATGTTTATCTTGGCAGTGATTGTGCCTTACCCAACCTTCAACGGCAATTGAGTGCTTGTGTATGTGTCTAATGACTTTGATTCATATTCATGCAGTGATTGTGTCTGTCACCCCAACGGCTTGATTCCTTGGCAGTGATTGTGTCATTCACCCCCAATGACTTGATTCCTTGGCAGTGATTGTGTCCTTCACTCCAATGGCTTGATCCTTAGCAGTGAATTTGTCTGTCACTCCAACGGGCTTGATTCATTGGCAGTGAATGTGTTCGTCACCCCAATGGCTTGATTCCTTGGCAGTGATTGTGTCCGTCACCCTAACAGCTTGATTCCTTGGCAGTGAATGTATCCATCACTCCAACGGCTTGATTCCTTGGCAGTGATTGTGTCCTTCACCCCAATGGCTTGATTCCTTGGCAGTGATTATGTCCTTAACCCAAGGGCTTGATTCCTTAGCAGTGATTGTGTCCCTCACCCCAACAACTTGATTCCTTGGCAGTGAATGTGTCATTCACCCCAACGGCTTGATTCCTTGGCAGTGAACGTGTCCTTCACCCCAATGGCTTGATTCTTTGGCAGTGAATGTGTCATTCACCCCAATGTCTTGATTTCTTAGCAAGGGGCTTTCGTCAATTTCTTTATATTATGACATTTTGCCTTCACTGACCTTTTTTTTTTTTTTTAGGCAGCATGGAAAAGACACTTGAATATCTTCGATGTGACGAGAGGGATGTATTGGATAAATCTAGTCCAAAAATAATTCGGCACAAACCTATCACTGCTTTATTGTCACCCACCGAGTTGGACCTCTACATCTCTTGACATACGGCTTCCGAAGACTTGGTCTATACAGGAATTCGAAACTGCTGTGAGATTCTCGAGAAAGGGCACTCCAAATCAATTGGTTCATTCCTTGTCTCAATCCTTCGTCCATTTTCTGAAGATCTTGACTGCCAAACATAAGTCAAAGACCTATAGTAGACTTCACCTCCTTTTACGAGAAGGTGAAGATATTCCTTGGGTGCTTTGCTTTGAAAACCCAACTTGCAGATTCTTCAAACTTGTCTATTGCAGAATTTGAGGCCCAATACTATGAGAAGAAGCTTCATTTCGACAAAGTTTCTGGCGAACATGAACAGTTGTTTGCTTCAATTATCAAGTCAGATGAGCACATTGCGGGTCTTAATCAAAGGATTATTCAAACCAAAGAGTTACTCAAACAACTTGAAGAGGAATTATCATCCACCCAAGCGGAACATGCATCCTTTATGTGTGAATTTACACAAGCTTCCGAGAGTGTTTCTAAATCAGAAGAAGACGTGCAAACTGCTCTGAATGTTTTGAGCCTGCATAAGAAGAAGAATGGACAACACAATGTTATGGAACGTGCTTTTGAAAGGGCTAAGGTTTCTCTTAATGAATGAATGCACTTTTATTTTGTTATTCACCCGAACATAATGTATTTATGAAATTTCGCTTAGTGATAGATTTATTTGTTATATGAAATTTCTCAATACAATATATTGATTTGTCTTATTTTAGTCGTTCACAGTTTATACTCTTGCAGGCCAGGAGTATCCAATGTTTTATCACCTTAGATTTCGATGGGGTATTTTAGCAGTTTAACCACATACAATACCGTTGGTGGTCTTCGACTTATGTTTGGCCGTACACAGTTTATACTCTTACGGGCTAGGAGTATCCAATGTTTTACCATCTTAGATTTTGGTGGGGTATTTTAGCAGTTTAACAGCATACAATACCGTTGATGGTTTTTTTTTTTTGCCCTAACTTTTGCCTAGGTCACCCTTTTCGCGTTTTCAATAGCAAGCTTTCTTAAGGGTAATATCTCTTCAAGAACCTTACATTGGTTGGGGGAATGATTCTATCACCATCCATCATTATCAACAAATAGCCCCATTAGAATAAACCTTCTCAATAATACAAGGTCCTACCCATTTGGGATCAAGCTTGCCTTTGGTTCTTCGTGAGACTACTATGGGTGTTCTAACCATTAGTACCAAGTCTCATTTTTTAAAGAGCAAAGCCTCACTCTTTTATTGAATGCATTTGCCATCCTTTGTTGGTAGATCTCCAAGTTCTGTTGAGCATACAACCTTCTTTCATCTAGAGTCTCGAGCTCAGCCAACCTCACTCTTGCATTTTCATCTTCTATTAAGGACTCTTGTATTGCCACTCGCAATGATGGTATTTGAACCTCAAGTGGTAACACTGTTTCTCCTCCAAAAACCAACGAATAAGGAGTTGCTTGAGTAGGAGTTCTGTGCGAAGTTCGATAAGCCCACAAAGCTTCTTGTAACTTTTCGTGCCAAGTTCTTTTGTTCTTATCCACCATCTTGAGTTTTGAATTTGCACAATGTCTTGTTGAAAGCTTCTGCCAAACCATTGGCAGGTGCGTGATATCTTGATGAATAGTTGCTTTTGATTTTGTACTTGGCAAATAACTTGTTCAAAGCATCACTTCTAAACGGCTGTCCATTATCTATGATGACACTTTCTGGAATCCCGAACCTGTAAATGATATGGGTTCGGATGAACTCAGAGACAACTGTGCTTTTTATATCCTTTAAAGCCACAGCCTCTGCCCATTTTGAGAAATGGTCAGTAGCAGCTAGGATATATCGATATCCTGCTGAAGATGGAGGTACAAAAAGACCAATAATGTCCATACCCCATGCTGCAAATGGCCAAGAACAAGTTGTTAAATGTAAAGGCTCCGGGGGTTGGTGGAGAAAGTTCCCATGGAATTGGCAGACTCGGCATCTTCGAGCATAATCTATGCAATCTGCAATCATAGTCGACCAATAGTATCCCAACCGTTTTAGCTGCATATGTAATTTAGGACCACTTTGGTGTGCCCAACATACACCTATGTGTATTTCTGCCATTACCTCTTGAATACGCTCCTTAGCTATACACCGCATGTACATTCCATCCAAAGACCTTTTG
Organism: Camellia japonica; assembly: GCA_030407325.1. Lineage (NCBI taxonomy): Eukaryota > Viridiplantae > Streptophyta > Magnoliopsida > Ericales > Theaceae > Camellia > Camellia japonica. The sequence continues at coordinate 30,284,434 of JAPPVO010000031.1, forward strand.
TATAACCCATCTTTCGACAGGACGAATTTGTAGCCCTACGTTTCACTTCAATTCGTTTTACTTTATCTTCAGGTAGCCTACCATGTTGAAGGTAAGCTATGAATGGTTCCCACCAATCCTCTTCGCTTTCTCCTTTCGTGGTAACGACCAAGATTGGAACCAAGTTAGAAACCTCTTTTAAAGGTTGTAACACCTTTCTTTCACCTACTGTGATAGTAATTGTTTTGTTATCTGGTAGGGTGAGTGATGCAGCCAAACTTGCTAGTGAATCCGCTCGACTATTTGTTCTTCTCTTCACGTGGAAAATATGTGGTTTCCTGAATTGCGAAAGCAATTGATCAGCCCTTTCATGATACGGGATGAGACTTGTTTTCTTAACAATGTATTCTCCATGGAGTTGCTTTACCACCAGTTCTGAATCTCCATAAATTGAGAGTTCTTCAATAGGAATTTGTAATGCTAATTCTAATCCGGCAATTACAACTTCATATTTTGCCTTATTATTGGAGCATCCTTCACTTAAGGCGAAAGAATGGGTGATTATAACATTGTCTGGAGTCACAAACATAATTCCAATTCCAACTTTATTGTTTTTAGGATTTTCTTGCTTCTTGCCATTTGGACTCCTTGAAGCTCCATCAAAATACATCTCCCATCCTTTCTGGATTTCTACTTGCATAACCTTTTTATCTGGTAAATCAATTACTATAGGTGAGTCATCAGGTATAGAATGTGCTGCCAAAAAATCTGCTAGAGCCTACCCCTTTACAGCTCTTTGGGGAACTATTCAATTGCGAATTGTTGGAGAATTACAGCCCACTTTGCAATTTTCCCTGAAAGTATGGGCCGTGAAAGTATATATTTCAAGGGGTCTGCTCTAGGGGTGAGCATGGTCCGGAGTGGACCGGATTTGGGTAAAACCAGGACCAATCCGTTATCTACGGTTCCTGAAAAATTGGAACCAATCCAATCCGTTTAAATCATGGAACCAATTCGAACCAATCATTTAAATAGGGATTGGATCGGTTAGGACCACGGTCACATAATTAAATAACAAAAAAATATATATATGACACTTTAATTTCATAAAAATATAAACATAGTGCTATATTAGTTCCAAAATAGCAACATGTTTTTCTATAATAGCAACATACTATTCTAAAATTTAAATAGCCATAAGAAAACTAATTTCACCATAAAAATTTAGACCATTATAAATTAAAACTAAAAACTAACGAACAAAAGTAATAAAAGAAGATATTATACAGGTTTGGGTTTGAGTTTAGGTTTTATATAGAATAAGAGAAGATACTATGAGGGAGGATGTATAATAAAAATATAGACTATTTGCATACGGTCCGGATCGGTTCCAATTCGGAACCGTGGGGTTCAATCCGGAACCAATCCGTGGACTACGAATTTTTAATTCTTCAATCCAGAACCGAACCACGGATTAAAAAAACCAATCCAAACCTATCGGATTGGACTGGACTGGATCGGATTACGGATTTCACGGATTCCTTGCTCAGCCCTAGTCTGCTCTTGATATCAACTTGACTTCATGTTCCAGGACATAGTGCTTTAGTTTTTGCAAGGCGAACACCAAGGCAAGACATGTCTTTTCGATAGGAGAATGATTGACTTCTGTCCCAACCAGAGCACGACTCAAGTAATACAAGGCATTTTCTTTTTTATGTTCATTGTGTTGTGCCAACAGTGCCCCTAACGAACCATCCAGGGTTGTTATGTACAACAAGAGTGGTTTCCTTTTATTGGGCTCATGAGTACTGGAGGCTTCAAAAGATACTCCTTAATACTATTAAAAGCATTTTGGCACTGCTGATCCCATTCAAATAGAACACCCTTTTTTATCAATCTTGAGAATGGCAAGCATCGACCAGCCAAGTTAGAAATCAATCTTCTGATATAGGCCAATCTCCCTTATAGCCCATTCAATTCCCTTAAATTTCGCAGAGGAGGCATTTCAGTAATGGCTTTAATCTTGGTAGGGTCAATTTCAATCCCTTTTTCGAACCACAAACCCTAGAAATTTTCCTGAGGAAACCCCAAATACACATTTTAGTGGGTTCATCTTGAGTTTGTATCTCCTCAAACATTTGAAGATTCTTCTCAAATCTTCCACATGGTTTTCTTTTTCCTTTGTCTTGACGACAAGATCATCAACATAACATTCGATGGTGTCATGGAGCATATCACCAAAAATTACAGTCATCTCTCTTTGATACGTGGCCCCAACATTTTTCAAGCCAAAGGGCATTACCTCATAGCAAAAGACTCCTCTCAGAGTCCTGAATGCAGTCATTTCCTCATCTTCAGGTGCCATTCGGATTTGATTGTATCTTGAGTATCCATCCATAAAAGACAAGGTTTCATACCCAGTAGTTGCATCTACAAGAAGTTCAGTGATAGGCAAGGGAAAGTCATCTTTAGGACAAGCCGTATTGAGATCACGGAAATCAATGCAAACCCTGATTTGACCATTCTTTTTCTTGACCGGCACTATGTTTGCTAGCCAGATTGGATATTTGACTTTCCTGATGAATCCTGCATTGATAAGCTTGTTGACTTCAGCTTCAATTTGGGCTGTAAGCTCTGGTCGAGTTCGCCTCTGAGGCTGTTTAACTGGCCGTTTCTCAGGTGAATTGTAAGCTTATGGACTGCAATCTCTGGATTAAGACCAGGCATCTCATTATAGCTCCATGCGAATATGTCGCAATACTCCTTAAGAAGAAAAATATTGCTGAGTTTCTTCTTCTTTAAATTTACACTAATGAAGGTTGGTTTGTTTTCTCCTTCATCACCCAGATTACCTCATGAAGGTCATCAACAAGGGCTTGGCCTCCTGCTTCAAATTTTGTTGGTGCAAGTTGAGCTTCATCTTGGTCAACATCTCCTAACACATCTTGAGTGATAGTCATGTTTATTGGAAATTTTTTCTCATCCCCCCGATAGCCTAACCCTTCTATCCTGGCAGTGATAATACCGCCTTGCTAGATAGCCTGCCTCTGCGAAGGTGTTAATGCAAAGTCAAAGGGTGTCATTGTTCCTGGTATTTTTTCAGGATCTAAACCAACTTTTACCAACATCTGTGTAATTTTTGCACTGAAGATAGGCTTCTCAAAACTAGAGATGTTTTCTTCTGGCACTTGTTCAACTTTCACTTTATGTTCAACATCTCCAAGTGAGTGGAATATGATGGGTTCTGACCCTTTTCTTTTAGGAGAGACCACAATCTTATTATATTTCTCCACATAGGTGCATTATGTCCTCCTTAATGGCAACGTGAACTCACCCTTGAGATCCAAAATTGGATTTATTGGCGCTAGAGCCTTTGCCCTCGGTTTCCTTTCGGACTTTGGCACATATCAAAAAGTTCTTTTTGTTGAAACTGGAGTAGACTCTATAGCGTTTGACCATTCGGAGGAGTATCTTCAGACTTTTCCCATCTTTTCCCTTTCTTTGTGAAGTCTTTGTGTATAGAAGCGAGCATCAGCATAATAGGCCTCTACTTCTCCAAATGGATCATTGTCAGCCACAATTGTCTCTTCTTTTTTGGGTGAAGGCAACGGGTACTTGATACATTGGTGATAAGTTGATGGTACTGCCTGATGATTATGCATCCATGGTCTCCCAAGCAAAGCATTGTAGGAGATGTCCACATCAATGACCAAAAACTCAGTGCTTTCTTCAATATCCCCAAACTTGGTTCGCAATTCAATCTTTCCCATTGGGCATTGTTCATTCTGATTAAATCCTTGAATGACTAGACGACTTGGGCGCAGTTGTGAAATTCGAATCCCTAATAGGTTTAAGGCCCTTCGAGGCAGGAGGTTTACCGCAGATCCTCCATCAACCAAAATTTGAGAAATTTTCACATCATGGATAAGCCCAATGATAAACAAAGGCCGATTATGGTCTGCCATTTCAGCACACATGTCATTGTCATCAAAGGTTACCATAACCATGCATGTAGTTGTCTTCTTTTGATTTCTATCCACGATTTCTTTGTGGAAATCCTCTGGCTTGGACAGGGCATATATTAAAGACTTTCGAAGCTCTGGAGACATTTTCAGTGCATCAATATACGCTCAACAATGCTGGAATTTTCTTTAAATGAGTATTATATCATATTTCACTTGCTTTTCCTCCAGTAAAACCTGTGGAACTTCTGACATTTGAGGGTCCTAAGGATTTCGTAATTTCCTCTGTAGGTCAAGTAAGTCAGGCATACTTTAGTAACTGCCTTTTGGTTGACCTCAATTTCTTTTGTTCCCTCACTTATTTGGACCATGTTAACTGGTCCAGCTGCAGGGTGATCATCATTATCAGTCACTTTTTCATCTTCCTGGAGCTGCATTCTTTTCCCATTTCTTAGGTACCGGGAGTCACGCCTATAAAAGCATTGGGATTCTACAAAACCGTACTTCATGGCCTCCCAACTAGACACCACGACCCCTTCGAGGGAGCAATACCAGTCAAAGGCGATCCCCTCCAAAGAAAGGGGGAATTGTTTCAGGCAAAGTGCTTGATTCTGGACTGTTTGCCCACACTGTTTCAAAAAATGCCTAATATGTTTTTGAGGATCTCCACACCCCTCATATAGGACAAAATTTAGAAGTTCGTATCCTTTAGGAAATGGTGTTTCCTCTACCCATAAAGGGAACAAATCCCTTGGGCGATAAGTGCCCATCTCTCGAAGATCCAGGGTAGTTTCAATCTTCTCCTCAATTGTGCCTTCTATGAAATCATATGTTTGAGAAGATGTGCCCCCGTCCTCCAAATGTTCTAACATCTCGATTTCTATTGGCCATGGTTTAGAACATGTTTTATAGAATCGATCAGCCATGGTATCCCAATCTAGATTGAATTAGGTGGCACGCTGAAGTACCAATCTGCTGCCCACCCCTCCAAAGAAAAAACAAATTACCGTAGAAGTAATGCCTGGCTTTTTACTGTGTTTCCACATCATGCAAGGAAATGAACCAAATGACGCTTAGGACAACTTGTTCCATTACATAAAGGAAAACGAGGTACTGCATATCCTCATGGGAACTGAACGCATTCAACCTAATTAGGGAAAGGGTGTCCAGAAATTTGATTTCTTTCAATAACCAAATTTTGATGGGCTTCAAAACCCTCATCTTTCAAAGAGACTGTTATTTTTGCTTGATGTTTCGCTTCCCTTCTAGCTTCAATTTTTGCTTTCTCATCATCACCTGGATTGCGAATGATATGTATTTCTTGCTCTTCAAAATTTACATCCACAGTGATGACATTACAAGAAAAGTCAAAGTGGTCACTTGATACACTTTCTCCATCGTATGTTCTGGCAGGAGATGTGTATGGTGAACTATCAGGAGAAAAGTCAAGTTCCCAATCTTCATTAGGATCTTCAATTTGAGATGACTTTGAATGCTTCCATACTTCATCATCTGACCTACACCTGCCATTTACCTCATCATCCTTGAAGTGTAGTCATTTTTTCACCCTTTTCACAAGCTCAGAGTCGGACCTACACCCTATCTTCTTGTTCTGTTCCCCTTACATATTCTGCAGTGCTTTGATAGTACATTGGTGGTACTGGTGAATACTCTGGAGAAAAGGCTTTTGGTGTGTACTCTGGAGAAGCTGGTGTACACTTTGGAGAGTCAGGTACACATATAGGAGATGTAATGCAATCTCCTTCTCTAACTTTTGAACCAATTTCACCATCATCTTCCTCGTCATCACTCAAAAGAATGATGGTTAGGCAAGGGGCTAAAGTAAACTTTTTCTCCTTCCTTTTATCAAAGTATGTCTGCAACTCCACAGATTGAAATTTTAAAGGAAAAAATTCCTCCAATGTGACTGGGACAAGGGGACATTGCTCTAACTGCTCATCAGGGACTAATTTCTCCCATTTTTCCTTCTTTGGGTTCTTTTTTCCTTTTCTCTTACTTTGGCTTTTTTCTGTTTCCTGGAAACTTTTGGTTTTTGCTTTTTGGAAACTTTTGGCCCTTGTGTTATTGAAACAACCACATTTATAGCTTTCATTGTGGCATTTTGTTTTTTTCTTCATGCTTTTTGACTGATAAACAACCCATTCACCTTCATTATCCTTGTCGATAGTGATTGGGTTAGCAGATGCTTTCTCTTGAAGAGGGAGCTCGATAATCTTAAAGTCTAAAAGTTCTTGAATTTTATCTTTCAGAACAAAGCACTCTTTTATCGGATGTCTAATCAAACGATGGTAGGGGCAATACTTTAGATCATTTAATTTTCTTACCTCATGTGGTCTTTTCACCTCAGGGAGAGCAATCAACTTTTGCTCCAACAGATCTTCAAATAAGTCCTCAACCAGATCATCCGTGAAAGAATATTTCTTCTCCAATCTTTCTTTCATAATCACCTTTTTAAATTCCTTGAGCTTTTTAGCCTCTACTACAACGGGACCCTTCTTTCTAGTTTCAATTATAGCTGTAGTCGAGGACTCAACCTTTTCAACGGCCCTAGGCCTCCTTCGTTTAGCTAGATGTAGCTCCATATCATGAGCTTTAGTGCATAGATCGTTGAATCCTTCAAAAGTTTGAGCCATAAGAGTCGTAGAGAGCTCATGTCGGAAGTTGTTAAGGCACATCCGAATTAACTCTAATTGCGTAAACTTTTGAGGACAGGCAAATGTCAAAGCTTGCCATCTTGTAATGAAATCTGTAACAGACTCATTGTCATGTTGCTTGGTCTCAATCAGTTCTGGTACTCCAACTCGCCTTTGTGTGTTGCAGAACTGTTTAAGGAACTCCTTCACCATGGAATCCCAATTTGGGATTGATCCCTCAGGAAGATTAGCATACCAAGTAAATGCAGAACTTTCAAGTGATTGAATAAATAGCTGCAGGCACAGGGCCTCATTTTGGGCTATTGGCCCGCATCTTGAAAGAAAATGAGCCACATGTTGTCTTGGATCTCCTGTTCCATCAAACATTTTGAAATCTGGTTGGGAAAAACCAGAAGGGAATGGAACAGCATCTACCCATGATGGGTAAGGTTTTGTAATTATTCGAAAGTTCTCATCATCTTTTTCTTTGACTTTCTTTACTTGTCTCCTCACCATATCATCAATCATGGCCATGAGCATTGGATTCATACCACCACTGGTTAGATCAGAGTAACAAGGACCATTGCCCCTTGGGGCTAGTGTGCTTTGTATGCCTACGGATGTCCCCACAGCAGGTTGTGCCATTTGTTTGGGTGCACTTCCTGTTCCTGTCATTTGGGCCTGCAATTGTTGTATTTGCTTCAACATAGTAGCCATTTTCCGTTCTCTTCTCTCAAGTTGTTCTTGTAGGGCCACCACTTTTTCCTTGAGACCTTGGTCTTGTTGGACCTGCGAATTTTCACCTTCTTTCTCAACCTCAGTCATCATAACTGCGACTTTGTTGACATCTCTTAATTCATTGTTTCCAATATTCGTTGAAACAGACAAGATAGAATCATCTTGTTCGTACAAAGGATTATCAACCCCCACAACATTACTCATATTTGAAGCATTTGACTGTGATGCTTTGTTTTGAGCCTCACAGGTTATAAACCTTGTTACAGGCCCTTTTCTTATTCCCTCCATGGATAGTTCGATCAAGGCAGAAATATTTCCCAAGGGTTGCTTATCCTCCTTCATCTTTGACATTCTAACAAAGATAGGACTTTCAATTGGTTTTTGGCGTTCATCTTTCGAGAGAACCTTTTCAATAGCTCCTATAACATTTGTCGCCACTGTTCTTAGATCTAGTTTCTTTAAGGATTTATTTCTTCTTCGCCTTTGTCTTTTCGAAACTGGACCATCTGATGATATATCAAGTCGAGCCCTTAGGGGCATAGAAGGAACTGTTTGCGTGTCTGCAAATTCCTTATGAATTTTCGAAACAGTCCCTACATTTTTAGAGCGGACCAATTAATGTTGATTCAAATCCCATTAGGCCAACAGGTGTTCCTTATTCGAACCTTGTCGGGCCAACGAGTGTTCCTTATTCAAACCCTGTCGGGTCAACGGGTGTTCCTTATTCGAACCCTGTCGAGCCAACGAGTGTTCCTGGGCTCTTGAGAGTTGACTGAGATTTGGTTTGACCATTTTGTTGCTCTGAACAGAACTGTCGTTCGTAGGCCGCAACTGTTTTTCAATAATAAGGGCTTTTTTCCATCAACAGGAGTTTGGGTCATTACCCTCCTCCCAATGGCCCTAATGATGGCTATGTTTTCAGCAGAGGCCCTCTTCTGGTCAGACTCTGCCATGGTAATAATGAAGTCTTCTACCCTTGTGAGTAGTTAGGCCACAACATTCTTGTTGCGCTCGCTGAAGCTGCTTGCTGCAACAAAGGCCGTAATTGCAACCTGATTAGCCTCTTTTGCCTGAATTAGAAAGCTCTTCGTTCAGGCTGTGTAGCCCTCACAGTTACGTACTGTTTCGACGCTTTCACATAATCTTCAGTAATTTTTCTCAAACTTTCAGTTTTCTGGAGAAGTGTGACTTTCTTCGTCACACCAGTTACCTTCGGGACAGCCAAGAGCTTTCGCTCCGGAGCCCCTTGGGTGATAGGGAAAAAAAGTGCATCTTTCTAGAATTTCGCTGGTTCTACCTTTCGGACAGCCAAGAGCATTCGCTCTGGAGCCCCTTGGGTGATGGGTGCTATCTCCACCCACTACAGGAAATTGCACTTTTGCCGACTAAAAATTTGGTCGACAAAAGTCCATTTTTAATCAGCAAAAGTTATCCGCGACCAATTTTTTTGGTCGCCACTTTGGTCGCCAATTGAGGGTCGGCAAAAGTAATTAGCGACCAAAACTTTTGTTAGTCGGGAAAAAGTTGGATTTACCGACTAAATTTTTGGTCGCTAAATATATCATTATTGTGACTAATCCATTTAGTCGCTAAAACACTTTAGTCGCGAAAAGTGACATTATTCCCGACCAAACATGTTAGTCGCCAATTGTTACATTTCACGACCAAACATGTTAGTCACCAAAAGTAATGTTTGCGCGACTAAAAGTTTAGTCGGCAATAGACCTATTCACAACCAAACTCTTTGGTTGTCAAAAATTTACCGACTAATTATTTAGTCGCCAAATGTATCATTTTGCCTACCAACATTTTGGTCGGCAAAACCACACTTTGGTCACCAACATCCAACAAAATAAACCTGTAATTGAAGACAAATATTCCATCCAATCCATTCAATATAATCTATAATTAAAAAGAATTATTCAAACCAACGAAGTATCTGAATCATGAACATTCAACGAAATACATAAATCATCAAATCCTGAACCTATTTAATAAAAGTCAACAACTATTATAAGTTTTCATCCACAAGTAATTCCAAAGTACATATTCCTCCAATTTAAATTTTATCCATGCGCATCTATCAAAAAATATAACTAGTCTACCGAAATATTTCCATATACACCCATCAAAAAATATAACTACTAGTCTATCCAAAAATATAGCTACTAGTCTATCGAAATATTTTTCATACACATTTATCCAAAAATATATAATACTTCCAAAAATGTTATAGCTCCAATTAGTCCTGTACAATTTAGCTTCGTGCACGAGTTTATCCATCTATACCAAAGAAAAAGAAAAAGAATGTCAAGAATTGAATAAGGTATATAATTTAAGTAAAACTTGTAAAGCTGAACTTACCTGAATAATGGACAAAGGGATAGAATTCACAATGATCCCCTGCGTCCTCTGTATTAACTAAAACAAGCAGAAAACCAAAGTTAATGACAATGTTGAGAAACCGCTAAGCAGAGAGAAAGAAAAGAAAGCAAAATAGCTCAAAGATCAACTCGGGGAAAAAACGAAGCTCGGGAATGCTTTAAAATAGCAACGATCTATATAATCAAATTAAGACACAATATATATAAGAATTTTCGTGGTTTAGACATAAGTTATACAATCATAAAACAGATTGAAATACCAAGGGATAGAATTCACACTTCATGGATGCATAAGAATTTTTCACCTAAACCATGCATACCTTCCTTTCACCACAAAATAAACCAGTGCGTGCAATTTGACTGGCCAACTGAAAAGAAACAAATGAAAATGAATTCAATATAAACACATATACACATTACTTCTCTAAGTCACATACTGGAATTATAAAAGCAAAAGAGAAGAGTTCCTAACAGTACACAACAAAACAAATAGACTAATACTTCAAGAAGAAGTGCTAATTCAATAGCAATTTTCAAACCATCTAGCAACAAGAAAATTCAGAATTAAAAAATTTCCCAGCAAACAAGAACAATAATGTTTAGCAAAACAAATAAAAAAGCAGAAGAAAGTTGACACTTGTCATCAAACATTTTGCGGGTACCCATTGCCTCATCAACCAGAGAATCTATTACACAATTTTGGAATCAACACATTTCATCAAACATTTAGTAGGCAACCCCACCTCCCCACACTGTGTTGCCAATACCCATTCAGTCAAAGAAAAAAGAGAGGTATGCAACTATTCAATGCCCTCACCTCACTCCTCCTAATCGGCTCTCTTTCACCGTCACCTTCACCATCACGTACACCCCCAACTCTTCATCATCTTTTATCTTAACTCTATATCTCCACCACCGCCGAACCCAGCAACACCACCATCTGTGGTTTGTCAGCAATCAACACAGTAATCACAACAATCATATGGCCATTAACAGTGTCAAAGAACCCTCTCCAGCACCATAGTATTTACCTTAACTTTCTCACACTCGCATTGTTTGTTATTTACAAATACACTTGACCCCAGAAATTCTAAGGTGCATAAATAGTGTTTCCCTATAAACACACACAGACACAGACACACAGATACACAAATGTACATATAAAAGGTGGATTGTTGTTGATATACCTTGGAAGCAGTGGTTGAAGAAAGGGATTGGGTGGCAGAAGCAGAGATCCCTAGGTTTGGAGGAGGATTTGTGGGTGAAATTGACGAGACCTGCAAGACAGAAAGCACAAATATATAAAATTAAACAACCATGTGCCAATGTAGATTCATTTTTCAATTTGGAATTGGACAATAATCCAATTGGATTGAAAAAGCAAGCATTTTAGTAGAAAGAAAGAAAGGAATAAAAGGAAGAGAGACAGACAGTGAGTTTAGGGGAGGCAAAGGGATCATCGTCAAGAGGGTTTTGTCTGCATGAGAAAGACCCGCATGTTTGTACAATTTTCCTTGCTGCTCTTTTCAGTTTCGACGAAGCTCCTCCTCCCCCTAGATATTAGGGGAAGAGAGGCAGAAAGAGAGATAGAGAGAAGGCAAAATAGAGAGGACATACCTGGGGGTAATGCTTCAACAGTAGATCGACGGTGGTCCTGGATGGCAGTGATGCTCCTTACTCGACGATGATGGAAACAAAGCGACAGAGATTCAATATCAGAAGGAGGGCAACCGGCATGAGAGAGAGAGTGTGTGTCACAGAGTGAGAAAAACAGATGTTTTTAAGCCCCAACTCATTTTAGTGTGTTTGAAATCCCTCCAAAATCCCTCCAAGTTCCTCATCAAATTAATTTAAAAATTCCTCCAAAATGATAATAATAATAATAATAATAACAATAATAATAATAATAATAATAATAATAATAATAATAATAAAATAAACTCAAATTGGGCGATATAAGTGTTCCCAAATAAAAAATTGAGTTTTATTGCTGACTAATGTGTTTTGGTCACCAAAAATGTATATTTGCCGACCAAATTAGGTAGTCACCAAAGATTAAAAATAAAATTATACTAGATATTTGGCGACTAAATTTCTTTTAGTCGACAAAAGTTGGACATTTACCTTCATGAAATTCATACACCGTCACAGGATTTCAAAACAGCTTTCTATGCTTTCACGCCAATTTTGGTTCCCAAATACACGGGCACAGGTTTTAATTTTGGTTCTCAAATAAGATGGGTTTGCTCACCTGAATAGTATTTCTACTAGATTCGAATTTGTTGAACACCCTTGTACTCGGTCTTCATTTTTGGGGCTGCCATTGTTGATGACCATTGGGATGGTGGAGAGAGGGATGGAGGAAGAGAGAAGATGAAGAGAGTAATAGAGGGTTTGAGTTCGGTCGCCGGCAAGGGTTAGGCTCCGACAGGAAAGCATGGGAATGGGCTCCGATGGAGGTAGAGAAAGGAAGAGGGGGTGTGTTCAAAATTTGAAAGAGGAGTGTGTTCAAAATTTGAGAGAGTGTGTGTGTGCCAGAGACAGACAGAGAGAGAGAGAGAGAGAGATGGGGTGTATGAACTGATGTTTGGACCAAATAGAGAGTGAGACATTGTGAGCCCTTAGATTGAATTCAATCTAATGGTGTATGTTTTGACAAAGGGACCAAAGTTCCATTAGGAGTAAAAAAGTAGAGTTGTTTTGTTATATAGATGTGCAAAATATAAATTGGTCATTTTACACCATTCCCGACTAAATATTTATAAATCTTTTCAAAATTTGAAAAGTTTCCCTCCAAATATTTTAATTATTTGGCGACTAAACATTTTTTTAGTAGCTGAAAATAAATTTTTGGCGACCAAACTCTTGGTAGCCAAAGATAAAAAGTAATTTTTTGTTTTTCATTCGACGACTAAATAATTTTAGTAGCCAAAACTAACTATACAGCGATTAAAATATTTTTTAGTTGCTGAAAATAATTTTTTGTTTTACATTCGGCGACTAAATAATTTTAGAAGCCAAAATTAACTATACAGCGACAAAAATATTTTTGAGTCGCTGGAAATAAATTTTTGGCGACCAAACTTTTGGTCACCAAAGATAAAAAGTAATTTTTTGTTTTCCATTCTGCAACTAAATAATTTTAGTAGCCAAAACTAACTATACAACGACAAAAATATTTTTTAGTCGTTGAAAATATATTTTTGGCGACCAAACTTTTGGTCGCCAAAGATAAAAAGTAATTTTTTGCTTTTCATTCAGTGACTAAATAATTTAGTAGCCAAAACTAACTATACAGCGATTAAAATATTTTTTAGTCGCTGAAAATAAATTTTTGGCGACCAAACTTTTGGTTGCTAAAGATATAAAATATTTTTTTATTTTTCATTCGGCAACTAAATAATTTTACTAGCCAAAACTAACTATACAGCGAATAAAATATTTTTCAATCGCTGAAAATAAATTTTTGGCAACCAAACTTTTGGTCGCTAAAGATATAAAATATTTTTTATTTTTTATTCGGCGACTAAATAATTTTAGTAGCTAAAACTAACTATTTAGTCGCTAAAGATATAAAATATTTTTTTATTTTTCATTCGGCGACTAAATAATTTTAGTTGCCAAAACTAACTATACAACGACTAAAATATTTTTTAGTCGCTGAAAATAAATTTTGAGCGACCAAACTTTTGGTCGCCAAAGATAAAAAATAATTTTTTGCAACAAAATTACTTTAGCAACTAATATGTTAAATTTTTAGCGACTAATATTTTAAATTGGTCGCGAAAAATACTTTTTTGCAACAAAATTACTTTAAGTATTAACTTTTACCTACGAAAATTTTTTTTGGTTGACAAATGTCATTTTTTTGCGACCAAAATTTTTTTAGTCGGCAAATGTGTAATTTCTTGTAGTGACCCTTGGTGATTTCAGAACCACTGGAGTGTAGGTTTGTCTCTTGACAGTTGCTTCAGCATTCCTATAATAGAAGAATATGTCAATAAGTTTCAACTATATATATATATATTTTTGTTCTTCAAAATATGGAAGGAGAAATAAGTTCCACGGCGTGCCAGAATTTGTAGACACAAATTTTGAAATATGAAGTGTTTCAACACAATTCAAAATTTTATGTTACAAATGTCCACTGTTTAGTTTTTAGACTGAGCAGTGTTAATTATTTGAATAGCAGGTTCCTATTTCCGATCTATATTCTAGATTGTTAATTACACATTTTATATAAATGAAACCTCCGATTAATGAAGAATAAAATAAATAACATAAGACAATTTAAGAAAAATAAATATTTTATTGAAATTGTTATGGGTTTTGAACCCTTGAACACAAAGTACAATTCTTCGGTTTGGAACCCTTTACCTATTCATCGCCATTCTGCTTTTGTAACGTAGTTTCTTGAGTTCTCTAGGCTTCTTTTCTTCTAGCTCTTGATTTCTTTCTTTCTCTCTCTGATATTCTTACTTTTTGATTTTCTAATCCTTGATCTTGTGTGATGGTCCTCGTATTTATAGAGGGCCATTCAAGTGATAAGAATGCCTCATCCTCAATTTGAATTTCAAACTGAACGATAGTACCATTTGAATTTTGAATGATAGCGCTATATGATTAATGATATATCTGATTAACCGGATTGATCTTCGGGGTTTCATTTTGTGTGGTGTTCTTGCTGTAGGCTCAATAGGTGTCATCTTTCGTAGGCTCCACGTGTCACTTGAGCATCTTGAATAACGACGTTGTTTTATTTATGCACTTCAACGGATTATATTGATCATTTTTAGGAAGTGATTATCTACAACATTCCTATCATAGGCTCTATGTGTGTCATTGACTGTATTTGAAATTTAAACATAAATTTGATTGAAATTTATGTGCCAACAGGTGCCAGCAGAGAACTCGATACGACGCTCATGGAGAGAGAAAAGCCACAGGAGCTGGTCAGTGGACGAGTTGAATTGGCTAATCAGAAGAGGAAGCAGAAGGAGAAGGTTGAGAATGGGAATGAAGTGCTTGATGTTGTTGTTAGAGGCTTCAATTGCTCCTTTTGTATGCAATTACCTGAGAGGCCTGTTTTGGTATTGCTCTCTTTCTTTTCACTTTTAGTTTGTGTAAATATATGTGTGAATTTGTGTACGTCTTGTTCTTTGTTGTTTTTGATTCGATCATGAGTCTCTCTTTCTTTAATCATTTGCATGTGTGTTGCTTTCTATTGACATTTTTATTTGCTTCTGCTTGATTTAGGGATAATTTCAATAAATTTCTGATAATTTGCAGTTGCGTTTACTGTTTGCATTTTGTTCGGCTCATTAGTAGCATACTTGTTCGATTGTAGATATATTTCATTCATAGATGGCAGTTAATTTTTGAGCATTTGGGTAATTGATATCCAATCTTTTTTGGTTTTATATGTATAGATCATTTATAAAAAAAATTTCTTAGATCAATTTAATAATTGAAGTCACATATTTACATATATATATTTTCTCAAAAAAATGAATGGCAAGTACGATTTTAAGAGTAAATCGTCAATTTTTTTTTTTTTTTTAAACAATGTAATTAAATCATGTAGCTATTTCATGGATTTATGGAAGGTTAACTAGGGTTCATAGGTTTGTCAAATAAATTGCATATTGTAGAATTTAGTTTTTATGTAGCCAATGGGAGGTGGTTGCCTGTTGTGAGAGGTGGTGGTTGGAGGAGGCTACTGGCCATTGTTCTCAGACCCGGACCGGACCGGCGGGTCGGACCGGTTGAACCGGGCCTTGTTCCGATCCGGTCAACCCCCTAAACCCGGATTGGGGCCAAAATCGGGAAAAATCAGTGACCCCACTGGTCGAACCGGTAAAACCGGTGACCCAGTGGTCGAACCGGCCAAAACCGGTCCTTTTTTTTTATTTTTTTTTATTTTCTTTCTTTCTTTCTTATATATTTATATATATATATATATATATATATATATATTTCAAAATTTTGACTAAAAATTCTTATTTCAAGAGTCTACTCTCATAAGGAAGAGTCTCATTGAAACTTGAAAGCTTGAGGAGATTATGAAAGTCTATTCCTATTTATAGAAAAAGATTTTTCAAAGAGAACCTACAAAATTCTATGTGGGATTCAATCAAATTATTTGAAACATATTAATTGGAGGGAGAGTTGAAAATTTCATTTCCCTCCAAAATTAAATCTAGCAATCAATCAATTTATTTGGAAGGAATGTTTAAAAAATTTAATTTCTTTGAAATAAGTGACTTTTTTTTATCAATTATGACTTTATTAAATATTATTAATAAATACTATACAACAATTTTTATTTTTATTTGATTATTTATATATATTTTTATTTATTTATAATTTATAATTTATAATTATATTTTTTAGTTATATAATATTAATTATGACGTCACGGTTCGACCGCTTTGACCCGACGGTTGAACCGGTGACCCGTCCACCCGGTCCCTTTTCCGGTTCGCTCACCGGTCCGGTTTTGAAAACATTGCTACTGGCAACAGTGGCTGGAGTAGGTGGAAGGAATGGAAAATTATTATTTTATTTTTTCTAAAGTAAGATGAAATTTTTATTGTGGTTACAATAATTTTGTAAATTATGTAAATTGTTTGCAATCTTTTGAAAATGAAAATAGACACTAAATGTATTTTTTTTTTTTTTTGTTGTAAATATAAACTGACAATGTACCTCAGTTATCCCTTTTATTATTTTCAATTCTCTGAATTGAATTATAAAAATTTTCTTGGCAAATACAGGATCAGGTCATGCATCGCCTTCGATCATAGACAATCCAATTGAAATGGGTGCTTGCTCTCAACGGGCTTGCTAATGAAAGCTCTTCAGTGAACAAAAACAAAATATACTGACTACAACAGTATGCAAGTAGATGAAGCCCAAGAATGCTAGTTTGCAAAAATATTTTTCGAAGCTGTCACCCGAATAACCGGCTTCGATAGGAGGGACATCCCTACTGGAAATGGTTTGTGATGTAGAATCTGTTTGTATGATGAGAGAGAACTTTCTTCAAAGCTGTCATGTGAAGAATAGGGTTTAGCAGTAAGGACATCCCAGCTTGAAATACGGGAAAGAAATACACCTTCTCGTATAATCCTGTTGACCAAGTCTGCGCTCCTCCGTACGGCTTCGTTCAACTACCTGAAAATACACACGTGAGCTAGCCGGCGGGTGTGTGCCGGAAACCTCTCCGATGCCTAAGTCAGTAAGCTTGACAAATAGACAAAAGCTCTGTGTATTCAGAAAACAAAGTTGTGTTACCTCTCCAAAGGTGATACTGGTGAGCTTTTATAGGTTCCGTGTGGTACAATCCTAGTAGGACTCTTATTCCTCCATGTAGAGTCCTCCTAGAATTCATACTCCTGAGAGATAATGCTTCTCTCAACACCCCCCTCACTGTTTGAACCAAGTGAGATGGTTTTACCACGGCCAATCTCCAATATGACCGAAGTAAACGTTAGTTCGGCCCTTACTTTCCATTCTCTTACCTCGGCCTTCCCATGCTAAGACCGAGCTAACCATAAGAGAGTTGAGCCGAACTAACTTCAGAGCCAAGTCCTCTTAAGGACTTAGCATACCTCGGTTTCCATACGCTACGACCGAACTAATTACTGAAGACCGAACACCGCATTCCTCAACCGAAGTAGAAATGAGCCTTATGTGGCCGGACTAATTACCACGGTTGTGACCGATCTAACACCAAGGCTACTTCTTCAGACCGCAGTAACTTAGACGGCCTTTTTACTCAACCCTTCGCAGTGCGGCCCAAACTGGCCCATCACTTTAACTTGGCCCAATTTATCCAGCTCGGCCCAATTTACCCAGCTCGGCCCAATTTTCATATAAATTACCCTCTCAATTGCCCCTTAATTCCATCTGCAAAGCATGATAGGGATTACCTGTCTATAAGCTGAGCTATAGTTTTAACCTCTCCAGCCGAGCTAAAAAAAACCATTAGCCACTCCAGCCGAGCTAAAACACTTGCTTTTTCAGCCGAGCTACACTTAAGCCGAGCTGCGCACGTCCGGTCAAAACGTTTTCAATTGCAGCAACTGAAACGCTTCCCTTTCCAGTGACACGTGGCAACCTTTGATTGGTCAATCCCAGTTGTCGCGCTGCCCTCGTACTCCGAAATTTTTGAACAGTTCCCGCCAGAAGGCTTTTCATCAAAACAAAAAACCTTCTCTCTCTTCAAATCATCCATCAGACTATTCACTCTCTCCTCTCTCACTTCTTCAGTTCTTACTGTTCTTCAACTTCGCACCTTTTGAAGCTCGTGTTCTTGCTGCCGTTTGCTTCCATCTCGTTCTTCTTCCTCTTTACCAGGTAAGCATCATGAATTTATTTCTCTTTCCGTTCTTGTTCAGTCCTTTATAGTGTGTTTCATGTGTTTTTATAAAACACCTTTTTGGAAAAAAACTCAACTTTAGAACACTTGAATACATACAACATTGTGTAGAACATTTGAATTTGATCCATAATCACGAAGCAACTGAACTAGTAAACTGTTTATGCTGTATGTAGATCTATCCAAACCATAATCGAACTAAGATACTTGTGAATAGATCAGTAGTTGCAATAGGTCACCAATTGTATTCTCATTTAGCCGAAATAAAAACTCGTCGAACTAGAAGTCTTGGCCACAACCGAGCTGAGCCTTCGGGGGCTAAGCCAGCTTTCTCAGTTTCTAAACCGAACTCAGAAAGCTGCCCCTTGATGCCTAACCGGAGTAACAAACCCATAGGTAGAACCGAGATAACCAAAAATCCTGCCGAGCCGAGATGACAAACACCTTGTTGTAACCGAAGTAGATCCTGTAGTGCCCTATGTAGCCGAAGTAAGACTTCTCTTTTTCTTGCTCTGTTTTATAGCACGGTCAACGATCTGTGCTTAACACCTTGTTTTTCCACTTTGCAGACTTTAGGTTGCCCAAGCCATCCTCTTGAGCGCTCGACCGAGCTTCTGAGCACAACTTCTCAACTGAACTAATTTATTCTTTATTTATACAATAAATGGGGAAGTATAGGTTTTTAGTAGAAACCCCAGGAGGCCTGGCCGAATTCCGTAAAGATTACAACATACCAGCCGATGTCCACCTCACCCTCGCTGAAAAAGAAACCATACCCTGGGGGAATGAGGGGTTTGTGCCTTTTACCCTGCTTTCAATAATAGAAACCGGACTGAGATTCCCAGTCCAACCTCTAATTTGTGAGTTTCTTAGGCAAACCAGACTATGCCGAACCCAACTCTCCACCAACTCATACCGTATAATAATGGGCATCGCCGAACTAAACCGCCAAACCGGTCTGAACCTCGGCCTAGCCGAAATATTCCACCAATACTCCTTAGGATCCAAAGAGGATGGATGGGTATACTACTTAAGAATACGTCGCCGACGTGAAAAAATAATAAAAGACACGCCGGATAAGGACTTAAACGACGACGATTTTTTCTGGGTGTCTGGGAATTTCGAAGACCACCAAGCCCAGATCCCAAGCCGAAGTATAAACTGGAACAAAGGGAGACCCGGTATAACTACTTCGGTCTTCCATGTATTCATCTTTTTTACTCCGGTTGCTAATTCTAAGCCGAACTAACAGTTGCCTTTTTAATGCAGATCCAGCCCACATTTATTCACTGTACAGTCACCCCAACCTTGCTACACTCCGCGCCGCACTACGGGTCAAAGAAAGAAGTTGGGCTAAACTGCTAGACTTCGAACCGACATACCGATACAGTGGTCGCCGAAAAGCGAGGGTGACTGACTTTCTTCTTGAAACAGCACCAGAACCGGACCCATCCTTGCCCCAGATCAACCTTGTGCCTCTCACCGCCGAACAAGAGATGGCAAAGAGGAGCAGGCTAAAGGCCCTTTTAACCGCAACAACCCCAGGCGATGTGCAACCAACCGGTCAAGCCACTGAGACCGTGGTGGCCCTTCCATCCCAGCAGCCATCTTCTTTTCGCCGAAACAAGCGTGCCCGGACTAGCCAAACCGAGCCACGACTTGTTGATGAGGACGAGACCATTCTGCCACCAAGTCCTCCCCCAGACGTTCAACCAAGCCCCCAACCGGAGCAATCAGACCGAACTGCCTCCTCCTCCAAATGGGTTCCCGAAATAACCTTCAACAACCGAGATATCACCGCTTCTGATTCGGTTGTCACCGAGAAGGACCACCTGATGGCTTTTAATCTAGCCAAAAGTGTGTGCCTTCCAAAAGATATGGAGCACCACCACAAGCAACTTAACACCGAACTGAAGTCCATTCGGTCTTCAACGAAGTCCATGATCCTGGTAAATGGCTTTCTTCCTTCTATGTAATTTTTTCCAACTTTCAGTCCGGCTAAAGTTACTTCTCCTTTGCAGGCCATCCAGAAAAACCAAGTTACACACAGGAGGGTCATGGAGCTTAGGAGAAACACAAGGGAAGCCATGGCTGAGGCCGAAGCAAAGACGGCCGAGCTAGAAGAGGCCAAAAAACAAATGGCCGAACTACGAGCAGAGAACGGTCGGCTGACCGAGCTTGCTAATTCGGTTGAAGCCGAAAAGCAGAAGGTTGCCAACGAGGCGAAAGACAAATACCTGCGCATTTTGGCAAAGATTGAGAAGAAAAAAGACGCCGAGATAAACCAACTGAAGGCCGGAATGAAGGAAGCCGGAAAACGAGGCTTTAAGGAGGCCGAAGACGCATATACCCTCCAATGCGATGCAGCCAAGGATCTCTTCTTTAAGTGCGGCTGGAGGAGTGCGGTGGAGCAGCTCGGTTGTTCGCCGGACACCGATATCTACAATGCTCCACCGTACTCTATTCCGGTTTCACTGTCACAATACGCTGCTGATCTTCAAAGGCAATTTCTGGAAGGGTCTGACAACGATGAAGATGATGATGATGATGAGGATGATGAGCCAACCATTACTCCGGTCGGCAATGAGCAGGTCAACAATCAATCACTTCGGTTGGAGCCGGTTGTGGAAGACCTAACTGATGGGCTGCCGACTAACACCGCGCTGCCAGTTGATACCGAGGTCCAAGTTGAGACCGAACTCCCTCCTCAAACCGGACTTCCGACAGATGCTCATGGTGACTTTGATGCAGAAATTGATGATCTCTTCAGCTGATTTTCTTTTTTCTTTCTTCATTTTGTATAGTGTAACCGGAGTAAAGTAACGTCCTTCTACTTTTGATAATCCGAATGCTGCTCTTTTGTCTTGAATTTGTAACCGGGCTGCGGCCCCTCAGTTGTATTTGTTTTTCACTTTAATGAAAAAGTCATCTTTTGAGCCAACTCTTACTCCGGTTTTGTGTATGTATGCTTGCACTTGTAATGTACTCATTTGCTCAACTGTGATCTCAGTTTTAGCTATCTAACTTACTAGCCAACCACTCTTCAGCCGATATAGTTACTTCGGCTGAAGAGTATCCAGTGTTGGTTTAACCCAGCCAACCGTTCTTCAGCCGATATACTTACTTCGGCTGAAGAATACAAAGTGTTGGTTTAATCCAGCCAACCACTCTTCAGCCATATACTTACTTCGGCTGAAGAGTACAAAGAGTTGGTTTAATCCAGCCAACCACTCTTCGGCCATACACTTACTTCGGCTGAAGAGTACAAAGTGTTGGTTTAATCCAGCCAACCACTCTTCAGCCATACACTTACTTCGGCTGAAGAGTACAAAGAGTTGGTTTAATCCAGCCAACCACTCTTCAGCCATACACTTACTTCGGCTGAAGAGTACAAAGTGTTGGTTTAATCCAGCCAACCACTAAGTTGGTTTTTTCAGCCAACTTAGAATACATTGTTTGGTTATGCCGACCAAACGTCCTGCAGCCTGGATCCTTATCCTGGGCTTAGGAGGGGTATTGGTTTAATCCAGCCAACCTCTAAGTCAGTTTTTCCAGCCAACTTAGAATACATTGTTTGGTTATGCCGACCAAACGTCCTGCAGCCTGGATCCTTATCTTAGGCTTAGGAGGGGTGTTGGTTTAATCCAGCCAACCTCTAAGTCAGTTTTTCCAGCCAACTTAGAATACATTGTTTGGTTATTTCGACCAAACGTCCTGCAGCCTAGATCCTTATCCTGGGCTTAGGAAGGGTTCATAGTTGCTTATTCTGGCCAACTATGTTTACAATGCTCCTAACTTACTAAAGGTACTGTCTACTGAAAACAATTATACTGAAAAAGAATCGACTTGTTTTATTGAGAAAGTAAAAAATTACACATACTTAAAAGAAAAAAAAGCTAGAAATAAAACAACTTGAGATTGGCAGTGTTCCATGGCCTGGGAATTGCTTTGCCGTCCTCATCTTCTAAGTGGTATGCCCCTTTGCCTTCTAATCCGACCACTTTGTAAGGTCCTTCCCAGTTAGGTCCTAGTTTGCCGTCACCTGGTACTAAAGTGTTTCCCATGACTTTGCGCAGTACCCAATCTCCGATCTTGAATTGCCTTGGATGCACTGTTTTGTTATACTTTCTGGACAATTCTTGTTGGTAGGAGGCGATGTGAACCAATGCTCTGTCTCTTCTTTCTTCCGCAAGGTCAAGCTCTAAGGCTATGGCTTTGCCGTTTAAGTCTGGATCAAAGTTTTCGCTTCGAATTGTGGGGAGGCCAACTTCTAATGGGATGACTGCTTCCATGCCATAAGCTAAGGAGAATGGTGTTTCTCCTGTTGATCGTTGAGGCGTGGTGCGGTAAGCCCATAAAACATGGGGGAGCTCTTCTGCCCACTTGCCTTTGGCTCTTTCTAACCTTTTCTTCAATCCATCCAAGACTACCTTGTTTGACGCCTCTGCCTGTCCATTTGCTTGGGGATATGCCGGTGTGGAATTGTAGAACTTTATCTTGTACTCTTCACAAAAGCCTCTGAAAATTCTGCCATCGAACTGAGTACCGTTGTCTGAGATCAGTGCCTTTGGTATGCCAAATCGAGTGATGATATTTTGCCAGACAAACTTCTTCACATCTTTTTCCTTGATTGACGCCAAGGCTTCTGCTTCTACCCACTTTGTAAAGTAGTCGGTTGCGGCAAGAAAGAACTTCCTGTTGCCTAGAGCTGTTGGAAGTGGGCCTACTATGTCCAATCCCCACATTGCGAAAGGCCATGGACTGGTTAGAGGTAGAAGTTCTCTGGCAGGTTGGTATATTTGGTGTGCGAATTTTTGACACTTTTCGCACTTTTTAACATACTTCTCTGAATCCGCTTGCATGTATGGCCACCAATATCCTTGTGAAATCGCTCTATATGCCAATGATCTTCCTCCTTGATGGCTGCCACATACACCCTCATGTATTTCAAACAGGAATGCTTCCACTTTGCTGGGGTGAACACACTTTAAGTAAGGTCCTGAGAACGACTTTTTGTATAATGCCAAGGATGGAGAGAGCCAAAATCGCTGCGACTTTGCTCTTATTCTGTTGGCTTCTTTCTTCTCTTCTGGTAAGGTGCCGTCTTTCAGGAACAGTATGATGGGATCCATCCAAGAAGGGCCTAATTCTGCGCAACATACCTCTTCTGCTTCTGGGTCTTCAATGCTTGGTCTAGGCAGATAGTCGATTAGTAGTGGGTGAGGAATGGAGGTGTCTGCCATTGAAGCGAAGCCTGCTAGTTCGTCTGCTCTGCTGTTTTCCTCTCTGCCGATCTGTTCTATCCTCACCACTTCAAACTTCTTTATTTCTGTTCTGACCAATTCTTGGTACTTGGCCATTCTATCATCCTTTGCCTCGTAGTTGCCAGATATTTGGTTTACCACCAACTGTGAGTCGCTGTAAACCATTAGCTCAGTGGCCTTCATGTAGAACGCTGACTTGAGGCCTGCCAGAAGTGCTTCATACTCCGCTTCGTTGTTTGATGCTAGGAAGCCAAGGTTGATCGCCTGCTCCACTACTAGGCCATCTGGAGAGATGAGGACTATGCCAAGTCCTGCTCCATGCCGGTTGGATGCTCCATCCACGAAGAGCTTCCACATCTCTCCGACGAACAACTTCCAGCAGGTGGAGAGATCAGATGATGCCTTGGGATCTTCCATGATGCTGGTGTTTCTTCAGAGTCCATGCTCGCTGTCTGCCCCTTGCTTTCTGTTTGTACCAAGTCTTTATTTGTCGGTGAGCCTGACTTGGTGTAGCATGGTCTGTCTTCCTTCCCTTCTTTACTCTGGTCTGCCTTGGGGCCTGACTGAGTAACCAGTACTAGGGGTTGCGTTATTATTCTGACGTCAACTTCCATCCCTAGTTCGGTTGTTTCAGTTAGGTCGACTGGGCAGATGTGATGACTTCCTGGTGTGAATTCTGCGACAAAATCTGCCAATGCTTGCGCTTTTATTGCGGTCCTAGGTTGGAACTTGATGTCGTATTGTCCCAACTCTACTGCCCATTTCAGAATTCATCCAGAGAAGTTTGCTTTTTCAAATAAAGCCTTTAATGGGAAGGCTGTGAGCTGTGAGAACAACTATGGTGTGGGCGTGGAGTAATGCGATAACTTCCTTGAGGCCATCATCAAGGCCAATGCGAGTTTCTCCAGTGGCAAGTACCTTGTTTCGGCGCCCAGTAATGTCTTGCTGACATAGTAGATGGGCAAGTGTTGGATTCCTTCTGCGCGGACCAACACTGCGCTGATTGCATGCTGGAAAACTGCAAGGTACAAGAACAGTTCTTCTCCAGGAATTGGGGTTACAAGTAGTGGTGGAGAAGACATGTATTCCTTCAGCTTTCCAGAGCTTGGTCGCATTCGTCGTCCCATTCAAACTTGGTTTTCAGAGCATAGAAGAATGGTCGTAGTCTGTCTGACGACCGGCTTATGAACCGATTGAGCGCAGCGGCCATGCCGGTGAGATGCTGCACTTCTTTGACTGAGTTTGGTCTCTCCAGATCTTGAATAGCCTTGATCTGAGAAGGGTCTGCTTCTATACCTCGGTTGGTCACCAAGAAGCCTAGGAATTTGCCAGATCCTACTCCGAACGCACACTTCGACGCGTTGAGGCGCAACTTATGCTTCTTCAGGATCTCAAACATCTCGCCTAGGTCTTTGAGATGGTCATTCTCATCTTTGCTCTTGACCACCATATCGTCGATGTACGCCTCCATTGTCTTGCCTAACAATGGTTCGAACATCTTTGTGACCATCCGTTGGAATGTTGCCCATGCGTTCTTTAGGCCTAAGGGCATGACCTTGTAGCAGTATAGTCCTCTTGGCGTGGTGAAGGATGTGACCTCCTGGTCTGGTTCATGCATGGCGATTTGGTGGTAGCCTCTGTATGCGTCCAGAAAACTAAGTCGGTTGTGCCCTGCCGTTAAGTCTACCAGTTGATCTATCCTTGGTAGAGGAAAGCTATCTTTTGGGCACGCCTTGTTGACCGTTTTGTAGTCGATGCAAACACGCCACTTGCCATTCTTCTTTGGCACTACGACAGTGTTGGAGATCCATCTTGGGTAGTGCACCTCTCTGATTGCCCCTGCCTCCAGCAGGTTTCCTACTTCTTCTGCCACTATTTCGGCGTGGTGGAGTGCCGATCTGCGGGTGCGCTGAATGATTGGTCTGGCAGAAGGGTGGACATTGAGTTGATGACAGATGAAGTTGGGATCAATGCCTAGCATGTCGTATGGGGTCCAGGCGAACACTTCGATGTTGGAGGTCAAAAATTCCAAGACCTCCAATCTCTCAGTGCTGGACAACGACGAACCAAGCAAAAAGAACTTATCCGGGTTCTTTTCATCTATTCTGACCTCCACCAAGTCCTCTACTGCTTTCTGACTAGCCGCTTTGCCAATATCTGCGAATAGTTCATTACTCTCAGGTTCTTCCACCGAATGAACGTATCCTTTGGCAGCGCGGCTGCCATTTACTGTGACAAAGCACTGTTTCGACATGATCTGATCTCCATAAACCTCCTCAATTACTCTGGCGTCGTTTGGGAACCGCATCACTTGGTGGTAGGAGGACGCCACCGAGCGCATGGCATGCAGCCATGTCCTGCCCAAGATAATGTTATAAGTGGAGGGGACCTTCAACACCCAGAACTCCACTTGTTTCGTCACACTCCCTGCTCTGACTGGGAGGATTATTTTGCCGACGGGCCATTCTGGCATGGAGTTGAATCCAATTAGGGGAGATACGGCAGGCGCCAAGTCTTTATCTTGCAACTTTAGTTGTTTGAAGGTTTCATAGTACATGATTTCACATGAACTACCCTGATCAATCAGAATCCGCTTGACGTCAAAATCTTTGACTCGGAGAGTGACGACCAGGGCATCATTGTGAGGGCAATATATCCTTGCCAAGTCTTTATCCGAAAAAGACATGACATTGGTGGCCTCTGTCTTCCCCTTCTTGATGACTGGTTGGGCACTTAGCACCTCTCTTAAGTGCTCAGCCTTCTTGATCGATCCTCTGAGCTCACATACACGCTCAGGTTCAAAGACTCCATGTATCACATTGATAACGCCTTGAGGTGGGGCGTCGATCGGCATTCCATTGGGCATATTCTGGTCCTGGAGGGCTGGTTGCGCCCCTCCTTCGATGTATTTATCCAGGTGGCCTGCCGCCACCAACTCCTCCAAGTGCTGTCTCAAGGGCATGCAATTCTCAGTTCGGTGCCCCTTTTCTTTATGGAATGTGCATCGTGATCTATCGTCGTAATCCTTCTGTGCTTCGCCTAACTTGGTTGGCCACTTGACGAAGGGTTCGTCTCGGATCTCGCTAAGTATGTGGTAGATCGGTTTCTTGAAGACCGTGGTTATGGCAGTGCGGACTCTCAGCCATCTCTGATCCTGGTCTTCTCCATTGTCTCTTCTGCCACGTCCGTTTCTAGTCGGGCGGTCTACCGCGTTAACCTTCGCTGAGGCCTTCTTTTCTGGTACTGCGGTCGTGCCAGCTTTTGCTTTGGCACGTGCGCCATCCTCTTCCACCCTGATGTGCTGATGCACTCTCTCCATCAGGGCTTCCATGGTGAGGGGCGGCGTCATGGTGATAGAGTCCCTCAGTCTGTTCCCGACTGGGAGGCCTCTTTTATATTGCGCAATGGCGAGATTGGTGGGGCAGTCCCCAATCTGGTTGAATGTCTCCCAGTAGCGACTGTTGTATGATCTTAGGGCTCTTGTCGTCGCCCATGTCGATGGAGAGTAGCTGATCGATCTCCACCGGAGCTTTAGTGTTTGTTCGGAACCTTGTCACGAACGCCTCCGCCAATTGCGCCCAGGAGGCTATGCTGCCTTCCGGAAGTTTCTCAAACCAAGTCAGGCCTAGGTCGCCCAGGCTTGAAGGGAATAAGATGCACATCAAGGCCTCATTCCGCCGGTATACAGCCATGACCTGGCGAAAGTGGCTTAAGTGTGAGTAGGGGTCCGTCTTCCCCTCATATGTTGTGAATTTGGGCTGGAGGAAGCCTGACAGTAGGGGCGCGTTCTCTATTGCTGGGACGAATGGTGAGGTCTGTAGCCTCGCCAATGCCTTGTCCGTTGGTTCGTAGGCCGGGCGCGGTATTGGTATTCCAACCTCGACGCTTCCATGCGTCCGAGGAGCCAACCGCTGTAAGGCAGAAACTCTGTGTGGATCGCACGCCCTGGCGTCCTCCTTCCACCGTGCTTTCTCTTCTAGCACGGTTCGTAGGTCGGACGATCTGGGCAACTCTGTCTGTCTGGATCTCTTGTTTGGTGTGTATGCGACGGCCAATATGTGCTTTCCTCAGTAGACGACCTCTCAGATCTCGTCCTCTCAGACCTGGAGTGACGAGTTCTGGAGGACCTGGATTGGTATCGCCTGTCCTGAGGCTTTTGCTCTCTCCTTGTGAGGGTTGTAGTATTCCTGCTACGATTTTCCGAGTGGTGAGGGGGCGTCTTGTTTGTGCGCCCCTCTCCTGTCGCCACTTCTTTTCCCTTCACCTGGCGCTTCAGAGATTCCATGTCCGCTGCCATCCGACGGATCAGTTCGTCTTGTTCCTTGACGCGATCCTCCAAAGTCTGAGGATCAATTCTGCGTCTTTGTCTTTCTGAGCTTTGCGAACGAGAGTGATGGGGGCTGTTATTCCGCCTTCGTCCCCTTGCATCCCTCCTGGAATTTTGTCTGTGTGGTTCCAGGTTCGCCATGGGAGTGACCAAGGGTAGGCCTTCGCGCCTTGCACCCCCTTCTGGAGTTAGTCCGTCAACGGCGGACTGTGGTAATTCTTCGTTGTTCGCCATTGATTTTTGGGAGGAAAAGCTTGATCAAGAGGTTGTTCTTGTCTGTATTCCCACAGAAGGCGCCAATTGTACGGGAAAGAAATACACCTTCTCGTATAATCCTGTTGACCAAGTCTGCACTCCTCCGTACGACGTCGTTCAACTACCTGAAAATACACACGTGAGCTAGCCGGCGGGTGTGTGCCGGAAACCTCTCCGATGCCTAAGTCAGTAAGCTTGACAAATAGACAAAAGCTCTGTGTATTCAGAAAACAAAGTTGTGTTACCTCTCCAAAGGTGACATTGGTGAGCTTTTATAGGTTCTGTGTGGTACAATCCTAGTAGGACTCTTATTCCTCCATGTAGAGTCCTCCTAGAATTCATACTCCTGAGAGATAATGCTTCTCTCAACACCCCCCTCACTGCTTGAACCAAGTGAGATGGTTTTACCACGGCCAATCTCCAATATGACCGAAGTAAACGTTAGTTCGGCCCTTACTTTCCATTCTCTTACCTCGGCCTTCCCATGTTAGAACCGAGCTAACCATAAGAGAGTTGAGTCGAACTAACTTCAGACCAAGTCCTCTAAGGACTTAGCATACCTCGGTTTCCATACGCTACGACCGAACTAATTACTGAAGACCGAACACCGCATTCCTCAACCGAAGTAGAAATGAGCCTTATGTGGCCGGACTAATTACCACGGTTGTGACCGGTCTAACACCAAGGCTACTTCTTCAGACCGGAGTAACTTAGACGGCCTTTTTACTCAACCCTTCGCAGTGCGGCCTAAACTGGCCCATCACTTTAACTTGGCCCAATTTACCCAGCTCGGCCCAATTTTCATATAAATTACCCTCTCAGTTTGTGATGTAGAATCTGTAGTTATGTATGATGTGAGAGAACTTTCTTCAAATGAGCAGTCGCAAAAAATTGATATGTTGCTAGATAATGAGAAATAAAAATAAAATTTCGAAAAAAGCTCGTATTGTGCTCTGAAGGATTATTGTATAGCAGTATTTTTGAGATCTGGAAAAGGTAGTTCAAAATTTTATGGGGGTAAATAGAAGAAAAAAATGTTGGCTAATTCTGATACTTGTTTGTGTTTGGAAAGAGGCTTTTTGGGTTTTTTAGGTTAAAATAATACAAAAAGATAAAATAGGTTAAAATAGTTAATAAAATAAAAATATCATATTAAATCTATAATCATTTTATTTTTTATCTCACAAATATTATATCCAATTATAAAAAAATTCAACACTCTTCCAAAGCACAACTATTTTAGCCTATTAAAATTGCCAAAAATTAAAATAGCCAATTTCCTAAACGGAGCCTATGTGGTACTGTACAAATTTTTTTGATAGAATTTATCTTTCAATGTTATATTTACATGGTTAAATTTTAACCGGATCATAATATTACAAAAAAAAAGTTATTGTTCCTATTTGTTTTCAGAGGTAGGATATTGAGATTAGACTTAAGCCCCGTTTGTTTTTAGAGGTAGAATATAGGGATTTCATAGTGAGGGGATTAATAGTTAGAAGATTGTTAGTGAGTGGATTAAGTAAAATTGTGTTTGGTTTGATAATAGTTTTTAGTGTAGGGATTGCTAAATTATTTTTATATAAAATAAATATAAAATAATATAACAAATAAAAAAATACAAACACATTAATAATGTTTTAAAAAAAAGGGGGTTTTTTTTTAAGGTCCCTCGTATTAAGATTTTATAGCATAAAAGACATCTAATATTTTCATAATGTCTAAGGTCCCTCAAATTGATCCAGAGAAAATTGGTCCAGAGAAAATTAGTCAAGAGAAAATTCACGTCACAGAGAAAATTGGTCTAGAGAAATTTTGAAAATTTCTCCAGACAACGTAGCAACCCTTTCTTCAAGCAACCTTTGCACTTGCTAGAAATCTAGAGAAAGTTGGAAAAGAAGAGGTTGCACTCGTTGGGGGAAGAGACGGTGGAGGAGTGGTTGATGAAGGACAGAAAGTGCATACAACATCGAGCTGATTACCAAAAAAAAAAAAAAAGAAGCAATAACATCAATGGGATTTGCAGACTAAGAAGCACAACCATTGAAAGAATGAAATTAAACATACACACATGGGTACAGGTATATGTGAGTGTGAAATCTATGAAAATATACGTAATATATATAAACAATTCCCATGTTTAATAGTTCTTCTATGAGTTTGTGATAGATTTTCTTTAAACTTAATGCTATGAATTTCTCTGGGTTCAACCCAGAGAAAATTCAAATTTCTCTGGATAGAAATTTTTTCCAGAGAAAATGAATGAAGAATTTCTCTGGATCACTTTAAGCTAGAGAAATTCTCTCAAAATCAATGAAATTCCTAAAGAAACATTTCCAGAGAAATTCTCTTTAACCCAGAGAAAATTCAGGAATCCACATCTGGATCATCTGCAAAGAACAAATATATGTTGTCTTCACAATCTTCAGATTTCCTGATGTATTCAGAAGCTAATTTGCAGAGATGTGGACAATTTTTTTTGGTCTTGGCTGTAATTGTGGTTTCTACATTTTACTTTTCCAGGTGTTCCTGATGCAAAATCCTATGTTATTATAAGTCAGCTACCAGCTAAAGTGTATAAGAAATATGTTGAGGATGCAAATACATTGCATCTAACTGGTTTTACTTTCGTTATTATTAGTATCGTATATCTTGCTGGAGGCAAAATTCAAGAAGGTATGCTTTCTATGTGGATTCTCTTATTTATGTACATCTTAATCAATATTTCTTTGTGAGCAGAATGCCAGGATAGATAGCACAAATTAGAGCCCTGAAGGCAATACTTTGTTTTATGAGCTTGCTGAGAGAGCTTTAGATGGACCAATTAGTGAGAAAATTAAAGAATACATAGGCGGCGGCGGCAGTGCTGGACGGTGGTTCTGGTGGTTCCAGTGGCGGCAGCGGTAGTGGTTGGATGGACTGTGTGATGAAGCGACTGAGACTCCTTGGTGATGTTGGCGTAGTGTTGATGCGAGCCTGCGATAGGGAGGAGTACAAATTCCATGCTTTTCAATCCAGCTCCACCGCCATTGAAGCTATATATATATATATATATATATATATATATATATATATTTGTGTATGTATTCTAAAGAGAGAGAGAGAAGTGGGAAGCTGAGGTTTGATTTCAATCAAATTTCTCTGTGATGTATGGATGTGGGAGTTGAGGGACCTTAGACATCATAAAATAATATTGTGGATGTCTTCCATTACTAAAAATGGGAGAGGGACCTTAGACTAATTTTCCCTAAAAAAAAATGCCCAACATGTAAAAAATTAAAAAAAAAAATTCCAAAAAAAAGAAGACAAATAAAATAATGATTTTTACTTAACAAAAAATACAAAAAATTAAACATTAATATTCAAAAAAAATGCCCAACATGTAAAATAAAAAATAAAAAATTTCTAGTCCGGCAGACTATTTTTCTAATACCAAGTCTTGGAGGCCCATTCGAATCCCCTCCCCAAGTAATTTGGGGATGCTGCTGCGCAGCCCGCAGAGCAGCATCTGTTGTGTGGAAAAATAGGCCTATTTTGATAATCCAAACCGTTCACATTTTAGAATACATCAAGTAAAACATCC
This sequence comes from Camellia japonica, assembly GCA_030407325.1. Taxonomy (NCBI): domain Eukaryota; kingdom Viridiplantae; phylum Streptophyta; class Magnoliopsida; order Ericales; family Theaceae; genus Camellia; species Camellia japonica. The sequence goes on from JAPPVO010000031.1 coordinate 30,315,963, forward strand.
CTGTAAAAAATCAAGTTAATCGGATATCGTTTACCCATTCATCCACTCACATTGTATTCATTTTAATACTTTAAATCACAATTATTATTTATTTTTATAGATACAAATGTAAATAGATGAATGGGCAAACGATATCCGATTAATTTGATTTTTTGCAGACGTGTTTGACTTGATGTATTGTAAAATATGAACGGTTTGGATTATCAAAATGTGCCCCGAAATGGGCCCATTTTTTCACACAACAGATGCTGCTGCGCGAGCTGCGCAGTAGCATCCCCAATTCCCTCCCCAAGGGTATTCATAATCTGGAGTTCACTATCAATCCCTTCCCCATCTCTCAAAACAAACACAATGTTAATGGGTCCCACCTCATTACCAATCCCAATCCCCCCTCTAACTCTCCAAACAAACTAGGCCTTAGTGTGTTGGAACTGTGTTTGTTTTCAAAGTGGAGCTTGGGATTGGTAGTCCCTTGGACTAGCATGGACCTTGGAGAAGGGGATTAGTAAATGCTTCCAAGAGTTTTCAAAACTAGTGAGGGAATTAGATTGGAAAAAGTTTATTCTGCCCATGCACTACAATATATAAGAGTTTTAGAGATCAAATATTTTGGTTTCTAAAAGTGAAAATTTTGTTGCAAAAGATATTTAAGGATCAATTTCCATCGTTATGAGGATAGTCGCTAAAAGGTCATCCCGAAAAGTGAAAAACAAGGCTTTTAGCAACAAAATTTTGAAAATGTCACTAATAAATAGACTTTTAAGGGCAAAATAATTTGGTCTCAAAATGGTTTATTTTTTAAGAGAAAAAATTTGGTCCCAAAAAGATAATAATTCATCACTAATGTCCAATTTTTGTTGCTAAAAATATAATAACGACAATTTTTTCAACAAAATTATTTGGCTCCTAAAAAGTTATTTCGTCCCTTAATTTTGGTCTCTAAAACCTTAATTTCTTGAAGTGATGTTGTGTGTTGTGTGTTGTGTTTTGTGATTGTGATTTTTTTTTAATATTACGTTATTTTTTCTTATATATATATATATGCAAATATTAAAATAATATAGTACAATTTTTTTATAAAATATAATTTTTAATATTAAAATATATAAAAAAATACCAAATGGTATTTATGGTGTTTCATATAGTTAATCCCTCTACCAAAATATCACAAACAAACATAATTTTTCGTAATCTCCTCACTAATAATCGCTACATTAATAATCTCATCCAACCTACCTCTGAAAACAAATAAACCCTTAGTAAAAAAGGTGGCAATATGAAAATATAGGATAAAAGTTATATATATATACACACACTAAAGGTTAGAAGAAAAAAAATTTAATCTTGAAGAAATTAAACAGTTGACCATAAAATAGAAGAAAAATTTACCATTTATTATACAAATCTTAGGAAAGAGGTAAGTATTTATGATATAAATATCATAAATGTATCATATATATACCAAGCAAATCTTTCCAAAAAAAAAAAAAAAAAGAAAGAAAGGGAAATGTTTGTCTATAACTATTTAAATCAATGATAAAATAGCTATTTAAATTTAAAAATAAGATTCCATCACTTACATTTTATATAAGTGAGATTAAATGAGTAAATAAATTTTTCATAAGATTTATCATAAAATAAAACTCTTATTCATTATACTAAAATCAATATATATGTGGTGAAAAATATTGTAAAATTTTAGTGCAAAAATATATTATTTTTATTTTTAATTATTTATTTATTTTTTGTGCAGCATAAATAATTTGGATAGAGAGTATATATATTTTACATGAAAAAGACTACTATGTGCATCTCAAAAAACATAGGTATGTACCTGTACAAATTTTTTTTTTTACTCTCACAAAAAATAGAGTTCCGATATGGAGCTCGAAAATAGGTAGCTCGAAAGCCCCGAAAATGAAAACGGCGTCGTTTTATATATATATATTATTATTTTTTTTTTTTCTGCAGACGCAGACGAAGGAGGGGAGGGGAGGGGAGGGGAGGGGAGGGGGAGGAGGAGGAGGAGGGGGAGGGGGAGGGGGCCCTAAAAAATGGGGTTGAAGGCGAGGCAGAGGCATGCGATCGGCGGAGGCGCGGCGATCGCGGCCGAGGCGACGCGATCGGCGGCGGACTCCCTCTCCCTCTCTCCCTCCCTCTCCTTCTCCCTCTCCCTCTCCCTCACCGTTTCAGAGTTGCAGACACGAGGAAGAAGAAGAAAAAAAAAAAAAAAATGTGAAACGACGTCGTTTCACAAATTCGGGGCTTTCGTGCTACAGCTTTTCGAGTCACAAAACATTTTCCCAAAAAATATAAGTTTTTAATATATATATTTTTACATATTTTCTAATACTAATAAACGCCCATATTCTATCATTCATATAAAATAAAATAAAAAAGAAAAACAGTTATATTTCATTTACATTTGAATAATTTTTTTTATTTTTTATTTTTAAATCTCTATTTAAATTCATGATTAAAATAGTCTTAAAAACTATTTGAAACAATTTTCTTATTTTAAAGGGACATTTACACATAAGTCATAATTTATGAACTTATATTTCATTTTCAAGTCTCATTAAATTTTTAATAGCCGGAATTGCCTTTTAAATAATGATTGTTCATTATTTCTGATTATCTATAAAAGAACATGATGATTCAATATTTATTTTGATTTTCAAAACCTTAAAATATCAAATTTCAAATTGAAATAACTAAAAAAAAAAAATTATGTACAAAAAAAAAAATACTAATTAGTGTGTTTGGTTTCAGTTTTCTGAAAATTAAGTTTTTTGTTTTTCATTTTTTTTTTATTTTTTATTTTTAGTGAATATTTTTAAAATTTTAAGCAAATTTTTTTACTTTTTTAGATACACTTTACTTAGATGTATCTAAATAGTAAAATATTTGTGAAAAAATATTTTAAAAAATTAATAAATACCCAAAAATACAAAAAATGTAGGGCAAAATACTAATAAATCCCAAATTTTAATTTGTTAAACCATTTGGTCCTGCCTTTTATTTTGTAGACTAATAAATCCTATTTGAATGTTAATTATGTGCATACCAATTTATTTAACACGTAATTTTTTTTTGATGAAGGGCAAATGTAAGTTTTTACTGATGTTGTAATGACAAAAATACCCAAAAAACTCACTATAGGCCTTTTTTAGATTTCCCTCCTTTCCGAACATCTGCAACATTAACTACATCAGCAACATCAACAACTTCATCAAACATCAACTACATCAGCAACATTAACTATATCAACAACATCATCAAACATCAACTACATCATCAAACATCATCAACATCAACTACATCATCAACATCATCAAACATCAGCAATGTCAACATCATCAAACATCGTCAATGTCATAAAACATCAACAACATCATCAAAACATCGTCAACATCATCAAACATCAGCAACATCAACTACATCAGCATCATCAACATCATCAAACATCAACTACATTATCAACATCATCAAACATCATCATACATCATCAACATTGTGAACATCATCAACATCAACTACATCTTCAACATCATCAAACATCAGCAACATCCAGTCTTTGATCTCCTTCTTCGACTGCTCATCAACATGCTTCTGGTAAAAAACGACGAGTGAACATCATCAACATCATCAAAACATCATCAATGTCATCAAACATCAGCAACGTTCTTCAATCAAGAAGAATTGTAACAAAATCCCTTTAAAATTGACAAATAAAAAGGAAACCCAATGACATATTGTTATGTATATTTGAATTTGAATTTGAATCAAATTCTAGAATCAATCATCAAAGTTGTTAAAGCCGTATAAAGAGAGGCTCAAGTAGTTGAAAACCCCCACTGGAGGAGATGATAAGAAGAAAACAATGAGATTGCTATACCTGATAAAGACAGCTTCTGCAAGTGTTCCCCTACTGGAGGAGCAGTGACGTTCTTGTAAGAAAACCTACAGCAAGATCAAAAGAGAAACATCCTACACTTCCATACGAGTCCACGCCATCCATGAAATTCTCTCATAATAAAAAGGAATGTTACAGTATATCCTTAATAAATAAATACCAGAAAAACATAAAAAACAAAACAAAATATGGACAAAAAGGTAAACATGATATATAATAAATTAAAAAAATATATTATATCAAAAAGAAGCAGGACTAAATGGTTTAATAAAAAACACTCAGGACTAACTAGTGTAACATTTACCAAAATGGGATTTATGAATAATTTTTCCAAAAATGTATTGAGTTTTTGTTTTTTGTTTTTGTACTTTTAGTATTTAGTGAATTTAATTTTTTTTCTTTTACAAATATTATACTTTTTAATTGTATTTTTGTTAGGTGTGTTTAAAAATAAAAAAAAAAAATTGCTTAAAATATTAAAAAAATTCATTGAAAACAAAAAAATACATAAAAATTTTTTTTTTTGAAAAGTGTTTTCTGGAAATCAAAACCAAACAAGTTGAATATTTTTTTTTGAAAAATTTGAATTATTTTTTTGTACAAAATTGAAAATTTTGTATCTATAAAGAAGCATGATGATAGAACATTGATATGCACAATTGAAAAAAAAAATCTTTAAAAATGAAAAAATTGATAATTGTTTCAGTTTTAAAACTAGAAAAAACTAATAATGTTCTTGGTTTTATTGGATAGTTGAATCAAAAAATAAGGAAAAGGGTAAAAACGTTTAATCTATCATACTATTTTTTTTTCATCAGTTAGTGAAACAATTATCCGAACTATGCAAAATTGATAATATTCTTAGTTTTTAAAATTAAAAAAAAAACTGATGATATTCTCAATTTTACTAAATAGGACTTCTTAATTTAAAAAATCTTAGATAAGACCTAAACTACCATAACATTTGTAAATATAACTTTTGTATAATTAAGCCTCGTTTGGCAACATTATTTTTTAGCCTAAAAGCCAACCTCGTTTGGCAAGTGGTTTTTTTAGCCAAAAAGTCATTAAAAAAATCAAAAAGTCAACAACCTATACAAAAAAGTCAAAGATTTTCTTTTCTCTCTACTTTTTACATATCTTTTCGTAAAAAATCAAAAAGTCATCCTAAACATACTAGTTTTTTTTTATATTATATTTTAGTCAAAAAAATCAAAAAGTTACTAAAAAAACATATTCTCAAATGATAAGCTAAACGGGAGCTTTTTGGCTAAAATAATCACAAAAAGAAAAAATAGACTTTCTAACCCAATAAGACAAAATATCACATATAGATCATAATCATTTCATTTTTTTTCTACAAAAATCAAAAAAGTCAAAAAAACTATCCCAAATGAGGTTTTTTAGCCCCATGCTAAAAATAGCCAAAAAGCTACAAAACCAACCCACATCTAAACGAATTCTAAAAAAATCAAAAAGCCAACAATCTATATCAAAAAGTTAAATATTTATTTTTCTTTCTACTTTTTTCACATCTTTTTGTAAAAAATTAAAAAGTCATTCCAAATATACTGTTTTTTTTACATCATATTTTAACAAAAAAAACTAAAAAATTACTAAAAAATTTTGTTCCCAAACTTGGTCTAAATCTATTTTAAATGTGGGAAACTGTAAAATTAAACAATTTAAAAAGGATTACCGTTTGATAACATTTACGTTTTTGGTTTATGTTTACAAAAATTTTATATTTGTTTATTTTTAAAAAAATATAAACTACAAACGCGTTTAGTTTAAATAAAATATTTAAAAAATGTTAAAAATATAAACTAAAAAATATATTTACTCAGGTCTAAAATATTTATATTTACTTTTTATTATTTATGACAATGTTACCATACATATTATATTTGAAAAAAAATTTATTAATCAAAATTTTAAATTTCTATTTAAAAACCAACGTTTGAGTTTATGTTTTTTTTCTTAAATTTATAAATTAAGACAACTATTTATAAATCAAAAAATTATCAAATAAATTTTTATAATAATTTTCAAAATTTTTATAAATATAAAATAAAAATTAAAAACGAAAAACATGGCAACGAATAGAAAACGAAAGCTCAGCTGAAAACACCTAGCTATCTAGGCTAGAAACAACTGAAGGTTCCTCTCTCTTTCTCTCTCCGATCTTTCTTACATATCAATTGCTTTGCTTGCTTCTCTCTCACTCCGCCATGAATAACCACCACCTTTTACACCCCCAAACCAATTCCACACTTCCTTACTACACCCACCTTCCATTTCCCAAACCCTCCAAAACCCTAGCGTTCTAGCCTCTTTCTCGGAATCCAAACACTCCCATCTCGACATGCCTTCTTCTCCCAAATCCTTCTATGCTCGCCCTTCTTCTTCTTCTTCCTACTCTCGCAGATCCACCGTCTTGATCCTCTGTTTCCTGATCGGACTCACCGGCTTCGTCTTTGGCTTCGTTGCGATTTCGAGACAGCCTTTGGGATATAAATGTAGAGACGGTAAACTTCAATCTGTGTCGGTGGTTTGGGAGCGAAGCAGCGGTGGTGGGAATGGGAATGGAAATGGTGATCGGAAGAGGTACAAAGTTATGGGATTCGTTGGAATTCAAACTGGGTTCGGGTCGGTTGAACGACGGCGATCTTTGCGTCAGACTTGGATGCCGTCGGATCGGCAAGGGCTTCAACGGTATACTTCTCTATCTTTAATTTGTGGTTTGATTTGTACCATGATGTGTTGTTCTGTGATCTGATCTGAAAAAGCAATTTATGGTTTAATTTATTGAATCTTTCATTTTTATGTGGAAAGCATGAAGTTTTAAGAGAGAGAGAGAGAGAGAGGGGGGGGGGGTGGTTTGAGATTATGCATTTTGTGAGAAATTCATAATTGAAAAAGGTGGGAGCTTAAGATTGACAGGAATGGTAGCCAATAATGAAACTTAAACCGGGTAGTAGCTTGGAAGCTGTGGTTGCGAAGAGGACTGGGTTTCACAAAGGGTTTAATGCTTGCAATGTGCTATGGTAGCTCATTACCAAGGTAGGGGAGGAAACATAGAAGATGTACAAGTCACGGGTGTTGTTACTTCCGAAGGAGAGAAATTGAATAATGCGTATGGCCACAAGTTCCCTTAGATACCTAATTTGTTGGGTGGCGATGTAAATTTTCTCACCGAGTCGTAGATTAGCTAATGGGAGCAATATCCCTCCCAATTCCTCACTTTTTGACATTTGAGTTCGTTATTTGACTGTGAATTGGTTAGTTGCCATACAAATATGTTATGCATTCACAAGTATGCTTCAACAATGGAGCAGCATACTTATGAATGCATACATTTCAGTCCACCACGGTTCAAGCTGCCTTGCTGTTTTATTAGAAGCAAGGTTTTAAAAAGCGGCCGCAACCGTTACGTAACGGTTTTAGCGGTTACCGCCACCCGTTATGGCCGCTTTTGCAGTGTGATTGAGATTTACAGGTGTGTCGGCCGTAGCGGCTGTCGTAGCGGTCGTAACGATGCCGTAACAGCCGTAACAGCCTGTTACGCACCGTTATGTAACGGTTCCAAATTGTTTCTTTCGAAAAAACACACAAAAAAAAGCTGAAAATAGGGGAAGAGGGATAGAGAGAAGAGGGAAGATAAAGAGAGAGCATGGAGGAGCAAGAGATAGAGAGAGAAGAGGGAAGGTGAAAAACATGTTATTGATTTGTTGAATTGAAGTTGTAAGACCTATGCTATTCTATTCAGCTGCTATCACTCAACCATTTTGTTTGTGTGTGTCTATCTATATATTGTTTGAAAATAATAATAATAATAAGTGTGGTCATTATCTATTTGGCTTGGTTAAAATATGTATATATATATATATATATTTAGGCTCTTATTTATTCTCTTACTTTTATCATTGTTTATCTTATATATAATAGTTAGTGATTAATTTTTGTATAATATAAAGTCATTAATTATTAAAATAAAATGTAAAAAACTCAGTTTATAGTGATTTAAAAATATTAAATATATTGGATCATACTTAAAAATTTACAAAAATTGATCAATATTTATTTGTAACCCAATAAATATGATCATGGAAAAAAAATATGCTTGTCGGTGAGTTTTTTTCAAATTGTGCGAAAAATAAAAAAATTCACGGTTCCGGTTACCGCAACCGTTACGCTACGGCCTTTATACCCTGCAACCGCAACTGCGCCATCACCACCGTTACGGCGACCGCAACCGCTTTTCAGAACCTTGTTTTTGAGCTAACCTATTTCTTTTTTTGGTGTGAATCTGCAAAAATTCAAACCAAATAAAAATATTCAAATTTTTATCTAGGTATTAATAAATTTATAGATATTTATATTCACTATAGTTAAAAATAGGTACTCACATGATCAAACACACTCCAATTCCGCTCACATCCAGATGAGCTACAAGTTAGACTAAGAATTTTGATGGTGAATGTTTGCAAATTTGGCGTTTCAGAACCATATGCATTCCACCAATCAGCTGTTGATTATAACTAATTAATTAGAAAGAATATTTAAAATATAAAAAACTAACTAAAATTACTTAAGTATAAATATAGATCACCTGGTGCCCTTGTAGTTCTTTGTCTAATGGCCAAAGCCATCCCAAAGAGACCATTAGCTTTCTTATAGGTAGTCAACTCTGCGCAAACTTTATCTTGTGTCTCATTGTTTGGGACCAACCTTTGTATGCATTTATACAGGCCTGACATGACTTCCTTATCTTTCTCAATATTCGGATTTGCGTAAAAATACTCTGGGTTTAAATAATACCCAGCTGCATGCAAAGGTCTATGCAATTGAACATTCCATCTATTGTCAATTATTTCAAAAAACTCCTTGTACTTCTCTTCATTTCCATTAAATGATTTTGCAATGGCTTCTTTAGCCCTATCCATTGCCTCATAAATATATCCCATGGGAGACTTTCTCTCACCATCAACCAGTCGCAGTACACAAACAAGAGGACTTGATATTTTGAGAGCATAAAGAATAGTGTTCCAAAAAGAAGGCATTAATATGACTTGTGCTGTCTTTTTACCTTGTGGTTCCTTCGCCCATTTGCTTGTGGTCCATTCCTCTGAAGTGAACATCTTCTTCAAGTTAGTTTGTTGTTGATGAATCCTTGATAAAGTTAGAAAAGCAGTTGCAAATCGAGTTTTTGCTGGCTTGATCAAATCCTTGCACTGGGTAAATTGCCTCATCATATTCAACAAACCAGAGCGATTCACCATATAACCATGCACCGCAATTGCCTTTTCAAATGTCTTGTTGAAGTTGGGAATTTTGAAAATGTCCTCCAACATCAAGTCCAAGCAATGAGCTGCACATGGTGTCCAATACAAATGTGGCCGCTTTACCTCCAAAAACTTCTCTATTACAAGTTTAAAAAAAAAAAAAAAAGAACGAGTTTTTAATATGAGAATTGCATATTCATATTGTAAGTAAGTACTAAGTAAATATATACTACTAAGTTACTAACTGGCCAACACATTTGTTGAGGCACTATCTGTAACAACTTGAACCACATTGGCTTCACCAATACGCTCCACAAAGTTGTCAAGCAATTCAAACATCTCATTTGCATCCCTGGATAAGCTAGAAGTATCAACGGATTCAATAAACATTGGTGGTGTTTGGGAAGCAACATCCCAAATTTTTTATCTCATAAAAACCACTAAAAGACAAAAGTTTTGCAAAACCAAAAAAAACACATCCAAACAAAATATCACATCCAACCCCATAATCATTTCACTTTTTCTCTCACAAACATCACATCTAACCACATAAAAACTCAACTATCTTCCCAAACACTAAAAATTTTTTATCTCATAAAAACCTACATCTACTAAAATCTACATAAAAACTCACTTCCCAAACACCCACATTGATCATCTTAGGCAATTAACCAAAAAATTAATTAATGCGCTATTTCTTTTGTCCTTCCACCCATCGGCCATTGAAGAGCATCCATATGCTACCCAATCTTTTTTATGATCCTCCATGGTCTTATTAGTGTGGTCTACCTCTTTCTGCAAATAAGGAACCCGCACCTCATGGTAGCTTGGTGGTTTCATGCCAGGACCATATTGCCCAAAAGCTTCAACCATTGGCCCAAAACTATTGTAGTTCACAACATTGAAAGGTATACCCGTATCATACATCCACCTCGAAAACCAAACAAGAGCCCGATCTCTCAACACTTTCTTGCTAGGATTATTATCATCAATTCTTGTTTGCTTTCCCTTGGCTTTACGATTTTGCACCGCAACTTCCGGATCAGGGGTGAAGTCAACAGATTTGGAGGAGTTACTTCCTTGTTCTCGATGGGTAGAACCTTGAGTAGAAATAGGCCTTTTACCATGTTGATTTATCTCAAGAATTTCATCATCATCATCTTCATCATTATCCATCTCATCAAAATCAGGAACCATCCTCAATTGCACCTTTGATTGACTTTTTTGAGACATAGTCTTTAATCTCATCTTTGACATGAGATGGACATTTTTTACAAGCAACAACATTTTTATAACCACCAGCAAGATGTTGCTTGACTTGGTAAACACCGCCATTCATTTCTTTGTCGCAAAAGTTACAAATGAACTTTGAAAGGTTTTGGGGATTTACCATCCGTGCATATTGCCATGCCGGATCTTTTTTACTTTCACTCGACTTCGACATCTAATTCTATCCAACAAGCAATTCAATGTTTCAGCATAAAGAAATTAAAGAACATATTTTTAACAGCAAAATAATTGGAATTTTTCAGCAAAATTAATTGAAATTTTTTCAGCAAAATATTTAAAATTTCAGCAAAATAGTTGAAAATTTTCAGCAAAATTAATTGAAATTTTTTTAGCAAAATAATTACACAATTAACATAGCAAAATAATTGTAAAATAACACAGAAAAATAATTAAACAAATTAAAATAACCAGGAAAAAAAGGGGGGGGGGTGTCCGACAGTGTTCTTGAAGTCGAAGAAAAAAATGAACAAAGGAAGGACAGTGTTCTTGAAGACAAAAAAAAAAAATGAAGAAAAGAAGACCCAGGTGAAGTCGAAGGGGAGAAAGGAAGAAGAAGGAACTCACCTTTGATAATCGACTGGAACGACGTCCGAAGAAGGAAGAAGAAGACCCAGGTGAAGTCGACTTCGGGTATGCCTTTCAATGTCGACGGATGAAGTCGACTTAAGGTTTCGACTTCTTATTTAGTAGAAAGCAATTATAAAGTTCAACGCATGCCCGTAAATTGCACAAAAGTCATCCAGATGAAGGGCCCACATGATTTGAACTGAAATCAGGCAAAAAACTGGTGAAGTGTTGCTTCGTTTCGCCTCTCGTTTCATCGCCTAAGCCTTGCTTCATGCGCTTCTCCATCGCCTCACCATTTCGCCTCGCCTCAGTGTGTGTGATGCGCTAAAGCCTCGCCTCGCCTCGCTTAGCGCTTAGGCGAGCGCTTAGGCTCGCCTCTGATAACACTGGGCCCCATGACAAGAGTCCTAAGTAATGGGACAACAAATTGTAGTCAGATCCTACCTTTAAAAGAATAGAGTTAGTAGGATTATTAGCTGATTGCTTGGTTTGTCATAATTATTGGACTTTGAAGATAATTACACGGAGCAATAAATGTGTGCGGTAACTTAAACTGGCATCGGCTACCTCTGGAGTATGGACTTACATTCTACGAGAATGTAATTGTTTTTTATGCTTCTTAACTACTGTTGTTGTTTGTGTCCCGGTTCCACTAACTGTGAAGATATGTAGTAGATTGCTGTTGGCTAATAACAGTCCATAGTTTTCTTATTGTTTGCTTATGTAGTTTTATGCTAACCTGTTGGAATGGAATGATGGCTCACAGCTTGGAAGAAGCCACCGGCCTAGCTATCAGATTTGTTATTGGTAGAACCAGTGATAAATCAAAAATGTCAGAGCTCAGAAAGGAGGTGGCGGAGTATGATGACTTCATGCTGTTAGACATTGAGGAGGAGTACAGTAAACTTCCATACAAAACGTTAGTGCTGGCATTAAGTATCTATCATTCTTCATTGCCTATTGTCTCTTTTTCTGGAATGGCACTAACTTATGACTCTACAGGTTGGCTTTCTTCAAAGCTGCCTATGCACTTTTCGATTCTGAGTTTTATGTTAAAGCTGATGACGATATATATTTGAGGCCAGGTGAGTAGTTTTACAGTGTTCACCAATGCTCCGTACTCTCACATGCTTTATTCTCACAATTTTTTCATATACAATCACTTACAGTCTTCTTTCATTGATTGCTAGATCGCCTTTCACTACTTTTGGCAAAAGAGCGTTCACACTCTCAAACTTACCTCGGATGCATGAAAAAAGGTCCAGTTTTTACTGACCCTAAGCTCAAATGGTTAGTCCTGTGACGTTTGACTATGTATCTATGATTTCTGTGATTTTTCCCTGTTTCTTTGACTTGCTTTCAAAAATTTCTGGTGATTACATACTTGAGATGCTGATGCATTTTACTGTTTTTGAAGTCAAATATGGATGTGCTAATATTTTTTAGTCTGGTGACTTCTGATGTATAAAAGTAGTTTTTATTTATTCTAACATATATAATCTGCTCAAGACAAGATACAAGAACGATGTTAGAGGTTGCAAAACGGATAAGTAATTCCTTTTGAACCGCTCACATAGATCCATCTTTACATATTATGGTTTTCTATACTTCACACATAATTAGCAAGCTTTCATAACTGAAGTTTTCAGAATCAAAATCCATAGAAAATATATATTTATGCAACCATAATGACCGATTGTTAGATATATGGGTGAAATAAAGCATGCAAAATTCCAGGAAAGAACAACAAAGGAGACAGGATATAGTTTTTGTGAAGATACTTTGCCTCATACACTGTCCTCGTTTACTATCTTCTTCAGCTGTCAATCTGGTTTTATGAAAATCTAGAATACATTATGCAAGTTCCTACAAGAGATTGAGACCTAGAGCTTCTGCTCTGAATTAGAGGGATTACCAAATCATTGGTTAGTCCTGCCAATTTTAGGGTTGTGAGAACTGCTTATTTTGCACAAAGTGGCTATCTTGAGTTTCTGCTCTGATTATTTTATTTATTTATTTTTAACATACCCTCTCAAGAGGTTCTAAATGCTTCTTCTTGAATTTTGGGAAGTTTTGCAATCTTTTCAGAAGTGTTTGATAATTTATTTGGAACTATAATTTTTGTGGAAGTTGGAATTAGAGCTATCCTTGGCAGAAACACAGTAGTCTGAGGGAAGAATGCTGGTGATGACCATAAATTAGTGCTAAGTGCCAACTTTTTAATTGTTATTGTGAAGTAATCAGATCAGTTTAATTCATGCAGGTATGAGCCGCTATCTTATTTGCTTGGGAAGGAGTACTTTATCCATGCTTATGGTCCAATATATGCTCTTTCTGCTGATGTTGTTTCAAGCTTGGTTGCTCTAAGAAACAACAGGTAATCTCACTTTCAATGACATTTTTCTTTATTTGCTAACTATCACAAAAAATGTTCATATTTTTATTTTTTTGTCTTTTTGCTTATTTGTACTGTATCCAGTTATAAGAAGTTATGCTTAGATCTGAATTTTATGGATAATTAACCAGATTTATATTCAGAATTTATTGACAATGTTGTGTTTGGTTCACCTCAATAAAGTACTGTTGTTAAATTTGCTACTGGTATAGTTGATCTATAATTTTTAAGTGGTTTGTGAGGCTGATGATGCGCCTCCTTATCGCCATTGTGAATGCACCCTATGTTCCAGTTTAAGTACTTGTATTGTAGCGCTGATGGTATGCCTTCGCCTTCTTGGGAAATTGAGCTTGAGAACAGAAATTGAGCCGTTTATTTTAAGATGGTAAAAGAGCTACAATTGCACAAGATTGTGTCAATCCTTTTAACATTTTCTGTCATGTTGGGTTGCATGTTTAGCAACATTTAGACTGAAATAAATTGTCAACCAAAAAGACAAATGCATCTTTAGCCCTCTCTCTCTCTCATTGCTTTCAAATATATTTTTCTTCTTGGCTAATGCATTCTCCCTTGTATGCTATGAAGCACAGATACGGATACGGACACGGAATACGGCCACGGAATACGGCAATTTCCAAAAAATGGGGACACGGACACAGCGGGGGACATGGCGAATTTTATTTTATTTATTATATATATTTTTATGTGTTATGTAGATTCATATTACATTCATCCTAAATTAAAATTAACAAACACTAACATAGTAACATTAATTGAATAAACATAACCATTACATTTAAACAAATTAATAGATCATCCATTAACAAAAAATTCACAAAAAAGTCATAATAAACGATAACAAGAACTAAGACGAGAAGGGGAAAACATTCAACATCCAACAATATTTTTCACAAAAGTACTAAATAAGAGAGGCAAAAGATTATAAAAAAAAAAAAAAACCCTGCCGTGTCCCATGCCGTATCCCTGCCGTGTCCCATGCCGTGTCCCCATATGGATACGTGTGTCCCCGCCGTGTCCCCTACAAAAAAATCATTAAATTAAAGGGACATGCCATCTGGCGTGTCCCGTACGTGTCCCCGTGTCGAACTCCGCCACGGCACTAATTTTGGAGTATCCATGCTTCATAGCTTGTATGCTTACATTGCTTTTTATATTTTTAACACTGATATGGACTTAGATATATCTGGCAGACGGGCAGCCTCATTTAATAAAATATTTTGGGAAAATGGAAGCCTATTCTTTAACTTCTTATATCTGACAGATTTAAATGGCTGGGGTGGTGAGCATTACATGAATTGTGTTACTTATTTCAGCCTAACTACACAGTTATACATGTTACAGTTCTTGTGTAACCAATGGGCTCTTTTAAAGAAATTTTACATAACATGCCAAAAATTTATGGTCCGTTCTGCTAATTCATAGGCAAAAAGTTCACTTCAATTTTCACATATTAGGTGGACCATAAATTCTCAATTCTTCTTCAGATTGACATGTTCCACTAGTACTCGTTTTGGAGTCCATTCTTGTCATATAATGTGTTAAGATTTGCTTGAATTTACAGTTTCCGGATGTTCAGCAATGAGGATGTTACAATTGGTGCATGGATGCTTGCTATGAATGTCAACCATGAGGACAATCGACAACTGTGTCAGCCCGAATGTACTGCCTCATCGATTGCTGTTTGGGATATTCCAAAGTGTTCAGGTTGGTGATCATTCCCATAGTTTGAAAACAGTTTCTCTTAGAAACTGGCTCCAGATGCTGAATCTAATAAAATCTCAACTACGGAGGAGGGAAAAAATAAATGATAGAGAAGTATATAATTCATCAAGAACTTCACAAGCCCCCCTTAAAAACTGAATGCTGGACTCACAGAGATCACAAAGTAAAAAAATTTGATGTGGCAGACGGGCATTCATAGAAATAGAACTGTTTTGGGTTGTTGCCCATAGTCTATGCAATTTAGAATGGATTTTTATTTCATTTTTGTATTTACTAGAAGGGTGATGCATTACATGCGTGATCACTATGTTTATATATAAGAAATAAAAAGGAATTATATGGTGATTAGAAGTTGTCTATGTTTTTGTTGGAAGTTATGGGCTGTTCTTACAATGCATAAGGTGGCAGTCTGGCAGAGTAGGATTGTCATATTTTCATCCTACTTAAATTCAATCATTGGTTGACTGTCAAGGCTATAATGGGAACCACAAGTATGATTAGATGGGATGAAGGATTGGTTATATGATAGGATAATGGATAGGACTATGGAGGATAATAGATCAGATAAATGATTGGATAGAAAGAATGATGTATTATATTTGGCTAGGATGAAATAAAAAAAAAATAATAATAATTAGATTTGACCGTTGGATGAGGTAAAAAAAATCCAGAGAGGCCTAATCCTTCTAATACCACAATACCTAAGGTATTATTTAATCCCCTATTTTTCTCTATTTAGTCCTCTATACCGGTACTAAAATTGTCCAAAATTTAGTACCATGTAAAACAAACACCGGATTGAACTATCTGGTGGCACCCATATGTTCCCAATCTCCAATCCCTTCCTCCATATCCCACAATCACATACCGGACTAAGAATCCGGGTGATTCCACATGTTCCTCCACTTTCAATTCCACCATTAGTGAGGCAATCAAACATGGCCATTGTTTTTGTGATTATTAGGTCTCAAATCGATTTCATATTGAAGCACAACTTGCTTGTCCAAATAATTGATTTTTAAAGAATGTTCCTATGCATAGAAGTGGATATAGCTTATTTTGGGTTGCATGCTTATGGGCATGAACATCCACACTACTAACATTGCTCTTACCTTCCAGGACTCTGTAACCCAGAAAAAAGGATGTTGGAACTTCATCAGCAAGAGAGCTGTTCAAATAGTCCAACTCTAGAATCTGACGATTAACATTCTTGCCTCTGTGTTATCAAATTCTTCCAGGCCTTTTTAACCCAGAGAAAAAGTCTTTGGAACTTCATCAGAAAGAGAACTGCTCAGAGTTGTCCAACCCTAGATTATGATGATCAACATTCTTGCCTCCATGGTATCAAATTCAACTTGTAATCTTGAAAGGGGCTTTGGATAATGGCATTGTTGTTTTACGTTGACTCCACTGCTCCTGTGTATTTTTGTATCCCGGCCATTTTTGTTTTTTCCCATTGATTTAAACTGAGCTAGAAATGTTTGTTTACAGAATTTAGGAATAGCTGTGTGGAGCATGATCTACCACGTTGTACTAAAAAATGTTTTTTTTTTTACATTTTTAACTCAACAGAAAGTTCTGAAAATTTTTCCTTACTACATTTTGAAAAGATGGTTGATCAAAGATGAATCGTGTTGTTTTTCTTAATTCTATTATATTTTGTTGTGTTGTGTTTGACTTGGGATTATCTTCAATTATGAATTCTGAAGAACATACTCCATTATATTTGTAATTAGGAAAAGGCGGGTATATTTTTATATGTATCTGGTAGGGTTTAAAATAAAATCCATGACCGTAGGCAGGTACGCAGTGTCATTTTGTTTGCTGCTACCGGCTCAATTATATAATCCATGAATATATTGGATTGACTTGTTCGGCAAATAATTCAAGTATGAACGTATTTTAAATTTATTGATTTTGAGATCCTGGCTTGATAGACTACTTTAAAAGGGAAATTCCCTCTACCGGTGTGTATTATATGTATTTTATCATAAATTGGTATAATTTTATTATAAAATTTCGTAATATCAATCACAAAATTTGAAATCTCACCACAAATTGGTGTAACAAAAAATGCTGTACAAACTTTTGTTACATTAACTATAAAATTTTAAATATTTTGTTACACTAATTTATGATGAAATTATATATTTTGTAGTTGTTGTTACGAAATTATACACTAATTGTAGTGCGGTACATACATATGGTACACACGCTTTAAGGGTTTTCAAATTTAAAAGAATAATGTTATATGTACCAATTAATGCATTAACTAGCATATTAACAAATGATGTGACATAATTTTAGAGGTTTTGAGTATTTATAATTTGTATAATAGATGGGATCCATAATAATGACATAGTACATTAATTGGTGCATGTAGCACCACCGAATTTAAAATTATATTATAAAAAAAGTTGTGATTTAAAAAAAAACAAATTAAGTTCATTAGATATTAAGAATAGTATGATCAAGTCATATTTGTTTTTTTTTTTTAAATTACTGTTATTTGTAAAAATAAATGTAATCCTATCATATGATTGTCAATGTTTAATTACATGAATGTTTATTTTATAGATCTTACAAAATCTAGATAAAACAATATAAATTGCAAGTGAATCCCACCACCAAAAAGCACAACATTCCTTCCTATTGTCATACTAGCACCATGTAATTTCTCTCTCTCTCTCTCTCTCTCTCTCTCTCTCTCGTACATCTTTTTAGTAAATGAATTCTGATCCATCTTAATTTCAACTATGATGGGTGCCCATGTTCAGGCTGTCCATGTGCTTCCACAACCACAATGGCATATCCCTATCTTTGCTGGTTGTAGGCCCCACACACACAGTAGTGTAAGGGCATGTTTGATTGGAAGGATTAGAGTATGGGATTGAGATTATTAATCCGTAAGCTCAATTATTCAATGTTTGTTTTGACATTTTGTTTTAGAATTATTAATCCAATGGATAATTAATCCAACAAATTTGTAGAATTATTAGTAATGGGGTAGGGGTGGGATTGTGAATACTACACTAATTTGATAGGATTATTTATACCTCACTATTACTAAGGCCAAGTTTGGGAAGACTAAATAAGTGCACTTTTTGTCTTTTTGGACAAAAAAATTGAGGTTGAAAATATGGATGTTTGGGTTAACTTTTTGACTTTTTATAGAAAAATGTGTAATAAAAAATTGTGAAAATTGGTTTTTAGAGGAAAATTTGAATTGGGAGTTGTGCAGCTGTAATTGTTGACTTTTGGTGAATAGTGTTAACTTTTTAACTTTTTGAGTAACTTTTTGACTTTTTGGATTATTTGGGAGTACCCAAACTTGGCCTAAATGTATAGATTTAGTAATGGAGAAGATATGGGGAAGATGAAGAATAGAAACCATACATGAAATTTTGAATATATAGATAAATTTTGGAAAAATTACCTATCAATGGTTTTGTCAAAAAATTATTACAGAATCATGAAAATATTTATAATTTTAACAATTATCAAACTGTAATGAGAATTTTCGAAGAAGCAAAAAAAAACATGACAAGAAACATTTTCACCAAGTCTAATGTTTCCTTTTATGTAACTCAATGCATGTGGTTGATGGGTACCAAAAACCCAACACCTCTGGTCAAGAAAAGAACCCCTCAGATGGTCCCAACTTATTTAAGGCTGCAAATAAGCGGTGGCCATGGCCCAATGACCCGTCCAATTTGTCTAGTTTGGTTTAATAATTTTGTGTAGTGTTTGGTTCAATGGAATGGAATGAAATGAAATAAAATTATTATTTAAATAAAAAAACAAATTTTCATGTTTGTTTGATTAGACTAAAAAAATAATAACAAATTTATTACTACAAAGGAATCAATTTTCACAATCTTAAGGGAATGATCATTCTATAAGAAAGTTTATGGAATCATCATTCTATTTCATTCATTCCAATGAATCAAATAAAGTATTATGGTTTGAAGAAAAAAAAAATATTTAGGCCCCTTTTGGGAAGTGGTTATAATCCACTTCTCGGATTATAACACACTCTCTCTTTCACAAAAAAGTTGTTTACAAGCAGCTTATAAGCAGCTTTTAACTAAAAAGCTGATTATAATCATCTTCCCAAAATAGCCCAAGGTTTGGTTAGATTGAGATTTTGAGGTCTCGTTTGGGAACATGTTATTTTAGTAACTTTTTGATTTTTTAATTAAAATATGAGATAAAAAAATTAGTATGTTTAGAATGACTTTTTGGTTTTTTACAAAAAGATGTGCAAAAAATAAAAAGAAAATAAAATTTTTGACTTTTTGGTGTAGGTTAGAGCATCTCCAACGGTTCAATATTTTTTCACCAAATTTGAGTAAAAAATAGCTCATTTTCTCAATCTGATATCAGTTGCTCCAACGGTGCATCAAAAAGAAGAATCATCCCGTGGATCAACCGGTTGGTCGACCGGTAAGGCAAATTTTATTTTATTTTATTTTTTTTAAACCTTTTGAACTGTTTGAACCTATCTAACCGTTGGTTCAAATTTTTTTTGAACGGTTTGAACCAATAATTTGAACAATTTGAACCAGTTCGCAGGCCAATTTTTGCATGAGCTGGTCGACCAGGGGATCAACTAGGTGGTCGACCACCATGTGTAAAATTTTCACAAATTTCTGCTTTAATGGCTATGCACAGTAAATTGGTGAAAGGAGCAACTCGTCCTCAGTTTGGTGAAACGTTTGATGTTTTCTCAATTTGATACTGTTTTGGTGCAACTGTTGGAGCACAAAAAGCAGCTTTTTTTCATCAAATTTGAATTTGATGTTGGATTTGGTGAACCGTTGGAGATGGCCTTACAGGCTTTTTGATTTTTTGAGTCTTGTTTTGTTTGAAATGTGGGTTGGCTTTTTGACTATTTTAGTTGGGGCTAAAAAGTCTCATTTGAAATAATTTTTTTTATTTTTTTGACTTTTGTGAGAGAAAAATAAAATGATTATAAATTAGATGTGACATTTTATCCTATTTAATTAAAATAATCTATTTATCTTATATGGTTATTTTAACCTTGACGAGGCATCCTGAACGAGCAATAAATTTCGAGCTGAGCTTAGAATGAGGAGTTTCGGTCCCATCTGACCTAGCCTGCTCATTAATAAAATATTAATATTAATTTTATGTTATTTAGATGCAAAATAAACTAAAAAAATAATAAAAGAAAAAAAAAAAGTACACATATACACACTTCTTTTTAAGGCTTAAGCTATAACATTTGCTAAAAGACTAGTATTTATTTTACATTTGAATTTCATTAATGTTTTAAATTCAAATAATTATTGAAATATTTAAAGAATTTAATAGGCCTTCAAAAAAATAATTTAATAGGCGGTATGTATTGGGTTAAGTGGGTGAATTTGAAATTTTGAAATTCATTTAAGATGGGATTTAAATGGTTAGATTATACCTAATCTAGGGTTGGGTCAAATTTAAAATGACACGTATTATATAGTGCTAGTTTAGCCTGATGATTGTTCACCCTTATTACAAACAAATTGAGTTAATTTTAATACAAAATATTTAAACTCAATTTGTATATTAATAGAGATCAAATTTAAACTTGAGCTCAGCTAAAATACAATGTGGAAGAAGCTCAAGGTCGGCTTGCTAAAGATGAGGATATATTACACCCTGTCTTTCATACCATTTTATTATTGACTTTTAATTTTCTTTCCTCACTTTGATCTTTAACAAAAAAAAAAAAAAATTCCATTTATCACTGAATATTAGTTTGCCCTCTTTCATTTTAAAATTATACATTTAGACTCTTTAATTATAAAAAGTCATAAAAGAACTCTCTTTTGGAGGGGTGAAAATGACATAATTTCAATAATTGAAGGGTTTATTTATACAGTTGCTTGGATGTGGTTTTGGGTCTTGTTTTGTTTTGTTTTTATTTATTTTTTTCTTCTGTGTTTGTTGTTTTGGGTTTGTCTGGTTTGAAACCCTTGGTTTTGGGTTTGTTTGGCTGATTTTCTTTGAGTCCATCAGTGCAGATTTGTTTCAACTTACCCCCTCTTTGGTTGGGATCTAAGATATATCTTGAACATGCTCTATTGCCGAACTTTTATGATCGGCTCTGCTTTGCAGTACGAGTACAGACACGTAATGTGGGTTCAAATATTGTCATAGTTTTTTCTTCCTATGTGCTTCTCGTTGTATTTTCACTTTGTTTGGTGTAAGTTTTGGGTTGGATGGACTCATGTAAATGCCGTTTGGCTTCTTGAATGAAATATTTCTTCTGATAAAAAAAAAGTGTAATTAACCCTTTTCTTTATTTCTCCAAGTTTGAAAATTTTGAAAAATGCTGTATTTTTTGAACTTTTTTTTTCTCTCAATATTTCTAAAACCCAGACCAAAAACAGAAAACAAAAATATATTTCTGTACACATTTCAAAGGTGTAAACACCAATTCAACACCAAGTCACAAGAACACTCTTTCTCTCATATCACAACGGCTATATTTTCTACAGCAAACTGTTTATTATAAAGAAACAGTTTGCCAATGATGATCCAAACGCCAACTAGTTTGGGTCGGTGATCCTATAATTTCTTTTAAATTTTATTTTACTTTTTGTAGTTTTGCACGTAATTTTTTTTTTTTTTTTCATTTAAAATCTAATAGTAAGTGATGGAGATATCACATTGCAACAAAATTAAGAGTATAGAGTTCAAACTGTTCAAATTAAAACTATAAAAACTAAAGTAACATTTTGCTTAAACTACCAGACTAATATGTGATTTACTCAAGAAGAAAAGCTCCACATGTACATGATTCGTACGTAATGTGTATGTATGTACCCTTTTAATAAGTGATATGATATATAGTTAGCGTATGTATTCTGTATTTGTGTGATGATTGATGTACCAATTATCCAAATCACTGCGCTTTGGATCTCATTATCAAAATAGAGTTCCAAATAAACTAAGTTTCTCGTGAGTTAGGCTTGATTTTATAAGGATTTAATCATCCAAGTGAGTTACAAAAACCTCTAAATGCACTTCAAAAAAAATTATTGAACATCCCAAATTCAAATTATATTGCCCAAACCTTAAAACTTTATAAATTGGATTTAGATTGCTAATTGCACCCTATCTTTCATAGCTAGTTGGATGCCCTTGGTTTTTTTGGTATTGTCAAGAACACCATTTTTACATAGTTAGGGTTCAACCCTAGACTTCATGAGCAGACCACAAAGCCCTACCACTAGGGTGGATCATTTGATGATGTATAATTGGGATAAAATGGCTACATTAAAAAGTTCTACCAAACAAGCAATTCCTCCAATTCAATCTGTTCCTACACTAGCCAACACCCTCACAAATAATTGTACTAGTGTGCCTATCTTTGCTATTATTCCCCTATAATTATTGTACTTGCACTTGCATTTCTTACCACCCATTATTTAGATTCATCTCCCTCATCCAAATACAACAATTTACCAATTTGAGAAATGTTACTACAATGAGTAATTTCATTTTCTCACAATGAACATATTTTCAATGGTCTTTGAAAGCAACAAATTTATATGCACTAACTCATCATTTTTAAGTAGTGTTTAATTTATTAGAATAAATTTAGACATGAATAAGATGATTATTTCTTAACCTCCTAATAAAATGGCATTCTCCTAAATTGATGAATCTGTAATTATATTTCTTTTACTAAACTAAATATGAAAATACGTTCGACAAAACAATCATTCTATTTCAATTTTCATTCTAGTTAACCAAAAACTATGCAAGTTTCATTTTTCCAATTGCAGCTCTATGTTGCCAGAGCTTAGTAGCCATTGGATAAGGTTTAGCATGAGAAGTTACTTGGAAAATTCATCATATTATGTGATAGTGTATCTATCTAACAGTAAAAGGGCACGAATATCTGATATAAAAATAAGAAATAAAGTGACCATGCATCTCTTTATTATTAAAAGACATACCACCTGTACTATAGACTAGACCTACTAAGTAATTTTTCATTTTGGACCAATCGAATAGCAAGGTCACAAATGCAATTTTCATTTCTCTTAGTAGGGTAAATTTCTAATACCTCTCATTTTTCTTTCAAATTTTCATTGAATTCTATTAACGCCTCATTCAACTCTAACAAAAACTGTGAGAAAAATAAGACTATAAAAATTTTTAATTTGTTGTAATCAAATGGCAATTTGAGAAGCTAGCTAAAAGCTAATTTTTAGCTTTTAATTCATTTTGAGTTAGATTAACTCTTATATTTTTTATACACAAAAGGGTAAAAAAGTCAAAAAAAAAAGTTTTAAAAAAACTAACTTTTAACCAACTTTCTAAATATTTAAAATGAAGGTAAAACTATACCACTTTAAAATGTGTGATTTAAATATTATTTTATTTTAATTTTAATTCTAACTCTAACGACTGAATTATATACTTGGCTTACTGTGGCTCAAAATTTATATATGTTTGTATATAATTACTTTAAAAAATTATAATAAAATTTTCCAAATTAGAATTCAAGCAAGGGACGAAAAGTAAAAAATTTTAGGTATATAGAGTGAATCAAACATAGAATACACAGATATAAAATAAAAATAAAAATTTCGCTTTGCTTGGTTATACTTTTCTAAAAACACTTTTCAGAAAATTTTATTTTCTTATTTTTCGTGTTTTTTTGTTTTTGCTGAATTTTTTTAATATTTTAAGCAATTTTTTTTTTACTTTTTAGACATACCTAACATAAATATACCTAAAAAGTAAAAAAATTAAGAAAAAAACCTTTTAAAATTCACTAAATACCAAAAATACAAAAAAAAAAAAAACTAAAATTCAATACATTTTTTTGTATTTTCATGTATTTATTAATTTTAAAAAATATTTTTTCACAATTTTTTTACTTTTTAGATACATCTAAGTAAGATGCATCTAAAAAAGTAAAAAAAAAATGTTTAAAATTTTAAAAACATTCACTAAAAACAAAAAAATACGAAAATCAAAAAACTCAATTTTCAAAAAATCCAAAAAACTCAAACCAAACACTGATTCATATCTGTAATTGTAAAATTTGTATTATATTTGTGTATTTTGCATTTTGTTCTCCATTTGTACGTAGCGCGTAAATCTATTTTCATATGCTAATTCTCCACCGCTCATACACTTCATAAAATTTTGTCTTAGAATGAAAATATTATAATACACTTATCTTCTTCTACTTAAATCCTTATTCTAAAATACCATAATCATCCTCTATCGCTAATGCCGTCTCTCTCCTATGCCATTCCCTCTCGTTGCCTCTTTTGTCTATGATCACTTTCTATCACTAACCATATACTCCTACAAGCATCCCTCGGCAAATTATATTCACTTTCGAGATTGACTGTAGAGGTTTAGCATAAAAGAAGGCAAGCTAGGAGTGACAGTGGTGATGAAGGGTTGAAATGGTGGCAACAGAGGTGAATGAGGAATGGATAGGCAGAAGAAAAATTAAAATTTTGAAATTAAAGATAAGAATATTATTAAAATAAAGAGATGTATAATGAAATTTTTTTCTTTTAATATAATTAGTGAGAATGTGTTCATTAAATGTGTGTTATGAAAAAAATTAGGATAAATTATCAGTAGGTCCTAATAGCTGGATTTAATTCTCATCAAGTCCTATTGAAAATAAGTTTTAATAAAATTGTTGTTAAAAATAATTTTTTGTGACATTTTTTTATATACGTCGTTAAAAATTAACAATTAGTGACTTTTTTTGTTACGATTTTTATAAATTAACGCTAAAACTTACAATTAGTGACGTTTTCTGTGACGAATTTTTCAAACTGTTGTTGAAAGTTAAAAATTAATTACTTTTTTTGACGATTTTTTTAACATATCGTTAAAATTTAGAATAAATTACAAATACACTCTTAAGATTTGATTAAAATACAAATCGCCCCTATAGTTTTAAAAATTACATTCCACCTCCCGAGATTTCTAATTTCATAACAAACTGCTCATTTTATTAATAAATCATCAAATCAATTAACAGTTTTTCATGATGTTAAAAATATGTTTCAATTAATAATTTAGGTAATTTTATTATTATATAGGAGAGCAATTATAAATTTTATTTTTTTAATTAATTTTGTTAAATAAAAAATATCTAATAAGGAGTATTTATAATTTTTCAAATCACAAAAAACAATTCGTATTTTAAACAAATTTCAAAATATGTATTTTTAATTTATCTTAAAATTTATAATTAATGATATTTGTTCTTATAAAAAATTTAAATTATTATTAAAAATTAACGATTATTAATTATCATAAAATCTATTAAATAATAAAATCTATACGTACACCTCAAAAAATTAGTGTTCGAAAATAGAAGTATCCGTACGTAACATAGCTGGCACAAAAGTTGCCCTGGCCTGACAAACCGACAAGATGGTGACCTCATCAGGCGCAAGTTAGCACCGACATATCACTTCTGAACTTTCCTTTTTTGTTTTGTTTTTATTTATAACAATGCTATATGTATTAATTAATATATATATTAATATACTAATCGATGATGTGACATTATTTATATAATTTTAGATATTTGTAACTTGTATAATAAATGTGATCAATAATAATATTATAACATTAATATGTACACTAATTAATGCATCTAGCATTACTATTTTATTCAAGTGGAAGGGACTGTTTGGGAGGTGGCAACTTTAAATGCTTCCATGTGATTACAAAATTATGTAGAAACCCTCCTCATGAGGGCTTTTGACTTGGCCCACCCTCCTCATTAATGAGTTTATTCCCAACAATTTCACATCCAAACAATATCATTAGCTACTAACGTATCTTACAAGTTTATATCAACATTAAATGGTGGGCTAGAGTCCTATTAATATCTAATGATATGCATTATCCATATTAGGTGTCATATCTCATTCATTACATAGATAAAGTCCACTGTATGGGGGATAATTGTATTTGTTATTGAATTTTATACACTTTAGTTTAGTTATTTTAGTTGAGATTAAGATTTCGTTTGAAAGAGGTTATTTTAGTAATTTTTTAATTTTTTTAAATAAAATATAAGGTAAAAAAATTAGTATATTTAGAATAATTTTTTAATTTTTTACGAAAAGACGTGCAAAGAGTAGAAAGGAAAAAAAATTGTTGACTTTTTAATATAAGTTATAGATTTTTTAATTTTTTTAATGACTTTTTAACTTTTAAGCTATAACAAACAGTTTCCAAATGAGCCCTAAATAGGTTAAATAAGTAGACAAAATATTAGATCTTAACTATAATTATTTTACTTTTTTTTTTTCCTCACAAAGTCAAAAAAAAAAAAAAATCAAAACAAATCTTTTAGTCACAGGTTAATAAATAGTCCAAACACCAAAGAGTCAACTGAATTTTTTTTTGCTAAACGGTAACTAAGAATTTTTGTTATGTTAGTGAATGTTTGTGTAGGCTTTGCATTTGGTTTACTAGACAAGAATAGAATGATTATTGTTTTAAATTATTGAATTGTGATTCCATATAGGCTTATTAATTTGGCTAAAACTAATGAAAGGCCGATTTTTTTTGGATTAACTTTTTTCTTTTTTGAATTTTTTTAAATTTTGAGCCAATTTTTTAAAATTGTCTAAATTTAGACAAATCTAAATTTTTTTTAAAAAAAAAAAAAAATCAATTTTGAAAAAAAAATCTTAAATATAAAATAAATAAGTTTTTATTTAAAAAAACCTTACATATATTAACCTATTCTTGTATTTTTTAGACTCTTAAAAAATATTTAATTTTAAATATATATATGTATATATATATATATTTTGTGATCATCTAGTTGAGAAAAAGACAATTTAAAAGAAATTATCAAATTAAAAACCCAACAACTCAACTTGCAAAAGAAGCCATAGAATATTACATATCTTTAGTTTTTATCAAACCAAACATGAAAATAGAATATTACATATCTTTTATTATTATCAAACCAAACATGAAAATAGATATTCTGATAAAATGATGATTCTTTTACAATAAAACAAACACAGCCTAAGACATTGTTTAGATTTCAAATTTGTGAAGAAAAGAAGTTATTTCCCACTTGTTTTTATTATCACTTTTATTTTTCTTTATTTTATTTTTTGATAAAAGGGGTAGTGCACTCAGGCAGTAATGAATGGTATTTCAACTACCCAAACCACCCCTTAATAACAAAACCAACCATCAATTAAAAGCTCACCCTCCAACCCAACCCTTTACAATGACAATATTGCCCCCTTCTCAAAGGAAAAAATTACCATGGTCTTGATTGATGGAGATTGAACTGTAACAACTAACAAGATAAACAATGAAGACAACACAAGTACGACAATGGTATTCAAGAAGAAAAGATGAAATGAACCATTTTATTGATGAAATGATTGGGCAATGAAAGAACAACATTAATAACATCATCATCATTTTCATTCTGCCCCAATGGCTTCCATTGTTTTGTGTATATATTCATCATATATGTAATGTACATATCCTCATCTAAAAGCCAGCCAGCCACCCTTCTCTCTTTATCTCTCTCGGGAGTTCAGCTAAAAAAGCCGATATGATGAATTGTACATATCTTTTAATGAACATGGAGAAACTAGAACAAGGCTGGCCTACATGAAATGAAAAAAGCACTTTGTAGGAAAAAAAGAGAAAAAAAGGAAATGGAGACAGCAGGAAGATGGAGCCGGAGAGAAATAAGAAATGAATAAATAAATAAAAACAGCGAATAGAACTAAATTTATCTCCCCCTGGGTTCTACTGGCATTGGCTCCTAATGATATCGCTATGTTGTAGTTGCTCAGTTTTTGTCACAGATAACTCGTAGTGAAGCTCGGTGTTTGGGAAGCAAGAAAAAAGGGAGGATGAACAATAGTACAGTGTACAGTCTCATGTATACTAAAAACTGTAATGCCTCACCGAGGACTCCAACACTTCTGGGCTCGGGCAAACTATTTCCTTAACTCGGCTTCCATTCTTGTAAATCTTGAATGTTGGTACAATCCTAACTTTCTCAGCAACTGCAACCGCCATGCTCTCCTCCACATCCACCTTTTATTGAACATCATCATACACAACAAGAAATGTTTCAGTTGAAGTAGATGAAATGAGGATCAACAAGATATAAGGGTTGTTTGCTGCAATAGTTTATTTTCTTATTTATTTATTTTGACAGTCTATACCAAATTGTTTGGTGCAGTTTCTACTTACGGTTTATTAAATAAAATAGCTTAAATAAGATGATTGCTTGGAAGTTAGGAAAGATGTTTTCGCTTCTACTTTCTAATTATCAGCTTTCAGTTTACAAACAGTTACACCAAACAAGCTCATAAGACGTAGATGATTTACCATGAAGAAATTTATGGATGGGTAACGTCCAGATAGCGTATCGATGAATGGAGATATCTCCTTGCACTGCAGGTTTGATGCTGCTTTGAAATGGACTACAGAAGCACCTGTTATTCCAAATTGTACCTTCAAGGCAATGCAATTTGAGGAAGGAATGAATTAAAAAGGTTGAATGTGGGATGACATACTGGGAGAAGATATTGCAGCCCTGAACTGCTCAAGACCAGATACTAACTCCACTTCCCCGCCAAACTTCATATTAGAAATGTCTTCCCCTCGGGATTTCTTCAATGCAACTTGGGCATAGAACATAGACTCGGCAACCTCATTGTCATTTGGGAGAACCCTCCTCAAGACCTCGTAATCTCTAACAGCTTCAGCCCACCGCTCAAGCTACAATCCACATTGTTCAAAAATCAATTTAATCTCACTCACAAACCAAAACCAGAGAACTGAGTAATTTATAAGGGTTCAAAGCATGGTTTTAAATAATGGTATTAAGATGTATCAATATAGGTGATATAGTCATAAATCAGCCAATATCGGAAAAAATTAGATAGCATAGGCCGATATATTGATGAATAACGATATCGAACGTCCAAAATCTTGATACATAAGGACAGATATTTAAAATCTTAGTTCAAAGTAATTTTACCTTGTTGTTTGAGGCAGCTCGTCTAAGAAGGGCTTTGGTGTAGTTGGGCTGGAAGTGTAGAGCTTGGTTGCAATCATCAACCGCACGCTCCCACAGCCCAAGCTTATACCAACAAGCTGCTCTGTTGCAATAGAGAACCGAGTTCGAAGGGTCAAGCCTGAGGCCTTCTCCGTAAGCAGAACAAGCTTCAGTGAACCTTTCAGATTTGAAGAGATCATTGCCACGGACCCGAGCCCTTGACACCAGCCTGACATTGTTGAGCAGAACTGAGATTTCAATATTTCGAGGATCAATCTGCCCTGCTTTCTCAGCAGCTGTAACTGCATTCTCAAACCTGCAACACATCCATCATCCATCCTCACTCTCCCCCATAACCCTTATTTCTTTTTTTCACAATGACACAAAATTTCTGAACTCACCTTCCAAAAGCCATGTCAATCTGTGCTTGGACAAAGAATAGGTATGCTTCGGATAGCATCCCAAAAAATTTTGACTGCGACAAAGAACGAGTGGATGGTTCAAATTTAGGAATGCTTGATAGGCTCAAATTGGCATCTTCTAGTTGGTGGAGCTTCAAAAGGGCTTCTACTTTACATATATGTAGCTGTAAATTCAATTTGCACAAGTTCAACAATTTTACCATTCTATTGCATCTATCTCTACAATCACGATATTAGAAAATTGAAGACATCCCAATGGGCATTGGTTAAGGTGGGAAAATGTGTAGAAGTGTATTGAAATATGTACAAAATGTATAGGGACATGTAAAATATGTACTGAAATTTTTTTTGACATTATTTGAAGCTTAACCAACACCCAATGGGTGGTGGTTAGTGGAACCCTAGAAAAATTGAGGAATTGCCTCACCTGAGGAGAAGCATCAGCTCCAGCAGCAATGGTAGCGTCACCTTCCCTCAGTGCACTTTTCCAATCACAAATCTTCCGGGCATCAGTGCATTTGCTTAAATGCATTTCTACTTCTTGCAACCTCTGCAACTCATTTGCATCTGGTTGATATCCTGGAAAACAAAGGTGCCTCCTGGCATTTTCAACCTGCCCTAGACTATGATCCTAACAGGAATTAGATTGTTTGTTGCACAATTATGCAGGAGAAATAACAGAAATTGCAATAACCTAAAAACAAACAAAAACCAAAAGAGCATTGAAACATGCGAAGGTAGAACTTCTTCAAAGGGTTAAGATGATATCTCATGATTAATAACCGACAAACAAGTTCAACTGAAGGATCCATACTTCATTGCCAAATGACACAAACAAGTTCAATGGAATGGAAATACTCCTCAAGTAAAGAAGTGAAAATTTTAAAATAACCTAAAAGAGGAAACATTTATCGATTTCCAGCATAAACCCAAGAAGCAAAACTGTCCTGATAACCCATTAATCTTAAATGCTCAACACAGCCAAAAACAAACTCCATGATTCGAATCACTCACAAAAAAGACCCAAAAAAACCAATTCATTAATCTACGCAATAATGCTATAGTGACCAAATTTCATCCCATGAATCACCAATGCATTAAGCAGATTATCCATAATTCATTCACTGTAGCATCATTGTAATCTAAGTAACTTAAATAAAAGAGATAACATGGTCAAGTTGCTGCTTAGAAAACAAGAATTCACCAAAAAAGCAAAAGGAAAAAATAACAGTTAACTAGTTTTAAAAACAATGAGAGACCAGTAACAAAGAGCAACACAAAGAGAATATAGTACAGTGAGACTACACACAACAGAACAAACAGGCAAACCACAAAACAAGAGATCATCAACATGAACTGGATCTGACAAAAGATAAGAGAGAGAGAAGAAAAAAAAAAGAAAAAAAAGAACAACCATTGTGACCAAAGTAGACCACAAATTCACACGGACCCACGTAAAGAACAGCCATTTGCACTGATTTATGAACATATAGGCAAATTAACAAGCACATAGAGTGCAAAAAATTGAACCTTTTTTTATGTTTAGTCACTCACCGAAGAAGAAGAGATCCCAAACGATGGTGAGCCTTGACATATCTTGGATCCAACCTAATGGCCTCCTCGAATTCCCTCACCGCCTCCGCTAATCGCCGGAGACCCGTCAACGCCACCGCCTTATTGAACCGGTACGTAGCATTTCCCGGCGAAATAGCAATCGCACGATCATACAAGCTCAATGCCTCACCCAAATTCCCAACCTTGTACTGCTCATTCCCTGCCCTCTTCACCTCCTCCGGATCGAAACTCGACATTGCGCTCCTCCCTGAATCTCCGCCTCTCGATTTGTTGGCGCCACCACCACCACCTCCATCTCCGCCGCCCAATTTGACGGCGGTGCCGCCCCGCATTATGCTTCCATGGCCGTAATTGACGGTTCCTGAACCCAAAACTTCGGTTTTCGAGCTCCGACTCGCCATTCCCGTCTTCAAAATCTTTCCCGAAGGACATATATTGCCTGTCGGAAGTACATTGACAAGCGGAGAATTGACTGAGCTACCACCGGAATAGATTAACGGTTGGGTGTTCCCGGAATCGGGATTTCCGGGGACTGTTCTGAAGCATCGAGATCCTCCGGCGGACTTCGGGGAGCTCTCGACGGAGCCAGAAAGCTCGCCGGAGTGGTTATTGGAAGCCTTGTTGGATCTATTACGCCCGGATACCGATCCCGAAGACGAGCTCGAACTAGTGCTAGTGGTGGAGCTAGTGGTGGTGGTGAGTCCACTCGCTGCGGGTCCACTCGATCGCCGAGTCGTCAAGGGCGATACAGGGGAACCCAGATCGAGTTCTCTGAAATCGGGTTTGTTGGTGGTGGTGGCGTCGTCGTCGAAGGTCATCGAGTCCCGGAATCGATCGGGGAGTGTATTGAGCCCTAGTTTCGAAATGGGTTTCTGAGAATGCGACATTTTGGAGTAAAAAATGAAGGATTGATTCACCCACTTCCTCTCTCAATGATTAAAATTCTCTCTCTATCTCTCTCTCTCTCTCTGTGTTTCTCAGCAATGTGTGTGATTGAATCGACAAGAACACCACCAAACAAGACAGAAACAGAGAGCTTTTGAAGAAGACATGTAGAGAAGGAGGAAAAAAAAGAGAAAAAGAGATGGGGATCTCGTGATTTAAAAGGGAGAAGCAAAGAATGAATGTGAATGGTGTTAGAAAGAGAGAGATTTGAGAGACAGAGAGAGGGCGGGTTTTACAGAGAGAGAGAAAGGGGAACAAGAAGAAGAAGAAGAAGAAGAGTGAGAAGAAGAAAAAGAAAAAGAAGAGAGCTTTTTCTTTCTCTTCTCTCTCACCTGCAGCTTCACGAGACAGGTTTCACTTCTCTCTCTTGCTCATCTCACTCTCTGTTTCTCTCTCTCTCGCTCTATAGTTTTTATTACTAGTAGTATATGTTCATGTTCTTCTTCTCCTCCACATCTGTTGTTTGGATTTCTCTCTCCTCCTCCATCTGCCATCTGCCCCTTTCTCTCTCTCTCTCTCTCTCTCTCTCGATTCGGACAAATATGATATTTCATATGATAACAAAAAAAAATATTGGACTGCGTTTTTGTCCACTCATATGAATTGTAAATTTGTAATTTTTTTTTTTTTTTTTTAGTGAGGTTGCATGTATCGAATTTTGTCAATAGTTAGAATTAGCGGGTTTGCGGATCGGATTTGTGCGGTTTGTGGTTCGGTTTTGACCAACCCGCATTTATGCGGTTTGAGAAAAAGTCAACCCGCAACTGCCTGCAGTGCGGTTTGTGGTTTGTGCAGATAGAGTTTGCGGATGTGTGGGCGGTTGTGGGCGATTTGCGTTTTGAATTTTTTTCTTTAAAAATTAACATAGATATTGTTTAATTTTAACTTCACACATCTAAAACCTGACACTGAGACTGCCTACAGATTGAATGGAATTGTCATTTATGTCACCCATCAGTTTAACATCTATGATTTGCACAGTTTATATTTTCTAATATGAGAGCATTGTGTTGATCAAACATAATCTTCTTCTTTTTTTTGGATAAATAAGTTAAAAAAAAAAGTATTTTGAATCATTTAAATCATTAACCAAAGTGCAACTTATGTAAGACTCAAAATCAATTAAGGCCTAGTTTGGGATCTACTATATAATCCATCTTTTTATCTTTTTTCCATCACATCACCTTTCTACTTTTCTGCACATCTTTTCGTAAAAAGACAAAAAGTATACTTTTTTAAGACACCCCAAACCAACCCTAAGTAAAACAAGTTGTAAATTCTTCCAAGTAAATGAACGGTTAGGTTTTTCCAAAAATATATATATATATAGTGCGGGCGGTTGTAGCAGGTTGCGGGTCAAACCCGCTACCCGCCCGCAAACCGCAAAATTAAATTATTTCAAACCGCACCTTACTCTATTGTATTTGCGAAACCGCCCATATGTGTGCGGATAGAGTCGAGTAGGGCGGGTTGTGTGGATCAAATAACCTTATGCCCAACCCTAGTTAGAATTTGTATATATCGGTCGTTTGACTAATCATTTTAAAATAAAAGTTACAATGGCTATTGACAAATGTTACACCGATTATTTAAGTGATAATTCGACTGATCATTCGATTTACAAAATTCAAACGATTTAGATAAATTCAAAATTTGAATCATTTTTATTTATATTTATGTATAAATTAATCCTTAAAAAAAATGAATAACTATAATTATATGATTATGCCCTCGTTTATGAATCCGGTTGATGATGGCTCCAAAAAAATATACAAAAATATTAAAGGACTTATACTCTCAATACAATTTTTAGATATTGCAAAACAGTTTCACAAATTTTAATATACTTTTTAATATTTTCTTATATTATTATCACTAATATAATAATATCATTTAATTGCTATTGGGTTACTTTTGACTTTTTATTTTTTAATTATAAATGATCTATAATTTTAATAATATTGTGTTTTATACATAAACATAAATAATAATAAAAATTCTACAAATTCACAATTCATACGAGTGGACAAAAAATATTGGGTTACTTTTAATTAGGATTAATAATACACAAATAAAAAACTTATATAGAATTTCTAACAAATGATGTGGTTAAAATTTCACTTTTAATTTATATCTCATTTTTCATTTCACAGCAATGTTAGCAATTATGAAAAAAAATAATTCAAAAAATTCATATTGAAGTTACACCCAGGTCGAATGTTCGATTGTAGGCACAATTAGTCGATCACGCGGCATGTCTTCGCAATGAATTTTGTGAAATAATTTTCATGATTTCTAGACTTTTTGTTTACTTAGGTTTCGTTCGGAAAGTAATAATTTTGGCTTAAGGTCAAAAAGTTATTAAAAAAATCAAAAAGTTTATAATCTATATCAAAAAGTCAAAGATTCTATTTTCTCTCTACTTTTTGCATATATTTTCGTAAAAAATTAAAAAATCATTCTAAACATACAAATTTTTTTTCTCATATTTTAACCAAAAAATTACTAAAATAACCTTTTCCAAAACGAAGCCATAATTATTCAATAGTTCCTTAATATTGTTCTATTTTTTGTCTCATCTATTTGTAATTGGTAAGTGACATTCAAAATTTTATATTCCTTTCTTCTGGAGATGGTGAGATTGAGACCCCATATTCCATTTTATTTCATATGGCCAACAAAAATGGGTGTGACAAAAGTTAAAATGGTAATTCATTGCAAAATTATTGTAATGATCCCTCACAAACCATTGAATAATTTCTCCCGTGTTCAAAAAGATTTAAATAGATAATTGTTAGAGGAAAATACTATGGTATACATTTTTTAAAAGGTGTGTATCATGTACACCTTATAATTAAGTGATATTTTAAAAAGTTGGTAAAAAGTTGATTTTTTATTTTATTTTATTTTTTTTGTGTAAAAAATAGAGAGATGATGTAACCCAAAAAAGCCAAAAAAAAATTGATTTTTTACCAGCTTTCTAAAAGGGTCCTAAATAAAAAAATAATATAATTTTATACTTTTTAAGTCATAATTACAAAAAATGTCATAACCAAATACAATATGAGACATAATTAAAAATTTTATGAGTTATAACTAAAATAATATCATAATTAAAGAAGAAAATTGATTATAACTAAAGAAGAAAATGGTATAACTGGAGATATATATAGTGCATCCTTTTGAGAGTGCATGCTGAAGTTTTCCTTATTTTTGGAGAGATGATATCCAAAAAAAAAGAAGAAGTATAATTGTTGTAAGCCACTATTTAACAATTAGGATTTAATTCTTCTCACTCTAATAGCTTTTCGAAGTAATGACAAAATTCTAAAATCTATTAATCTATTTTTAAAATAAATACCGAAAAAATTGAGTTTACTCACGATATGAATTTTTTTTCATTAGAATACTAGTCTATTTAGTAAAGACTTTAGAAATTTTTTTCAAGAGTTCGTAATAAGTACTCCATAAAAAATTTTTATGGTAGACATTCAAAATTTAATTTTTTTTTTACTTTTCGAATCACACACAAATAAATAAATAAGATAAAATTCTAACATATTGATATCATTGTTTCAAAAATAAAATATAGATACAAAAATTTACATAAATATATATATATTTTTTTATCACTAGCATGATAAAAATAAAATAAAAAAATGAGGAAAGCTTATTTAATTTAAATTGAGGTAAACTATAAAATTGTTAATCAACATTAACATTCTAGTGATACACTTGTTGAGAATTGTAGAATTATAAAATTTTGTCAACAAAATACTTTGCACATGCTGAAGAAATAAAGCTCTAAAATAAGTCGTGTGTCACAAAACATATATATTGATTAAAAAAAGGTTGTGGGTTGAGTGTTCAAAAAAATAGATTGGGTGAGTGTTCGTGTTTGGAAAAAGTGTTAGAATGTTCAACATAAAACTTTAGACTGAATTGCATATACATAATAAAAATTAAAAATACATAGGATGTGGATTTGCCCCGAGTCCATTTGCATGCTCAACATAAAACTTTAGACTGAAATACATATATAAAATAAAAAATAAAAATACATAGGATGTGGACTCGCGCATGAGTCCATTTGTCTCTAAAACTATTTATTTTTTTTATTCTAATGTGCTCTTAATTATTAAATTATACCTCTAAATTTTTACATTATTTAATGATCGGAGCTGTATTGAAACAGAAGGAAAAATTTCAGAAAAATAAAGTATAAAATTAAAATTTAGAGATTTTATTTCGGAAAGTGTAATTTAATTTTTTTTTTGTCATTCTAATTGTACCTTTTAATAATGATTGCTTTTTAATAGAAGGAGTGCTAAAATAATTAAAAATTAAAAGAACAAGGTGAGGTAAAAGGTTGAAATTTAATACTAAAAAATCTAATAGATCAAATGTGATTGGTTGTTAAAAGTTAACAATAATATTTAAACATCTAATTATATTTGGATATATATATTTTTAAGTAAGATTATTAATAAAATTTTAAATAGATGTAGCATTATTCAAATTTTATATAACTACATTTTTTGGGAGTTACTTTTTTCTATTCCACTTTGCTCCAAATTTTTTACTATGCATAGTTATATTAATATCCTTTCACAGTAAATATACTTTGTGAAAAAATTAAAATTTTAAGGATATTGATGTAGCTATATTTAATAAAAACAAAAAAACTGCATTTAAAGCAAAATAAAGTGAGAATATCGACTAAAAAAAAAAATTATTTATTATCTAGTACCTGAGAAATAATCCAACTTTCAATTTGGAATTGTACACAAGCAAAAAAAACATTAAACAAAATTAGAGGTCAAGTCAACAGATTCGTCTAATTATGGATGTTACCTATATATTTTAAAGATCAATTAATTACCTATATTTTCATTATAATTTTATTTTATTTCCTTTATTTTTAATTATAATAATCAATTCCTTACATTAGTCAGTTACAATAATGTCACCCTTATATCTATCTACAATTAATGAAGTTGAGGAAAATTAAAAATGAAAGCACTATAATGAAAGAACACTAACAAGACTAAACTAAAAGTGAAAAGACAAAAATAAAATTTTGATAAAAGTGTAAGAATGCTAATAAAACAAAATAAATATCACACTTAGGTCTCGTTTTGGAACATGTTATTTTAGTAATTTTTTGACTTTTTTGCTAAAATATGAGATAAAAAAACTTGTATGTTTAGAATGACTTTTTAATTTTTTACGAAAAGATGTGCAAAGAGTAAAGAAAAAAATAAAATCTTTAACTTTTTTATATAGATTATAAATTTTTTTAATTTTTTTCATAATTTTTAAATTTTTAAACTAAAACTATTACTTCCCAAGGCCTTAGCTTATATGACGAATTCAGTTAACTTAACTAACAATGGAAGGGTAACATTTACACCTCAGTTTAAAATAAAAGAAATTAAATTATCACAATTGAAAGTGAAGGAAGTGAAGTGAAATTATAATGAAAGTGCACGGTGGTAAGTGTAATTAACCCTTTAAAGATTCTGAAATGCGGAAATTGTGTACTCTCATCATTCGCAGGCGTTCTTATTGGGTGCGCCGCGTTGAAATTTCTTTTATTTTTGATAAATTAATACACACCTCTAATGAATGCGGTACAAAATATCCTTAATGTGTTAAAATTATATTGATTTGTATTAATTTACATCACTTTATTTGTTAATTGTGATTTAAATTTTAAAATTTATAATTCACTTTCGAAATCGTTCTGCTCTTCTATCTAATGCATATATATTTTTTAACTGTAATAAAATATCAAAATAAAAATATGTATGAAAAAGATTTAATATATGAAATTTATTACAAATTAGTAGTTATATATATGAAAAATATTATACAAAATTAGTTTTTATTATATATATAAAAAATATTATGCAAATTAGTATTATATATTATGCAAAGATGTGATAATTGGTTAAAATATTCTTCAATCTGTTAATCCGTCCAAAATCGCTCAAAGCGCAATTTGCCAATTCTCTAATCCACTATTCGATTTATAATTTTACTCTCAAACCGTCCGAATCATACCGCGTACACCTCTGCCTCTAATGAATCACAAAAATATAAGGAGTCATTATTTTTACACTATTTTACTCTTAAGTATATTTTTCTTTGTCCTTTATTATACATAGTTATATTAATACACTTTCACACAGAATACACTCTGAAAAAATTAAAATTTTAAAGATATTAATGTAATTATATATATAATAAAAATAAATAAGTTAGTATATTTGAAACAAAGTAAAATGAGAATAGAGACTTTTTTTTCTCAAAATAAGAATTTGGAAGGCTACCTAGAAGATTTCGGCCTACTGTAGATGACAGGTAACGATAATTTAATGGTTAAATTGATCATATATTAAATAGATTAAATATAAAATTAGGGGTGTTTTGGGAAACAAATAAAAAGCTAATTTTTAGTTTTTTTTTACCTATTTTGGGTTATCACCTTTCATATTTTTTACTCACAAAAAAGCTAAATAGACTAAAAAATCAAAAAATTAATTTTTTACTAATTTCTCAAAACACCACTCAAAAGACAATCACTCAATTAGTTTTTGAAGAATAATGGAAGAGAGAAAAATAAAATTTTCTCTAATAATAAATATCTACTTTTTGACAATTTTCACTTTGTTCACATCATGTATGAAGTTATAATAATAAATGCACATTGCTTTGATAGTAGGTAGGGACAATTTGGTTAATATTGAAGCTAATGAATGTCAAAACTATAATTTAGCTTAAGTTATAAGGAACAATTTAAACAAGTCTTCGTTATGATATGATGATGCCTTTTGATTTTTTCTTTTGTTTCAAATAAATATGTTGTTTTGTGTCCCACGATTGAGATAAGGTACAAAGTGACAAATTTCATGATGGAGGGGGTTTGAAAGGTTAAAAAGCCTAACCAAACATAACGGCTCAAATGCCAAAAGACCCTCCACTTTTTCCTCTCTAATTTTGTGCTTAATTGTCAAACCTTCTTCACGAGAATTGTCGGTGTTTTTTGTGTCTTGAAATTTAGGATTAGTGTGAAAAGTGAATTTTTTTTTATTAAAATATAATATTAAAATATTTAAAAATGATTTTCTTAATTTTTTACAAGTACACATAATAAAGAAAAGGATTTTTTTTTTTTTTGACTTTTTTATATAACCTTTTAGTTTTTTGAATAAAAACTTGCCAAACATGAGGGTGGGTTTAGGGTCGGATTTTTTTTAGTGTTTTTAAAAAATAAAAAAATTAAAAGTTAAGTTAAAAAAAAAATTAATATGACATTTAATTTTTTTATTTGATGACAAATAACTTATTGACTTCTATTTTTTTTTATAATGAAAACTAACTTTTTAGCATTAGTCACTCCTTTCAATATAACTTGGTGGTTAATATCATCAGTATATTTAGGTTGTATTTAAATTTTAATTTTATAATAAATAAATAAGAGAAAAAGAAAAAAAGTGAAGGGGTAATTTGAAAATGAAAAAGAAAAAGTGTAAGGCTTGTTGGGGTCTAATATGGATCTTATTTTGATGATACGACCCATTCATTTAAGATTACTATTTGTACATCATTTATAGAAAAAATCAATTGATTTGATAATTATAATCATATCATTTTATCATATTTTTCCTTTAAAAAAATAAATAACTATGATTTTAAAATTAGACTTTGAAGACAAATGGTAAAATCATGAGGCTATAATTTTTTTAATTAACTTAATTTTTTGTATGAATAATTTACACGTGGTGATCTAAAATATAAACTGATCAAACCATCAAAGTGAGACTTGTGGTAACCCTTATAGGATTCTAGGACTTGCAACGGATTTAAACAATATGGTCCAATTGGAAACAAGTCATACTCTAAGAAAAAAGAAAAAATAAAAGAAATTAGGTGTCGTTTGGTTTTGGCTTTTTTAATTGACTTTTTGGATTTTTTGACTTTTTTAGCTTGTGACTTTTTTAGTCGTTTGGTATTCTTGTTTGGCTTTTTTGACTTTTTGGCTTTAGAATGACAAAATTGCCCTTAGTATAGAATGATGCTTTTTTAACTTTTTGTTTGTGTATGGGGTAATTTGGTACTTTTGTAACTTTTTGACCTTTTTGTGATTTTGTAACTTTTTTTTTTTGTCTTTTGTGATTATATAGTCCACAATGAAAACCAAATGAAGGCTTTAGTCTGACAGAAAATTATTCAAGCCTTATTCATATTTAAAACTTTAAGGCTTAACCCAGGGGTGGGTGGCAACTTGGCAAGGGCTTGGGGTTTAAGCCCCTAGGTCCTGAGTTCGAATCCCCTCTGGGCCAATCTCCTGGGCGTAGCACAGTTGGTTAGGAGGTTGACCTCAAGGATGCCTTATCAGCTACTTGGTGTGGGTTTAATTCTCCCCCGCTGTGTGAGTCCTGACTTACCGAAGCTTGCCTTGTGAGGTCGGGACAGCTTCCAGGTTATAGTCTCTGGCTCGGAACGAACAACAGGACACCCTGGTGATCTCCTCGGGGCGCTGCCTTGGACCTGCGGGAGAGTGAGAGGATTTCCCTGTAACAAAAAAAAAAAAAAAAAAAAAAAAAAAAAAAACTTTAAGGCTCTGTTTGGTAAGCAGTTGAAATTATAGTTCCACCTATTGATTTGAGTATGTTGTTTGTTTTGAGCTTTCAAATCATAATTCTACACACATTTCTCAAAACTCAATTCAAAACATAATCATTACTTTTCAAAACTCATAACCAAACACATAATTCAAAACTCTTTTCAAAACTCAATTCAAATCAATATTTTAATTTTTTAAATATTTTAAATATTTAAGTATTTTAAAAATATTTTAATTTTGTTAAGATTTTAAATATTTTAATATTTAAATATGTTATGATTTTTTTAATTTTTTAATTTTTGAATATTTTTAAATATTTTAATTTCAAAATATTACGATTTTAATTTTTTAAATTTAAATATTTTATAAAAATAAATTCAAACTCTATTTTATAAAAATATTTTAAATATTTTAATTTTTTTGTTATGTATTTGGTTACAATTTGAGTGTAGAGTTGTGAAAATAGTATGGAGTTTCGAGTTATGTGTTTGGTTATGAGTTTTAAAAATAATTTCTTAATTGGGTTTTGTTTTATGTGTTTGGTTACGATTTGAGTGTAGAGTTGTTTTTAAATTTAAAATATTAACATTTTAAATTATTTAAATTTTTTGAATATTTATTTTAATTTTTTACTTATTAAATTTTTTAGATTATTTAAATTATTTAAATATTTATGATTTAAATGTTTTGAATATTTATTTTGAAAAAAAATTATTTCCTTTGTAGTATTTTCAATTAAAAATTTGATTAATGTTATTTTCTGTCAATAATAAATTTTTTTAATTGAATTTTAAAAAGAGTTTGATTATGAGTGTTGATCAGAATTTTTAATAGTGTGAAAGTAGTGTGTTTTGTTATAAGTTATAACAATTTGAATTAAGTTTTGAAAATTCTTTTCAAGACTCATAACCAAACAAATTTTCTTACTTCACATGTCAAATCAAACTTTCAAAACTCAATTTCACACTCAATTCAACACTCTATTCAAAAACCATAACCAAACAAATTTTCTACACTCAAATCATAATTCCACAATTCACAAACTTAAAATACAACTTATACTCTCAAATCATATTTACAAAACTCTACCAAACGCAACCTAAGAAACTACAAGTCAGTCAGAAATGGGAGATAAAACTGCAACATTGTAAGAAACTTGTGTGATGTAAGTTTTAGTGTATTTTTTAACACCCTAAAAACTCTCACCTCGGTTATTATTAAAGAATAATTTTGGTGTTATATGTTGAATTGTAGTTCCCTTCAAATTTACCATGGTTAAAAGATGAAGAATGAGCAATAATAACTTATTTATTTTTAAATTTGGCTAAAGTGGAAGATGGGATAAGGTAAAGAAGAGAGTAGGGGTGGAGTAGGGAGGAGCCATGACTACCGGTGGTGACTATGGTGGGTGGTAGTAGCCGTTGTGGTCAACTTTTTTCATTTTTTTGGTATAAAATTAGTTTAGTTTGAGTTTTCTGGATTAAATTTTTTGAAAATTGAGTTTTTTGATTTTCGTTTTTTTTTTCGTGAATATTTTTAAAATTTTAAATATATATTTTTATTTTTTTAGATACACCTTACTTAGATGTATCTAAAAAGTATAAAATTTGTGAAAAATATTTTAAAAAATCAATAAATACACAAAAATACAAAAAATATACTGAATTCTTGTATTTTTTTTATTTATATTTTGGTATTTAGTGAATTTTTAAAAGATTTTTTTTACAATTTTTTTACTTTTTAAGTGTATTTATGTTAGGTGTGTCTACAAAGTAAAAAAATTAGTTAAAATATTAAAAAAATTCAGTAAAAATAAAAAAATACAGAAAATAATAAAGTAAAATTTTCTGAAAAGTGTTTTTAAAAAAATGGAACCAAGCAAGCTGAACCATTCTTATTTATAAGGGTAAAAAAATGGTTTCTTTTGTTTTTATTTCTCTATTCTCTTCTCTTTTATGTTCTTCTCGAAGAAAATTAGTTAATGAACTAATAATATTATGATAATCTGCTATGCCGTCAACGGCAATTATCGACGGAATAATGACTTAATTTCAAAGAATAAAGGAGGTGTAATTATGATTTCAAAAATATGAAGAGGATTTAAATGTAATTTATCCAATAACATATTAAGTGGTGTTTTGGAAAGTTAGTAAAAAGTTGATTTTTTAACTTTTTGGCTTTTTTAATGACTTTTTTGACAAAAAAA
Source organism: Camellia japonica (assembly GCA_030407325.1). NCBI lineage: Eukaryota > Viridiplantae > Streptophyta > Magnoliopsida > Ericales > Theaceae > Camellia > Camellia japonica. The sequence goes on from JAPPVO010000031.1 coordinate 30,359,004, forward strand.
TTGGGTTATTTTGAGTAAAAAAATTGATGTTTTTGACTAAAAAAATTGAAAAGCCAAAAAATTGACTTTTTTAATGTGTTCCCAAAAGAGCCACGGCCTTTTTCCTCAGTAACTAGAAGAAGGGCTTCATCCAATCTGTACCTAAAAAATTACTTAAAATATACCTCACAACATTTTTTAAAGAAAAATTGTAATTATTGTCTTCTTCATTGCTTGCTTGTACTTTACAGTTGGCATCATTTTAGTTTTTATATTTGGATGATGTACATATTAACAATGTAAGCTTAGATCAAGGGAACCAATCACATGAATCACATGATCCCCTTTTGTTCACAGTCTTATATCAAGCCCAATATAAATTATACACTGTCCCTCATGTTCCCTTTGTTTCCCAACCTCTCAAATCTTAACCCTAAATTGCCAGCCATTGTCCCCTTTTGCTTCCTCCCTCTCAAATCCTAATCCTAAACCCTACTCCAACCACTATCTACAACTTACCACCACCAGCTCTGGTTACGAGAGAGAGAGAGAGAGAGAGAGAGAGTCACAATACAAGGTAAACAAGGTAGAAATGCGAGGTGATAGGGAGCGTCTAGAGGGAAAAGAATGAGTAATTAAATATCTAAAAATTTAAGAGTTTTACAAACAAAATTTTAAAATTTCACTTATTTTTCACTTTAGATTCCCGTATTTCAATTTTGACAAATTAAACTTTGAAATTCCATTCATATTTCAATATGCTCTCTCCGTCCATCTCCGTCTGTGTAAGATAACAGAGGGGGTTTAAAGTAAAAAATATGTGAAGCTTTGGGGTTTTTTGTGTAATGAACCATTTTTTAAAAATTACAATCACTAAAAATAAAAAAGGATTAATTTCAAAATAACTCTAAGGTTTCACATGCTTTTCACTTTAAACTTCAGTGCTTTTCACTTTAAACTCCTTCCGTTGCCTTATACAAACGGAGATCGATGGAAGGAATACATTGAAATACAGATGAAATTCTAAAGTTTAATTTGTCGAAATTAAAACACTGAGATTTAAAGTAAAAGACACGTGAAACCTTGAATTTTTTTTTACAATTTACTCAAAATTTAATTTATAAAAAAATACTAATATAATATTTGAAATTAAACTCTTCAATTCGTCACTCCTAAACTAAAGAGAAGTGAAACTCCATACGCAAGTGTGCACAAAACGTAAGCGATCTAGAGTATGTGATGTGTACTGCTCTCACATTTATATATAATGGTTGACTATCAATAGGTTCTAATAGTTAGATTTAATTTTTATTAAGTCTTTTTGAAAATAAATCTTAATACAATCGTTGCTAAAAATAATTTTTTGTGACCATTTTTTACAAATGTCGCTAAAATTTAACAATTAGTGACTATTTTTATCACGAATTTTATAAATTGTCACTAAAACTTAGGATTGGTGACTTTTTCTGTGATGAATTTTTCAAACTGTCGCTAAAAGTTAAAAACTAGTAATTTTTTTTAAACTGTCGCTAAAACTTATAATTAGTGACTTTTTTTGTGACAAAATTTTTAAACTGTTGCTAAAAGTTAAAAACTAGTAACTTTTTTTTAAACTGTCGCTAAAACTTGTAATTAGTGACATTTTTTTTGTGATAAAATTTTCAAACTGTTACTAAAAATTAAAAATTAGTCACATTTTTTAATAATATATGATAAAAAATATCATTAATTATCATAGGACCTATTAGACAATAAGTCCACTTAACAGGATCTATACATAAGTCCCCTTACATATAATTATATCTAGACAATATCATAATTACAAATATCCTTATTCTTTGATAGTTCTAACTTCTATAAAGCATCAGTTTATAGTTTTTTTTATCAACCCCCCCCCCAAAAAAAAAAAAAAAAAAAAACCATTACTAGTAGGTTAAAAAATTCATTTATACTCCATCTATCTTCTCTTGAATAAGCAAAATTCTCAAGATATGCTAATATTCATATTTTATGTCTGTTCCAACAAATTTACCAAAGAGTTAAAAGAATCATCACTTCAAGATGTCATAATTCTATTTGATTCTTTAATATACATAATGGTATCCCATGTCCAATAAGGACACATAACCACTATTTGATAAAATAAGATTGTCCACTGCATGTGTAATTTGGCATAGTCTAACAGTCCATAATTTACAAATCTTTGGATAATCTTCCTCTGTTTTTCTTTTTTAAATAATCATTAGTTTACATAAATCAAAGCCTACTAGCTCTCCCATCTTTTTCCCTCATACCAACCGTATATAGAATGGAATCATTAGAAAGCATGAGAGGAAGTCTAAGGAGAAAAGAAAGGCATTAGAGGACTATCAAAAGGGAATAAAAAAATAATATTTTCTTTCTTTTAGCTTATATCTTAAAATAAAAGAATTAAAATGTTGTATTTGGATTCAGGATTTAAAAGAATTAATTTATATTTTTTTATTTTTTTATTTTCTTTCAAAATTCCTAACTCAAATCATAGATCTAAACATAGTTTAAGGGAATAAATTTTGGAGTAAGTCATAAGTTCAAATGTCTTAAATTAAAATTTATTTATTTCTTCTAAATTCAATTGATACCTATAATTTACAAGTAATTATAAGTATTTGTGATTTACTATGTAGATTGAACTCGAATGATCCTATCTTGGTTGCTTATCATGAATAATAAATAAATAAAAAAATCTTATAGAAAGAAGGATATATAATAAGGAAAATATTTTTTTCCCCGAATTTGAGCCCCCCGAATCCCCCGAATCAGATAGAAGAGAAGAGAGAAAGAGAAGAGAGGGGAAGAGGAGGAAGAGAGGGGAAGAGATGGCAGCCCCTCCGCCCGCCGTCGCCTCCGCCCGATCGTCGCCCCGCCGTCGTCTCGTCGCAGCCCCACCGTCGCCTCCGACCCGATTTTGTTGGCCCCTCCAGTCTAGTTCTTCTTCTTCTTCTTCCTCCTTCTTCCTTCTCTTCTTCTGATTTTCTTCTTCTTAAAAAAAAAAAAAAAAAATCAAAAACGACGAAAACAACATCGTTTTTGAATTCGAAGAGATTCGGAAGCTCAAATTCGAGTTACCAATCACTTCTCATATAATAATTAGGATTGGAGGTAATGGGGGCTTCCAACAATGTACAATATAACTTTATGATTACATTTTCTAGGGAAGGTTCACTGTACTAAGTCCAAAGATTCATCCCCATTGGTGCATTGTAAGACATTTTTATATGTTCATTATTTTATTATCATAAGCTTCATTGCTTTCCTCCTCTTAATTTTAATAATATTATTAATACATGGTCCACAAGCTAGAGGCATCTCATGTTCATTATATCATTTTAAAATATCAAGTTTATACCGTTGGGTCATTTTTGCAAAGATAACTCCATTATATTTAAGAATAAAAAAATTAATTAGAGAAATTGTTTGTATCCTATTTAACACTGGACTGTACCCATGCAGTGCGAGCCAGTGGACTCACTAAGGATCCCATTCTAATAATTTGATTCATTTATTTTATAAATTATTTTGTGTTGGTTATTTATAAATATATAAAAAAAATATTGGTTGTTATTGTAGAAAAAATAATATGCAGCACACACACAAGAAAAAAAAAAGAAAAAGGATTAGGATATATTTTTTACGTTTAAACCGAATCCATATGCCATTTGTATGAATCACGAACTCAAACTAGTTCAATAGTAAGACAGAACTATTAGAGGACTCCCATATAATTACTCACACTATTCACATTACATAAGTATGATTCGTTATCTAATGGTAGAGAGTTAGAGAGCAAAAATGGAGAGAGTTTTTAGTCTCACAAAATACATAATATATATTTGTAATATAGATATAAGAGATGTATTCATAGCTCTATCTCCTCATAAAATAAAATAAAAAAATGAATTATTCACACTTATTCCCAAGATAAGGTGATTTGAAATTCAAACTAACAGAATCGGTAAATGTATCCTGAATGCCATCATGAGCATCTAAACCTGAGTCTGTAATCCGATCTGATTACATATATGATAATCATACTTACATAATTTCATTAGATTTATTATTTATTTTTTCAGGACAATTATTAAATCAACATTTTTTTTTTATGACTAATCAATTTATAGACCTAACTTATAAAATAAATAATTTAAATCATTAAAATGAGACCCTAATAAGCCTACTGACTCAGAATGCAAGCACAATGGTTAAATTATAGAATTATAGGAAAAGAGAAATAAGAGCTGTGGTAGCATAGGAGGTAACCTGTCCCATCATTTTAACAGTATAGGTCATTTAGGAACTTAAAATTCTTTATGCTTTTGGAAATTAGATGCTCTTACTTGCTTTCACATAATTTTAACACAAAATTGTCAACTTTATCTAACATAATTTCAACTTTATTGGAGCCAGGTAAAGAATTTGCTAAGAAGCTGTTGAAGACTATGACCCTAGAATAAGAGAACACATTTATTGATTGACGAATTATGATAATAGTAATAAAAAAGAAACGAAAAGTTGATTAATGAAAAATTAACATTCGCTTATGATCTACTGATTGACGAATTATGATGCTCTCCATTACATATTTGTGAAATTAGCATGGAACAGGAAGGATTAAAATCTTTAATTGACAAGTAATATGAACTAATAAATACTCAAGAGCCCAATGCCACAATTTAAAAAACTAATGTTAAAAAAAATAATAAATAAAATACACACAAAATCATCAAAGAAGATCAATCATCCAATGCTTAACATGGGATTTAAACTCACAATGTCCACTACAAAAATTGGAGAGGCACAAGACGATGGATCGTGAGTACACGATCTAACATCTATATTTATCTTGGTGAAATTTAGCCCCCATCTACCCTATATTCATCTTAATTCAATGTGGGTTCCATCTAAAATGAATAGTTTTGATGAGTCTTTAAATTTATATATAAAAAGTTATTTAAAAAAACCAATTTTTAGAAAATAACAAAAGAATTTGTTATATTATTTTTGAAAACTATTTCAAATAAATATAAAAATAATTAAGTAATGTGCTAGTGAGGTGAGATCATAAGTTTAAATTAATAAAATAATAATTTAATTATACTAATTTATTAACGTTTTATTGTGCAACAGATAAATAAATAAATAAAAGAACTCTCAAACACTAAAGAAAACGTTTAACACAACTACAACATATTTTGGAAAGATGGTTAAAAATTATTTTTTTAACTTTTTTTAATTTTTTTATGAGAGAGTAAAGTTAGTTAAAAACTGATAAATAACTTTTAATCCATTTCTCAAAATAGGCTCAAGAAAGCCCTAAACCCTTCCCTACCAATGCTTCAACTTTTTCACAAATCAAACATTACACATAAGGCCTTGTTTGGCATATACTAAAAAAATCAAAAAGTCAAAAAGTCACTATCTTATTTAAGTCACATCATCTCATTTAAGTCACATTATCTCTCTACCACATCACTTCAAATCCAACCCATACCCAACTTATATTTCATAAAAAATTAAAAAGTACACTTATTTAGAACATAAAAAAAAAAAAAAAAAAAAAAAAAAAAAAAAGAAAAAGAAAAAGATACGAGTGTCGTTTAAGTCAAGTCTTGGAGTAGAAATAATTAATATTTTAAGTCGTTGAAAATCATTTAGACACTTTGAGCTCAAAACCTTGATTGTGGCCAATGATGATCCTTATTTATCAGCCCCACAAATGCTACCCCCAATCAATCCGAGAGAGAGAGAGAGAGAGAGAGAGAGAGAGAGAGAGAGAGAGGTTGTGAGGTGCCATTTGATCATGACATGTGGAAAATTATTTGGGTTTATATGCAGTCTGAAATTGATATTTATTAATTGACATAGCAGGATTCAATATATATATATATATATTTGGTTAAATTTTTGAAAGATGACTTGATAAATGTAAAGTAATAAATAGTATGAAATATTATTCTAAAATTACCGAATAACTTTTTTATGACATGTGGAGTGAGACAGACTCAAAGTTTCAGCATTATTCCACTTGCTAGCTTGTTTTATGCATGTAATAAAAAAAAGAAGTTGAACACATCAAGACTTCTTAATTATTAATGAATATTATTTTATTTTTTTATATAAATTTATACATATTAACTCTTTGAATTATAAAAATTATACAAATATATCTTTTTTGAAATGATTCGAAAAAGATAAAAGTGATATATTTTTATAAGTGAAAAATTCAAAATATACAAATTCATAAATGAATAAATAAAATAATATTTATTAATAATTAAAAGAATTTTGACATAATTAATTTAATTATCAATCAAGTACCCATGTCCTTCTAGCAAGTTAAATTAAAGTCAATCACCTCCATGTCATGTTTTGGTGTCATCACTGTCATGTGATTGGTATGGCCATGTGTTCAATTATGTGGGCTGTTAAGAATGTTGAGGAGATCTAACTCTAAAATTTATTTGACTTTTAGTGAGAGATTTATGGATGACTTAGACAAGTATAAATCTCAAACAATTTAATGCATATGAGATCCGATCATATGTAAGAATAATTAAAAAACTGAGAAATAAGTGAAATAGACTTGAGATGGAGATTTGGTTTGAGAGATCACTCCAAACTTGCATGTTAGAATATTGATGTATAGGAACACAATTTTCAAAAATAAAAATAAAAAAAATAATTGCACAACATTGCTTTTTGGATAAATATTTTTTGTTAAAAACAACTATAAATTTGACCTATTGATTTGATTTATAATTAATATCATAGTCATAACCAAACATCGATAGATTCATAACCAAAAAAAAAAAAAAACTATTATGAGTCATACCCAAATATCACTAAACATTGTTGTGGATTATAACTAAATACCACTAAATTCATAATCTATTTTGATTTATACCTTATAACTACATAAGAAAATAACATAACTCTATATCTTATGAATCATAATTAAAATAAAATAAAAAGTCATAATCAAATATAAAAAAATCATAACTAAATATCTCAAAATAATGTCATAATTAAATAAGAAAATTAATCACAATTAAAAAAAAAAAAGACATAACTAAAGGTATAAGAGAGTGTGTATAATTGAATTTTCCTTCAATCATTTCAAGTCACAAAATGATATAACCAAACATCAGTAATGACATAATTAGGTGCACGCTACACCAAAAAAAAAAAAAAAAAAAAAAAGCAAAGTTAGGGATCATGAAATTTTTTTTATGAAAATGATCATGAAAAATTTATGATCCTTGGATTACCTTGATTAGTGTGTGGTGCTTTATTCTAAGTGTAATCCAAAGGTCACAAAGTTTTCATAATTATTTTCATGAAAGATTTTTCATGATACCTACTATTACTGAAAAAAAAAAACAGATATGTTCTGTAAAATTCTCCTTTTTATTAAGCCAACTAGTAGTAATAAGTTAAAAAATAATTGACTTGAGAAATTTGTTAAAAGGCCTTGAGTTTAGTAAAAAACTCGGATTAGAATCATGATTAATGTGCTTGTAGGTCTAAACTCAAATTTAAGTTGGATTTAGAAAACAAATACAGGTGAAAATTATCCAACATTTAACAGAAAAAAAAAAAAAAAAAAACTACTTTTGAAAGTCAAATGGCTCTGTTCACACATGGAGAAATTACATTCTACAAGCACATATCATCTGTTTTATTTCTTGACTCATCTTTTTGTTTTATCTCCATTTCACATATTGGGCCTCTTTGGTGCAGCTTAAAAGCTATTTATTTCAGCTTTCAGCTTAATTTAAATTATTTTGATATGTTTGGTTTACCTTATAGCTTATAGTTTTTTGGAAGTCAGAAATCAGCTTATTCTTTGAGTGGGGCAGGAGATGCTTAATTTATAAGTCAGAAATCAGCTTATGTTCATAGTTATAAACTATAAGCTGTTTAGGCATAAACTATAAGCACTTTCCCACATCTCTACCAAACAGGGCCATTGTCACGTGACTAAAATTAATAGTTAAAAAAATAAAATATAGAAAGTGTTGGAGAAAATAATTTTTCGACAATTTTAATTTAAAATTAAAGTGAGATTCAATCACCGGTTGAGGTGGATTTGAATGGTTTTATATTCTCTTAAGTAAGAAGATTGCAATATAAAAATAATGAGCTAAAACCATTGAGTTGTGAATAAAAATTATCTCATAAAGTAGGCATCAATAAAATTGGGTTTAGATTTGGACTTAATTTTGGTTTGGACTGAGCCTAAGCTTCTACTTGTACTTGTACTTGTGCATGTGCTAGGTTTGGTTTGGTCTTGGAGTTGGACTTAGAGTTAATCTTGAGTTTGGGCTAAGTCATGCTGTGTTGAGCTTAACTTGTGCACGTGTTTGAGAATGGGGCTTGAATCGAGTTGTGAACCAACATTAGTATCTATTTTGTTACCCATCTAGTTGGTTTATTCAAACATCATTATATACATATTTATTTGTATATATTAAGCACATGAGAAATGTAAGTTTTTGTAACTCTCATTTTTTTATGATGGAGTTGATGACCATATTAGTGGCCATAGATTTTCGAGTTCGGATCCTCTGCCGTTCTTTCCTGTCGTGGTCCCTGCCGTGGTAAAAAACGACGTCGTTTTTTACCAATTTTTTTTTTTCTCTTTCTTTGCTTTTGAGCCTCTTTTTCTTCTATCTTAGCTCTCAAATCAGAGAGACGAAGATGGACGACGATGATGTTCCTCAAGTTCCTCATTTCAACAATGGGTGGAACAATGTTTCTTCATCATCTTCATCAACAATGGGTTCTGCTGGGTTCATCATCAACAACAAAAAAAAAATCTTCAGATCTGGAAATTTTCTGCAGATTTTTCTGCAGATTTAGAAAAAATTTGATTCAAATCTTCAAACAAATCTTCTGCAGATCCACAGATTTTTCACCAAAAATTTGAAAAAAAAAAATTTAGATCAACAATACTTATATGAGGCTTTGTTTCAAATCTACACAGATTAATTGTATTATTTTTTCAAATCTGGAAAAAGCCAAATAGAAATGTTAATATATATATATATATATATATATTGTTCATCATCTGGATTGAAGATGATGGTGATCTGGATCTGCATCTGCAAAATCAAATGGCCTTTGTCAACATTGTTTATCATATATTTTGTTCGAAAGTACAAAATTTTGTTCATCACAGATTAATTGATCATATATTTTGTTCATCTCTACTTTATGTACAATCATTGAACAAAACCCATTTGGTGGGTCAAATATATATATATTTTCTTCTTCCTCCTCACTTTCCCATTGTTGATGAAGATGATGAAGCTGATGATGATGTTGAAGATGATGATGATGTTCAAAATCTGAAGATGATGATGATGATTTTGAGGATTTTTTTTTTTAAATTTTTTTTTTTCATGTAAATAAATGTAAATACTTATATGAGGCTTTGTTTTTTTGGGGTGAAGAGAGGCCGGAGTTTGTGGTCAGCTTCCATGTTTGCAAGAATGTGTTCTACTTGATGTGGGTTTTGCTTAGAGAGAGAGAGAGAGAGAGAGATGATGACTGAAACAGGATGACTGAAACAGGGCCTTCTGTGGCTGCGTTATTTCTTCTTCCTTCTCTCTGGTTCTGATCTGCAATTTTTTTTTTTTTGAAATTTTGCCCCAAAACGACGTCGTTTTGGGGCACTGCAGGACGCGCCGTAGGAAAGAACGACAGAGGATCCGGACTCTAGATTTTCAACTTTTCTAACTCTAGCCTTAATGGCTAGAATTGATGGCCTTGGTTAATGACATTTGATGGCTTTATTGATGTTGAGCCGTCATGGCTAGGGATTCCCCTACTTGTATAAATAGAGGCCTTTCCCCTTAACTTGGTAGAATAATTTTGGAGAGATTTTTAATGAAAAATGAAAATGGTGTTTTGAGATAAAAGTTGGAGATGTTTTTTTCACACCAAAGAAAAATTTTCATATTTTATTTTTCTAGCCCCTTCTTTGGTTCTTGTTAGAGAGAGTGCAGTCATTATCAAGTTTGCCAAAACTATTCAAAAGGTGCTTCCACATTAGCTGGTTTCGACCGTCATATCTTGGGAGACAGACACCGGCATACCTCCAGCATCCATCGAGAGGCAATGAATCTGTTTTAAGGAAACTGTGGTATCACACAGGTTTCGGTTTGCTTCTTTTCTTATCATTTGTTCTTAAAATTTTTCAAAATTTAGTTTATCTCGATGAGTTCTAATATTTAATTATCCATGTTAATAATTTGTTCTATTAGTAATGTAATCTAATTCATTTCTGTAATTTTAGTTGTGTAGTGTATTATGTATTTCATTCTTTAATAAATAAGAAATTTTTTTTTGTCATTTCTATTTAATTCATTTTATATATTTTTCTTATATTTTTATGAAAAAATACCAACAGTCTTAAAAAATAATTATATAAATAGTTGTGATAAAACAATTTAGTTTTTCATTTTATTTTCATGGCTCTTGGAATTTAAATTAATTTAATTGCCTAGAAATACCAACAATCTTAAAACATAATTATACAAATAGTTGTGATAAGAAAATTTGTTTTGTCATTTCTATTTAATTCATTTTAAACAATCTTGAATTGTTTATTTCTAGTAAATTACTCATACAATTTGTTTTTGAAAAATTTACTAATAAATCCTATGTGAGAGAAAGTTGTACCGTTTAGTCCTAAAAGTTTTTTTATGCACAAATTAGTCCTATTTTTTTTGGGGAAAGTTTATTAGTTGATGTTTAGGTTACATTAATACCCCTATTGTGATATTATTTTCCTATTGTGGCTGATTCGTTTGTTGTGTTGGTATGGAAATGTGTGCAAGGGTTTTACGTTTGTAACATTAGTTGCGAGTAAAGGTCAACGTTTGTAAGGGTTTTGGGGATTGGCATTTGGGTTGGTTGTGTATTGTCTGACGTGAACGTTACAGGTGGTTTGGCACTGTGTATTGATTTTATTTTCGGGGGTGGACTGCTGGATTATAACAGGTGAGTCTACACTTTCTTTTTTTTGTGTGTAATGGATTAGTCTGTGTGTTTGGTGATTTTTGATTGTCTAGTGTTTCCCGGGGACACGGTAATGGTATGAGGTTTGTGGAGTTTTCATTTTTGATTGTTTGGTGTTTCACGGCTGATGTAGTTTTGTATCATTTTCATTTTCTTTTATATTTTTGTGTGGTGTAATGGGTCTCGTTTTTTTAATGTTGATTGGGGGCGTATGGTGTAGTTTTGTACCATTTTCATTATCTTTATACATTTGCTTGGGGTAATGGGTTTCATAAATGTGTTGTGTGACAGGTATGGATGATGGTGTTTTGTTGTTGTGTACGTATTTACAAATCAATGCTATTATTCGGTTGTATCACGGGCTTCCATTTGCTCAATTGGTCAATTCTGTGTGTGTGAAGTTTGGCGGGTTGGTCCTGGGTGAAGTGTATATGTTGTCTGATGTTCTTAGGTATAAGAACTTTAAGGTCGATAGTGACGATGACATACAGAACATGGTGTGTCTTGCGAAGACGTTCGGGTTAACTCACATTGACATCCTAATTCAGACACGCAAGGTGGGTATGGGTGTGGGTGTGGGTGTGGGTGGTAGGGGTGGGCGATGTTCGTGTTCATGTTACTAGTGGCAAATATATGAGTTCCCATGGGTGACGTTCGTCTTTGTGTTCCCACTTCCTCCATTAACATTACCGTATGCTTTACAATCCACACAAACAATCCAAACAAATGTTAAGGAACACAATCAGTTATGGATCAAAGTAATTATAACCAGAATTCGGCAATCACAGAATCCAAAAATGATGTTCTTATTATCCAAACACACAATTTTCTGATTCCGCAAAGCTTAAGAACCACAAGTGGGTCATTAAACCAATGTCTTACCAAATCTTAATTTAAAAAATGTTTCCATGCATACATTAAAAGATACAAAACATCTGTCCAATACAAGCAATGCTAACAACACAGCACGCTGCGCGCCACTGTGTTATTTGTGCTACAACTTGGTTATGATGTTCACACACCATCCCATAGATTCAACAAACAATAACAGCAACCAACACAAAAACACTGGGACATAATACAGTTCCAACCAAATGTGGGTTTCCAAACACAAATTTATCCAGCAAAACACACATTAAAGTAGATCCACATATATAATTCAAAATAATTATAACCATAATTCAAGGATGACTAATTCCAAAATGTCGTTCCAATAACCTAATCAAAAAAATGGAATTATGCGCATCCTATGAACAAAAAATTGGGGCATAATTCGAATGTGTTGTCAAATAATAAATTAAAAAAACACACACACACAACTATGCGTCCGGGCATAATTTATGGCCTGCGTATGTGATGGCAAAAAAAACCATAAAACAATCGACCACAGTCAATGTTAATATTCATATGGGGGCGGGGCAACTGCGTTTCGGAGTCCTCTTTCTAGATCGTTACTGAATGTTTTAACCATTTTTTATCTGAACACACTCAGCGACAAACCATCCATCGAACCTTCAATTTCAACATTGTTTGCATACTGCCTCATGATGTAGTATACCATAATTGCACAATTAGGCCTGCAAAAAAACACAAGTATCACTTTACGTCATTACCAAAATCAAATTTCGGCTTTGTGGCACACACTTGTTAACTGTGTTCAATCGTCACTTACGATTCCGGGTATTGTTAGGGGCAATTCACCAAGGACTCCAATGGCCCGTCCACATTCGATGGAGTCAACCCACCACACGTCGACATTAACTTATACACACGCTATGTATAATCAAACACCACAACAACAACAAAAAAAACACCCAACGTAGCCACTCACCAACGGTGTCATTGTGACACATGTTACATATCGACAACCATCACGACGGTCAACGCACAACTACAAAACAAGCCCATCAATTACAGATACAACCTCACTCACATTGCAATTTCAGCCCCCCTAAATAATGTTAATTTACCCACATAAACAATTACAATGCAATGTCCCCATCAAGAATCACAGCCCTCAAACCAACATACCGGTACACATTAAACATCACCAATCACCTCGTGAAATGACGTTACCTTAATGGGAGCTTATGTACCGTCATTTTTCTTACATACGGCCTGTACGATCGTAAATACATATACATAATCAACAATGTTAACATACATCCCCAAACCCTTGTACATATAGTCCACCTACAAATGCCTTTGAACCCAACCCAACACGATCACATCTACATCACACACATACATAATACTCAACCTAACATTACCCTTGTACCCAAAAAACTAAACTCAATGCACATACATATGTAACAACGTAGATAACATTACCCCCCACCAACAACGTCCCAAAATTCATAGAACAACACACACATCACGGCACGCGTTAAAATTCACAAAATCATAAACAGCCATATCATATATTCCCACCCCCACAAAATGCCAACTACTATTTCATTATCAAAATCCAATTCATTTCGGTGTACACACTTCATCCACATCAAACAACATTACACAACCACCTACCTTAACACCACCCCATTCCGAAATTCATAGCAACAAATACAACAATAAAACATTTCAAACGAAAAAATCAAACAACATCACAAAATAGATACCTGATTGATTCTTGACCATGTTACGATGTCCCAACTTCGCACACCTTCACGCAATGTTTTCGCAGAAAACCAAGATATTGCAAATGCCGTTCACCAATCGCTATTCGATTAGCCTTTCACACTTCACAAATTGCACACACAACTACCGAATTGAAGCCATAACTGATGTTTTAGGGTCTCCCGCATCTAAGGATAGGGTTTACTTCCTTCATTTTCGGAAACATAAACATTAGACTCAAATATACATTACCAAAAAACCCGATGTCCAAACCATTAACGTTGATTGCCAGAATCTTTCCAATTTCCCAGCTTCAACACCGACCAGGAAAGAAATAAATGTTACCCAATTTCGTAATTTCGTCATTTGTAAAATACCATTGCTGTCCACCACTTTGTAATACAGTCCTACATTCCGTTTGCCCTTGTTGGTAATATTGTGTATAATAGGACCTCCCCGTCTATAAGAAATTTCTCAGGATTAAATAGTGCATAAGTCCACAATCTAGGATTTATTAGTACATCTCCCTTTGTTTTATGTTAATTAATTGTTATTATATGAGTTATTTGATTGTTAGAGCTTAAGTTGGTAGAAGTTTGATAAAAATAAAATAAGAATTTTATTTCTTAAAGTTCTTACTAATTTATTTGATTTGTTTATTTTTTATTTTGTTTTGTAGCTAACTTTCTGTATAGGTTTATCTAATGCGAGAGGGGGATACAATATATTAGAAAAAATATATTGGACTACTAATTTGTGATTTGAACAGGATTACCTTTGTGTGGAACAAAGAATAAGATTGGACTTTCAAATTTTTTTTGGACATATCTGTGAATTGAAATATCCACTTTAATGTTGAGTTTTATTTCACATTTATTCCGTATATTATTTTGAAAGTTTGGTAACCATTTTGATTTAATTTGATTAATTAAATTCTGAAAAAGCGAGGTGTTGGCATTTGTGTTTTGAGAATTTCAGGAGGTTGTCTTATCAAGAGCTTTACGATGATATAAAGAACGTATCAAATGGAGTCTAGATGAACCCACATGGTTAGCAAAAAGTTTAATGATTTTTGTTACCAAATGATGACATCACCATGATTTAAAGATGATGTCAGTACCTTGTGGTAACTTAGTTAACAACCATGTCAGTGACATGTGGCAAATCAATCAACGACACATCAGCAAGATTGCCATGTCATCAGAATTTTTCAAAAATTGCATTTTGGTCCCTGAATTTTAGGATAATTTTATTTTGACCCCAAAACTTTTTGAAATTGTAATTTGGCCTCTAAATTTTTTAGTATTTGCATTTTAACTCCTCAAGTATATGATATTTGCAGTTTGACCCTTGGAGTTTATGGTATTTCAATTTTAGCCCTTGGAAGTTTATGAAGTTACGTTTTGACCCCTAAAAAAGAGGGAGAGTGTGTTCTTGGCTAAACAGACCATTCTAGATGAAACTATGAATTCCTTTTTGCAGATTTGGACAATTTTTAATTGTAATAGTTGCATTTCAATTTGTAGTAACTTTAATTTCTAGTTTGTAATAGTTTTATCATAGTGAAAGGAAAGGAGAAAAGAAATAAATTATAAACCTTCGGGTTTAGAGAAAATTTTTGGGATTAATTTCTAAAGTGGTTTGGTTTTCTGTAATAAAAACCAAATTGTTTAACTTTGGCTAAAAAGTATTTCTGAGTTATGATAAAAAATGATAACTAAGACGGATTTGGTTTCAAACCTTTATGGTTAGAGGAAGTTTTTGGGCTTAATCTTTTTATTCCCAAAGTGGTAAGAAACCAAGTTTTGAGAAAGTCTGTGGTTATAATCTGATTATTTCCAAAGTGTTTTATTTTAGGAAAAGAAACCAAATTTTAGCATTAGCTAAAATATTTCTGATTTTTATTCAGAGTTAATGGGCTCGGTTCCAAGAGTACCGGTTAACTTTTATGAGTGGTGTAATTCTTATAGCAATTTTTAATTACTTGTAAGTTTTGTAAACTTGATTTGTTTTAATCTAATTTATCATCTGAAAAACTTAATTCTAAATTTGTTTTCCATGGACTAGGAGTCAACATACTCTTGAAAGTTTTGTCTAAGGTTAGCTAGGTCTTAAGTGAGACCGGTATAACCCCTCTAGTCTTCTTGGAAACTTTTCTGACCATGTTCGATTCTAGGATAAGTAGTGAGATCAATTTTGAATTAAATTTCAGACTTTGAATTTTCTAGTATTAAGTTTAGTTTCTGGAAAAATAGAATAGTGAAATTCTGTTATGATTTTTCAGAAATGGCTTCAAGAGGTGACAACAGAAAATGTTGTTCCATTTAACAACCTTAAGTCTTGCGAGGTTCTTAAAAAAAGATCTAGAGAGATCAAGTGTGATTAAAGGAAATCATAAGATTGCATGACAATATCTCTGAATTAGTCAGAGGTAATTAGTATGTTATCAGTGTGTCAATTATAGCATGTATGATTGCTATGTGACTTTGCTTAAGAGCAAAGATGAGATAACCTGTTAAGGTGGGTGAATGTGTTTTTTGAATTTTTATAATTCTGAATATATTCTTGAATTGGTGGCTTCTAGTGAGTGCAAGATCACTGATCACATAGATAGAAAATTGATGGTTTCTAAGGGGTGTTAGACCACTGGCTACTCAATTATGAGATTGTAGTTCTTAATAGTGAACAGATTACTAATCATATGTGAAGATGTTGTGATTCCTAGTAGTGGAGTGACTACTACTGGTCACATGTCAAGATATTGTGATTCCTAGTAGTGAAAAGTCTACTGACCACATACTAAGAAATTAGTGATTCCTAGTAATAAAACTACTGACCATGTTATGAAGTTATGAATAGTAAACTATTGAACACTAGATCTGTGTTTCCTAATAGTAAGGCTATTGACTTCAAAGTGACTTGTTTGGCCAAACTTGTTTGGTGCCTTGAATTTGGAAAAGACCTAATCTGGTTGATGACGGTCTGGGAATATGTTTTATATGATATGATTTGAAATTTTCATAATCATTGTGACACAAGGAATTGTTTAAAAACCTTGTATGAAATTTTTAGGGAGGTCGGGACCCTTTATATAAATTCTACAAATATGGGGGTGTCATGCAAAAAGTGGCAAATATGGGGGCGTCATGCAAAAGATGGCAATACCTAAATCCAAGTGGATATGATAGACCTAAAAATCCGTTGACTTTGTGTTCAATGGTTATGCATAATATAGTAATTGTACAAGCACGAAATAATCCATCTCATATAATCTTGTTGATCAAGTTTGCACTCCTCCAAACGTCGCCGTCATCTTATCACCCGAAAACACAAACGTGAGCTAGCCAGCGGGTGTGTACGGAAAGCCCTTTCGATGCCTAAGTCAGTAAGTAGACAATAGACAAAAAGTTTTGTGTATTCAAGAGTAAGAATTGCAATCCCTGGGAATAGGTTATGTCATGAGCTTTTATAGATTTTGCGTGGCATAATCTTAGTAGGACTTTATCTCTCCTTAGCAGAGTCCTTATATGAGTCACATTCCAAAGGATATTGCTTATCCCTGGGACACTCTCCTCACTATTAGCCAAGTGAGATAGCAACACCTTTATGCTCAGATATAAATGCTTGGTCGAGATGTATTATGTTGGTCCCCTGCCATCCGAGCCGTGTAACCGTCCTTCTAATGAACTCTACCGAACTAAAGATAGCTTGGCCTCTTTCGCTCTACCGATCATCTATTAGCTAGGCCCAAACCGTTTGGTTGGCCTAGCACTCGCTCTGCTTAGGGCTGAGCTATCCAAGCTCTTACTCAATCCACTGTGTGGCCTAATCTTCAACAATGATGTTACATAGCTCGGCCCAATTTATTCACACAAATTACCCTCTCAATTGCTCCTTAATTCCATCTGCAAAGCATGATTGGGATTACTCTTCTATAGCTGAGCTAAAAAATGCTTAACTTGACTGAGCTAGAAAGGTCGCTCGCCCACAGAATCTGCTCGGTTACGAAATGTTTTGTCAAATGCCCAAAACGTTAATCCACTACTTTGCCATAACTGACACGACGTCAATCGTGGGACACATGGCATACCCTTATTGACCCCGTACCCCTAGTACAACCGTCACACACCACCAAAATTTGAAACGACCACACCTTTTTACATTCTTATATATGTAATGCCCATATTCTCAAACGTCATCCATTGTTCATCTTCTTCAAGCAAATAACCTTAAGAACCAGAGTTGTAATCTAGCGATTTGGCTTTTTGTCCTTAGGTTCAAGCACACCCAACACTACGGTGGATACGCAATCACCTATGAATATACTTCTACCGATTGAACTCTGGTTTAAGCTCTCTAATCGGTAAGTTTTTCAAGCTCCCCTTCTTATCGTCATAGATATTCATTTTGTTCTTCATTTTTCTAGCCTTTTTATGCTATTAATCCACCATATTGACTTGTAAATAACATTTTTATATATTAATCCATTAAAACGTGCCTAAAGCGAGCTTATAATGGAACTAGGACCCATGTAAAACTGTAGGATTCCACATCTTAGGATGAACTCGCACTGACTGGAACTAAAACCAGTCAAGAGTAATGATTTTGATCCGAATAACCATTATGACCGAACTAAAATCTTGTTTATACACATTTAAATGATTACAATCGAGCCAGGAACCCTTTCTCTAGACTTAGCTGAGTTAAGACCTTGCCCTTAGTCTGAAACGGGCCAACCCCTTGCCCTTGCCCTCGCCCTCGCCCTCGTCCTCGCCCATTTCTTTAGCCGAGCTAAACCCTTGCTCCGGGGTTGGGCCGAACTGTGACCACTAGCTTATGGCCGAGCTAAGCACCACACGCACACACTATTGCCTTAGCCCAGTTAACACTGAAGCATAACACCTTTTATTTGTCGCTCTGCAGACTTGACTAGGTTGTCCAGGCACACCCATACTTCACTACCTGGCCGAGTTACTCAACCAAGCAACCAAGTAAGAGTCGGGCTACTTGGCCAAGCAAACAATTTGCACGAAGGGCAAATACCACTTCATGGTGTGCTCGCCAGGTGCTATAGCTGAATTTAGGAGGGAGTACCACATTCCAGACGATACACAGTTCACCCTAGCCAAACAAGACACTGTACCGTGAGGTAAATCTGGTTTTTACCCCTTCACCGTGCTGTCAATAGTTGAAGGTGGACTTCAATTTCCAGTCCATCCACTAATTTGTGAATTCCTCAGGCAAACTATGCTCTAATATTCAGATTTACACAAGAATACAATCATAGAATTGAGGAAGCAATTTTCATGAGAAAAGAGATAAGCCTAGAAGATGTTAACAGACTAGGATTTTAAAGTTCTTCTATCTAATCTTTTTAAACCTATATGGTGACTAGTGAGACTAAAAACTTCTTTAAAGTTGTGATTTCTCTAGAAAGTAGTTATTAAATTAACTTGATCTTGCAGAGGTAGTAATTCTTGGAATGCACGTGAATGAAAGCTGATGAGACATGCTTATTATCAAAGGATACCGACAAACAGAAGGCCTAGATTACTTTGATACGTGATCACCAGTTATGGTGAGTGTAACTGTAATTGTATAAAGTCTGGAGATACATCAAGATAGCTGTTCAGATAGCTTTCCTATATGAAGATTTAGTTGAATAAATCTTATGGAACAACCCCAAGGGTTTGTCAGTTCTAGGACAAGGAAAGACTGTAAGCTTGAGAATCATTTTATGATTTGAAATAAGTACCGAAACAATAGCATGAGAAATTTGACTACACTATGTTGTCAAGTGAGTATTGACAAATGTGTTTATGTCAAAGACATTGACAACAGTATATGTCATGTTGTGTCTGTGTGTAGGTGACATACTTTTTATTGGTAGTTATGAGAAGATATTCAATACTACCAAGTGGATGTTGTACTCTAAGTTTGATATAAAAGATGTAGGCCTTGCAGATGTGATTCTGAGTATTAAGATTACTAGAACATCTAGTAGTATTGTACTTTCTCAGTCTCATTATGTTGATAAAATACTTGAGAAATTTAATAAATCAGATACAAGTGTGTCTAGGACACTGGTAGACTTGAGTCTACATTTTGGCCGAGAATAATGGTGAAAGTGTATTTCAACTAGAATATTCTCGAGCCATTGGAAGTTTAAGTATTTGATGAGTTGTACAAGGCAAGTATAGCCTACTCAGTTAGTAGGCTTAGTAGATAAACGAGTAATTCTAATACTACTCATTAGAAGGGTATTATGCAAATATTGGATTATTTACACTACACTTGGGATTATGGGTTGCATAACACTTGATATCTAGTTGTACTAGAAGGGTACAAAGGCGCATACTGGATATCTGATATAAAGACTACAAATCCATTAGTGGACATGTTTTCTCTAATTGGAGCTGTAACCATGTCTTGGAGATCTTCCAAGCAGATGTGTATCACAAGATCAATGGTGGAATTGGAATTTAGTATTAAAGTAGCTAAATGGCTTTGCCATTTTCTAGAGGATATTTCATGTTGATCAAATCTTGTGCTAACAATTTTTTATACTTTGCGACAACCAATCAAGTATTAGTAGGGCACAGATGAAAAGTCTATACATTTTTTGTCGAAGATATAGTTCCATACGACAACTACTCTCATGTGTTGTCACTATAGACTATATACAGTTTAAGAACAACATTACGGATCCGTTAACCTAAGGGTAAAATCGAGAGTTAGTAAGAAGTCTACATGAGGAATGAGGTTAAGGCATTTAGCGAATGTTACTGAAACGGAAAACCCAATCTGGTTGACTGAAGATCCTAAGATTTAGGTTCAAATGAACAACCTAATTGCGTATAACGGGTGAGCCACTGAAGAGGTAAATCCTCTTACCCATTCCTTTATACAGTGATACTCTGTGGGGTAGAAGGTTAAGCTTATAATTTTAATGACCTAAGTGTTATGAATAGTCAACCCTGGTATAACGAGATATCTTATGTAGGTCACCTATGTAAATGCGAAGTGGGATCGCTTCTTTAAGAATTGACGAGGCCGAATTCTTTAAAAGCATTCATTGAACCAGGCTAGTGTTCCAGGGCTAAATTGGACACAACACTGATAACAGAACGATGGTTTGAGTAATTCCCGTGTGAGGTCTATTGTCTCGATTTACACAAACGTCAGAACAGTTCAAGACATCACATTCATTGGTTAGCCAGTAAATTCGATAGGCTTTCACTACGAAAGGCTCAAGACCAACAACTACTTTTTTTGATACAGGGTTATTCTGTGTACTCCCTTTCCAAGTCTTTGTTCTTTAGCGTTGTTCCTTTTGCTTTATTCAGCCAATTTTATTCATGTGAGGGATTGTTGGAGACAATGGTTTTTCAACAACTTTAATTTGAAATTAAAATGGGCCCAACCGTCCGTTAAGGTAGGTCTAAGTGATTTTATATTCTCTTAAGTAAAAAGATTAAAATATAAAAATAATGAGCTGAAACTATTGAGTTGTGAATGAGAATTGTCTTATGAAGTGGACATCAATAAAGTTGAGCTTAGATTTGGACTTAATCTTGGTTTAGACTGGGCCTAAGCTTGTGCTTGTACATATGCTAGGCTTGGACTTGGACTTAATCTTGAACTTGGGCTTGGGCTAAGCTATGTTATATTGGGCTTAGCTTGTGCACGTGTTTGAGAATTGGGCTTGAATCTGGTTGTGACCAAATATTAGTATCTATCTTGTGATCCATCTAGTTGGTTTATTCAAATATCATTATATACATATTTATTTGTATATATTAAGCACATGAGAAATGTAAATTTTTGTAACTCTGATTTTTTATGATGAAGTTGATGACCATATTAATAGCCGTAGGTTTTCAATCTTTGTAACTTTAGCCATAATGGCTAAAGTTGATGGCCTTGATTAATAGCATTTGATGGCTCTATTGATGTATAACCTTCATGGCTAGAGATTTCCCTATTTGTATAAATAGAGGTATTTCCTTTCCAACTTGGTAGGATGATTTTGGAGAGATTTTTGATGAAAAATGGAGATGATGTTTTGAGATGAAAAATTGGAGATGTTTTTTTTTTTTAACACTAAAGAAAATTTTTCATATCTTATTTTGCTAGTCTTTTCTTTGATTCTTGTTAGAAAGAATGCAGTCATTGTCAAGTTCGCCAAAGCTATTCAGAAGGTGATTCTATATTAGTTGGTTTCAACATGTCGTATCTTGAGAGACAGACGCCGACATACCTCCAGTATCTATCGGGAGGCAGCGAATCTATTTTAAGAAAACTGTGGTATCACACAAGTTTCGGTTTGCTTCTTTTTTTTATCATTTGTTCTTAAAATTTTTCAGAATTTAGTTTACCTTGATGAGTTCTAATTTTTCGTTATCCATGTTAATAATTTGTTCTATTAGTAATGTAATCTAATTTATTTCTATAATTTTAGTTGTGTATTTATTCTGTATTTCATTCTTTGATATAAAAAAAATGATAAATTACAAATACACCCTCCTGAGATTTGATTAAAATACGAATCGCACCCTGTGATTTTAAAAATTACATTCCACCTCTTCAGATTTCTAATTTCATAACAAATCGCTCATTTTATTAATAAATCATCAAGTCAATTAACAGTTTTTAATGATATTAAAAATACGTTTCAATTAATAATTTAGGTAATTTTATTATTGTATAGGAGAGCAATTATGAATTTCATTTTTTTTAGTTAATTATGTTAAATAAAAAATTATAATAAAGGGGTATTTGTAATTTTTCAAATCCCAAGGGACAATCTGTATTTTAAACAAATCTCAGGAGATATATTTGTAATTTACCCATAAAAAATGATTTTGTCATTTCTATTTAACTCATTTTATATATTTTTATAGAAAAATACCAACAGAAAGTAAAACAAATAATTTTAACTAACATGTCACTCAACCTAAATTGAGCTTTGAAAGCAACATCGCAACTAACCACCCAAAAATGACTTTCACAAAGTATGTAAGTTATGACAATGAAAATTGATGAAGAATATTTTTAGGTTCAATTCTTTCTTCGTCGAATTGCCAAATTTGGGCCCTCCATATTCTTCCCAAATATTCCAAAATTCAATCTAATTTTCATTAGGTTTTGTACCATTCATCCATAGTTTAAAGCTAAAATAATTTTATTCTCCCTATGGAATGGCTATTTGTTTACAATAGTGAATGACAATTTTATTTGAAATTTATTATTTATTTATTTATTTATTTATTATTATTATTTTTTGGTAAATCAAATGTGAGAATAAATATTATGATAGAATGATAAACATAGCATCCGCTAATCATGGAATCCTGCCTTGGCTGTGAGCTATGAACAAAAAAGTAGTCAAATGTATAGTACTACAAACACATAACTTTTTTTTATACAGAAAGTGCAGAGTGGGTACTTACTGATCAGTTTTATTTATTAGATTTATTTACTTACAGTTCTTGAATAATAAATTTATCACTATAAATTTATTTATAAAAACAAGAGAGACTGATTAATTTATTGCTTGATAAATTTATCGATAAGACTTAATCCGTAATAAATTTTAAAAGTATGACATATTGGTAAAATACCCTTGCATTTATTCTAGAGCGATGCACACTACACCAGTATGAATGCAGTGTGGTTCACATTTTTACGAAACTTGAAAATGGTAACTGCTCGAAAACCAGTATGTAACAATCTTTTATGAGCTTGATTATAAGAGCCCCTATTCGCTAAAAATTGGACAAGAAAGGTATAGACGGGTCGACAACACAGGATAAGTAATAATAGAGCACACAACCATATAACAAGAGCTAGAGAAAGAGCATGAAATTTTACTGTCCAGCAGCAAAAGCCTCCACAGGAAATGTCTTGGTGATCCCTGCAAGGCTCTTGAAGTGGATTTTCCCGGTCGGTGGATCATCAACACTAATCTCGCTGACCGGGGGCCACAACACAAGCTCCTTGGCCTTCACACCCTTGAGCTTCTTGATTCTCTTCTTCTCCACATAGCCATGGATATTAGAGTCATAGCTCACCAGCTTGCTAATCGTCTTGAACTCGTGCTCGACTTGCTTTTCTTGAACAATCCACATGTACCCACTACTCTTTACAAACCCTACTTCGATCACATTGACTAGAGGGAGGAGTCCCAAAGGGAGCTCAAACTCTTCTAGTATTGAAACCGCCATTTTTAGGCCATCTTCGTGGCCTTTCTTCACAATGCCACCTTCCTTTTCGGCCATTGCTAACTTGAATAGAGAAGAACTATGGTTTTGTTTTGGCTTGTGCTTTTCTAAGTGTGGTGGTGGGTGTGTTTATATAGGTATGATGCGAGGAAGTGAGTGGAAAATGGGGACAAATTTGATGGTAGAAACCAATGTGAATGTGCATTGTGCTTACCGTAAGATTATTTTTATGTGCCTAGAAATACTTGACATTTTGGCATCTTTTACATATGAAATTCACTTGCCTCAACTTAATGTTTTAGTTTAGCTTTTCTTTTTTCTTTTATTGTTGATTTTTTCTTTTCCGTTTTCAATGAACTTTAAAAAATAAAAAATAAAAAACTCTAAAAAAAATTTATACTTCCGAGTTTTACTCGATTAGATAGACCAGAAAAGTTTCAAATTAATAAAATAAAAAAAGTCAAAAAGAACCACCAAAAAATTATTTAAAAAAAAAAAAAAAACAAACAAACTAACCAAGCCAAACCAAAAACAATTGAAAAAAGAAATTGAGTTAATCTAGCTCTTTTGATGGTATCGTCTTTCATTTATGAGTTTTCTCATGTATTTAACTAGAGCAATGCTAGGTATCATGAAAAAATTTTCATGAAAATGATCATGAAATATTTATGACCCTTGGATTACACTTAAAATAAAACACTACACACTAATCAAGGTAATCAAAGAGTCATAAATCTTTCATGATCATTTTCATGAAAGTTTTTTTATGATCCCTATCTTTTCTCATTTAACTAAGGTCATGTTTGAGTTTTAAATGGCTATGGAAAAAATGAAAAGAAAAGTCAATAAAATTGAAATTCAATTTTGTTTCATAAATCTCTTCCCTTTCCTTTCCCATTCACAATTTGTTTTACAAATCTATAATCCAAACACAGCATAAGAACAGTAATAACACACAGGAACATCAACAAACCAGTTTTATGTACAGAAAGTTGCCTAAAATGTTTACTATAGCATTCTGTAATCTGAGAGAGCAAATACATATATATAATAAAAAAAAATTCCTCGCCTAATTTTTCAATAATTAACTTATTTGAGTTAGTTTTCATCAACCACGCACAGTTACGCAAACAAAATAAAAACTTAAAAAGGAAAAATACATACAAGTGGAATTTTGAAAGAATTTTGAAAAAAAATATTACAAATTAATGGTAAATTTAATAATATTAATAATTATAATTATAATTTTTTTCATCAATTTGTAATAATTTTTTCAAACACCACTGATATGTATTTTTCCTAAATAAAAAACTATAAATAGTCTAATAAACTGTGCCAAAAAGATAACTGACTTTTCTCAGTTGTTACTGCGGAATGATGTGATGGTTTTATTTGTGTACTAATTAAAATCATCTCAATGGGCCGTTTGATCTAAAATGATAGAATCACTACTCTTTAGCCTCAAGGAGGTGTTTGGATCTTGAGCTTGTGAAAGAAAAAGACAACAGAAAAACAGATGACAACAAAAGCTAAATTTCTCTTTTTATTTTCCTCTACAAATCCAAAATCCAAATTCAAATGCAAAATCCAAACACAACACAAAAGTCAATAGTTAAATGAGAAAAATACGGCCTAAACCTTTGGCATACTCATATGAAAGGATCTCAACAAGCTTCAATTGGGCAACCGTAGCTCTGACTCTTACCAGCTATTTCACATAATTTCTCGGCACTAAACCCCACCGACCCACCAACCCAGCGACCCAGAGAATAGTTCCAAATTCGAAGATCAAAACAACACAGAAGCATCTTATCTAGTTATACAATTTCATGACAAAGTTTCAAAGTGAAGAAACAATTTTATCAGAGCAGTATTTGGAAGCTTTGAGAATGTTCAATTCCAATCATCCAAGCATCAATTCTTTCAAATTTCCATTAAAATTCAACAGTCCATAAGATACATTGCATATTCCGTTATTACCGGAGGGGCCCTAAACTCCCAACACTTTTTCATGCACCACTTGCATATAGACGGGTCCATTCCTTTGCTGCAAGGTTCAAGAAAACAGAACCCAGTCAAAATCGCATTCATTCATGGAAGAAATTTACTGCATAATTGTCACTGTCAAAGAAACAACATATCATTGTTTGGTTTGGTCAACGTTGCAAAAAAGAACTACCAAGATACCTGTTTCAACAGCTTCAGCTTCATTCGATTTCCAATGCTTTGCAATGTTCTCAGATAGTGGATCGTCTGGATTTGGAGCACTCAAAAGTGCTTGAATACTAAAAAGTCAAAAACAATCAAACAGTATCAACATCAGTTAATTTTTTTATCAGCAAAATTATTTGAACTTAAAACTAGGGTTCCCTTGGGACTTGAATAAAATACATTGAGCATACAAGTTTCGCTTTAATCTTACTAAAAGAGAAGTCAATGTAATTATGCCAAACTTGTGGGACTTTTTATTAATATCTCTTTTTTCTAAATCTGAGGGATGGTCGGTGTAATTCAACGTGTATCATCAGGAATTCCACCATTCATAACTTCAAGTGGGAACTACTACTACTATAACAAGAACATGAAGGCTTTGCTTTCCTTACTAGAGGATCACAAACATTGTTACCTCAAGAGTACAGTTCGAATCTGAAGAGCGGGACTCCATTTGTCCTTGAGAATATCGAGGCATATCCTACCAAGCTGCATTCAAAGAAAGAATAGTCTGTAAGCGGCAAAAAACATTAAAAATCTGAAACCTTAGACAAGAGTGTGGGAGCAGGCACATCCAACCTTATCAATGTTAGGATGGTAGATTTTGGTGAGGAATCGAACCTGCACAAGGATAATATGTGAAGGATGACTATGTCAGTCAATGTGCTGAGCAAAAAACATCATTGTATATAAGTCAACAATAACTCCATCAAGAGGACTCCACACGCACGATAATTTACACCAATAACACTAGAAATGCAAGCGCACAGGCCTGAAACAGCCATCGCAACTTATGGACACCAATGTTGCAAAATCATGGAACTAGTCCATAATGTGTGACGCAATAAAAATGTTGAGATGGAAGACTAGCAGGAGAAGAAAGGGTAAATCAAATGAATATTTTTATAAAATAGACCTAGCACCAGTTGAGGACAAGATGAGAGAGCACAGAGAAATGTGCGATGAAGACCAATAAGACCAGTAATGCTAAGAAAATTCAAATTGAAAGAGGCACAAGTTCCACAATATAGCCCAAAAGAAAGCAAAACGATAAAGACTTAAAGCCAACCCTGACCAATAAGGTTAAGGACCTTTCTAGATGACAACCTTGACACAATTCCAGTGTTTGGCATGGATTGGAAGAGAAAAGTGATTCTTGATTTAAATACTCAAAGCAAGAATCATTTTCCTAAATGAAGTACGAATCTTATTCCCTCACTCTCCCGTGTCAATCTCACATCCCTAGAGAAATGTAAACAATTTGAGCCAAAAAAAAGAAAAGAAAAAAAGTTATGCACACAATATTAAAAATTTTATTATTTTCCATATAGAATTCCTAATGAAACCATTGACAGAATAATTTTATTCATAGTAATGAGATTCCATTCTCCCCTAAGGTTCCTGCCATCCAAACATAGCCTTCATGGAATCCAGCCAAAACCCTAACCACAAAATATGGGACATATCTCTAATTCTAAATATAGCATGAACAATGTGCATGTTAAACAACAAAAGGGAACTGGCAGTGTCCAAAACCTAAATATGGCAGGAACAGTGTACAGGGAAAACAACAATATCAAATTGGACATTCAAATCTTTGAACCATAACAAGTGATTATGAAATTTCATTTCTCGTTGACATCAACAAAAGAAGTATATTAAAATAACAGTCATATCAGCTGTTAATTAGTGTAACCAAAATTTCAGGTGTGCCACCAATCCTACAATATTGTGTTATCATGTGATTGTCCAATATCAACTGGAAAAAAGAATGTAAACCAAAGACATCATAATTTGGGAATAATAAAACAAATTCCAAGATCTCACCCATTAGTAGTGCATGCACAAAAAGTAAATGGATGCAACACACAGACAAGCACAAAATGAACAATATCCACATGACACTTTCAAAAGCATTATTTTGACTGAAGCTGGAAATTAGGATAAAATCCAGAGCAGGAAAGCAAAAGCCTACATTTTGCCAAGAACATCCTTAAAAGGTTCAAGTGATAACAAGTATAAAAGTAAACATGCACATCCAGTCATCATTTCAAGTTAGGAACATAATACAAAACTATCAACTATATGAGCTCTCACATAAATTTAAAAGCAGACCCATCAAGCAAAATGATTTATGTTGTCAGTGAGCAGGGATGGAACTGTGCTTAGACAGTAGGGGGCTATGGTCCCCCCACTTTCACAGAAAAATCCCGTTACCTATCAACCACATTTACCTACAAGAAGAAAAAATGTACCTACCTCAAATCTGTTTATCATCAATTCATTCTTGTAGCATTTTCTTAGTCAGTTAAAGCATACAACCGCAAACAGTGAGAAAAAGCAAAAAATGCAGCAGAAAATATTCGAAAACTCTGAAGACTGAAAGGGGAAAAAAATATTCAAAATGTAGTGTCTCCAACATACATATTTAGAAGTTGAAACACAAAGGTTTTGACCTTTCGTCAACAATTCAATGGTCTTACAATTTGCCTAAAAAATGTGCAACAGCTTTTTGAAAGTTGGTAACAATGCATCAAAAGTTGCAGAGCAGAATCCCAATCTTCTTGCTTCCCAGCTTTTCACTTTCCGAAACATGATACACTTCTGTTCCAAAACAGTAAACTTGGCAATCGAAAGCAATCCCAAAAGTTTTTCTAATATGTTTCCTTAAGGTTTCCTTGGGACTTAAAAATAAAAAATCAAATATAAATTTGGGCAGGAAAAAACTACAATTTATTGGATGTCTAATTTTTTTTTTTAAATAAAAATAAAAATAAAAAATACTCTATAGACTAGTAGTACCTTAAATTCTTATAGTATGAATTATATAAGTCTATGCCTATCGTACCACAATTTAAAGCATGTGACATACCGCGTTCCCGTACCACGTTCTAGGTAACATAGATTGAGATAGTAAGTGTCTTAGCTTATAGAAAAGGTTTCATTGAGAATAGAATAATTTCATAGAAGGCAGGCTAAAAAAAATCAAATATACATACCCAGATACAAATTGAAATAATAGACAACATCTACAGATAAAAGATATCAATACCACGTACAAAATGGTTGAGCGAAACCATACTAAAAACAAAGTTTATAGATGCCCAATGCCCATCAAAACAAAATAGTTCATTTAGCTAAGATGTAGGTCAGTTAAGCAATATTGCAAAAATTCTAAGAGAAGTTGGCACAAGTTACCACTAACAGGGATATGCTAAACACACAGCATAACCAAAATTTCCAACTTGGCAGTTAGCAGTAGATCAAATATGCAAGAGCCCCACATTTCCCCCACAAAACAATTCAAGTATTCAACAAATAAACTAGCATGATTTCAAAAAAGAAACATTTACAAAAACAATCACATCAGATGCAAATCATGCAATTTTTCCCATGACTTCTGTAAAAGCTTTTCAGTATAAAATATATAGACTTAAAAGTAAAAATAAAAGGGTCCTGCTAATTCCCGCCCAATGGCTGTTCGTTAAGAAACAAACAAAAAAATTTACAATTTCAATACACATTTCAAATGTTCCCACACTTTTATATTTTCATACACTTCTCACATATTTCAATACGTTTTTTGCACACATATCAACATTAATCACCACCCATTGGGAGGCAGTGGTTAGCATTTCCCACAATAAAAATCACCAAAAAAAAAAAATGGCCTATGATAATAACTATTTAATATTGAATTATGCAACTAAGTAAAACAGCTAACAGATATTAATGCCCCAACAACCAAGTTCCTCATATCCTCTCGAAACCAAGCAAATAAAGCAATTCACGCCGTACAAAACTTTACAAGTAACAATATTTAACTGCTGAATTTTTTCCGTTAAAAATGGAATACCTTGGGAGCAGCCATTGGGTATTCTTCAGGTAAAAATAATTCCAGCTTGAAAACCCCTCCTACACAAAATGCAATACAAGAGAAATCGTTGAATCAAATATAAATAAAGATGATAAAAGTAGGGATAACATATAATGAAAAAATCAAAATCTTGAAACCCCCTCCTACAAATTGGCCCACTGTCAAGGCAAAATATTTTCAGTATATCTTCAATATTTTAATGCACATAAAAAATAAATTGAAAGCCAAGAAGTTTAAAATTCACAAGGTCCAATACAGCAAGTCGCCATTTTCTCACCAAGTGAAAAATAAAATAAATTAATTTAAAAACATTTCTAACACTTCCACAAATTTTCTATTTTCCAATAAAATTAGAAAAAGGGTAAAAAATTACAATTTTGACCAAAAAAAACAAAATACACCACGCAACTTAATGCAATCATCTAGCTTAGTTGATGTTGAGGCAAGTTTTTCGCTATTTAACAACTAAAACAACATCAAGCAAGAGAACCAAAAGACACAACTTTTTTGTTATTTTGCCAATCATCTCAATAGTCCAAAGCATCTAAGAAACAACTTTAAAACTTCCTTAAGTTGGATTCATTCTAACCTGCGGCTCTGCTTTAGCCAAGAAAACATAGAAAATGATTATAAATCACACTTTGGATTGCAAAAAAACACAATTCACTACATAACTGAACCTGATACAAATATCAAACTTAATTGAGTCAAAATTTTCCCCACTCCACAATTAAAACAACATAAAGTAAAAGAACTTTAGGAATGAAAAATAACAGTCTTTCCCACAGTATTATGGATAATAAAATGGCGGTAAGTGTTATGTACATGATGCTTAAGCATTAACCAAATCAATGCTGAACAATGTGATCAAATTGACGAGTGTTCATCTGTAATGACAAAAACACCAGCAACATAAAATAATCTTGAGCTCATTACCTTCATAAGGAGACTGTGATGGACCAAGAATCATGACATTAAAATATCGCATATTATCTTCCGAAGGTGACGCACTTATTCCCGGTGCTGTAGCATAAGAAGAAGATACCAAATGACTTACTGTTCAAACTCACAATAATACATTTTTGCAACACAAAATAAAGTTCATTTCTTGCATTTCCAATCAACAAAGAATTCTTAAATCTCTACTTATCTCACCAAAAAGCAAACAGCGAAATAGATATATCAGATTATAAAATTCAAACACAAAATCACACACACACACACACACACACATATATATATATATATATATATATAGAGAGAGAGAGAGAGAGAGAGAGAGAGAGAGGTTTTTACCAGGCTCGCTGAGGAGACGCTGAGTTTCCTGTTAGATCAGAAAGAGAGAAAAGGATCAAAACAAGTAAAATCATGAAAATCGAAGCAAAAGCAACAAAAAGCTAGCGAATTCGGAAATCGGAAGGAATGAATAAAAAGAGAGAAATCGAGTGAATTGATATAGGGATCGAGTGAAGAAGAGGAAGATCGAGACTCATACCTTGATGATTCTTCGAGGCAAATTGCTGTTTGCCATTGAAGGGAAGTTTCGATTGACGAGCACGCTAAGGGTTTGGGAAAAAGAATATAGAGAGAGAGTAGAGAGAGAGAGCTGTTTGTTAGAGACTTTCTCAATTGAAAAAAACTGCGTCAGGGGTTAGATCGAATTTTTCGTTTATTGCCAACATGTAAAAATATTTTTATCATTTGCAAATTGGGTCCTCCTTTATGCGATATTGATGAGTCGTAGGCCTTGGAAAGATTTATTTGGGCTAAAAATAGTTAACAACGGTAAAATAGGTTAAAATAATCAATAAAACAAAATATCACATTTAATTCATAATTATTTCATATTTTTTTCATATTTATCAAATCAATTATCTTCTCAAATAGAATTTTTTTAGCCAGATTAAAATAGTAGTCAAAAAGTTAACTAAAATAACTAATTTTCCAAACAAGGTCATGAATAAATAGTAATAAAATATTAATTATACTTTTTACCTTTATAGTTTGATTTAAATTTCACTTTAATTCTTTTTTTTTTTTGGGAAAATTATTTAAAAGTCCTATTAGGGAGACTTGTGCTACATTTGGTCCCACAAAAAAACTTATGTTCCCATAAGTCCTATGGGAAGTTTCTTGACATATTTACCCTCAATATTAGTTGTTAATATCATAAATAGGTAATAAAACCATATATAGGAAATTGATATAAACGTAACGTAACGTGACACCTACATAAACGTAACGTGACACCTACATAAACGTAACGTGACACCTATATAAACGTAACGTGACATATCTACATAAACGTAACGTAACGTGACACCTATATAAACGTAACGTGACATATCTACGTAAACGTAACGTAACGTGACACCTATATAAATGTAACGTGACACCAATATGAACGTAACGTGACACCTACATAAACGTAACGTAACGTGACACCTATAAAAACGTAATGTGACATTTACATAAACGTAACGTAATGTGCCACGTTACGTTTCGCAAACTTAATAAGTTTTTATTTTTTTAATCTGTTTGTTTTGAAATAAATATATAATCTTAATATATTTTTATTTTGTATTATTAATTGTAAAATTTAAAAAATTATTTATTTTTTGAATTTTTTTATTTTTTTTATAAAAAAATCAAAGTGAGATCTCCATTGTTAATCTCTTCGTCGAGTCAGTAAGTGCATCACGTCTCCTTGATCTGGACTATTTTGGGACAATGAATTAAAATAGTGGAAATAGGATTCTAGAACCATGAAACAATCCTGGAATTACATTGTGAAATTCTTATTCTTCTTCCAGTCCATGCTCTTTTGCTTGTCGCTATGAGTGAAGAATCGAGGTATGCGATACATTGAGAGCTCGACCCATCCAAGTCCGTACCTAGCAATTTGATCGGAGAAAGCAGCGAAGTTGAGAAGATTCAAACTGATTTTCTGTGAAAGCTGTAAATTTGTGAGAAAATTTACAGAATATGACTAGATCCAGAGGACGAGAAGGGGGACCCAGTTTGGAGACGAAATGGTTGAGAAGAGAGGGAGAGAGAGTTGTAAATTTCTGGGAAACTATTTTGAAGCTTGTGTTGGTGGAAAAAATGAGGGGTAAAAATATTAGGATCTTGTGGAATACATTCTTATGAAAATAGGACTTGAGACTCTATAAGAAATTACACAGGACTTAGCCTAGCATAAGGTTCTGAAAAAGGACTTATAAATAAGTCTCCCTTTTTTTTTTGAACAATTTGGTTCTTTCATTTTATGTTCGGTTTCAATTTTAGTCTTTCATATAATTTTTTACAGTTAATTACATTTTTTACACTTATAATTTGACTTAAGTTTCACTTTGAATAATTTAATCCTACACTTTTAGAAATTGTTTGGGAAGTGCTAAATTAGTATACTTTTTGATTTTTTATAAAAAAAAACGTAAAATATAGATTGGTTTTGAAGTAATATGATAGAAAGGTGATGTGACCCAAATAAGATGATTGTGAGCTAAATAGGATAATGTGCTAACATGCCAAACAAACACTTAATCTAGTTTTAATTTGGTTTTTATGCAAATTGGAGGTTAAAATTAAAGTACACTTGTCAATTTTGTTTTAATTTCGCTCTTCCATTTAAATTGGATATTAAAATTTTAAAATTAATCATTTTAAGGCATTTGTTAATTTTTTAAAGTATGCACGTAAATAAAATTAAAAAAAATAATTTGACAAAAATATCAAATTAAAACTAACTTTAAAGTATAAAAATTAAATTATTCAAATTGAAATTATAGGAATTAAATGAAAGGATTTATATGGAGGCTGCTTTATGTGAATCAGCTTGTGGATAATGGGCCACGACGAGAGGCCCATATAGATGGGTTTGGATCCACTTTCAACAGAATCTGGGTCCATGTGATATGGGTGAAACAGTTCCAAAGAAAAATTTTCCGTATTTTTGAGGAAGAGTTATTAACCGTTTGGATACTACCTAAGTTATTTATTGGCTTATTAGTTTATTTTTATTGTATTGCTTCTTTATTTTTTAGATATCTTTTCGGAATTAAAAAAAAAAAAAAGTTATATCCAAACCACTCATAAATACGTCAGAGCATTAAGTGGTATTATTTATATAATATTTTGACACAATATACACTAAGTTTTCGTTTGTTTTGTAAGTGATAGCATAAGTGAGTCAACATGTTTCACTAATAAAAAAATTTCGTTACAAAATTAATTTAGAATGTCCATAAACAATGATATATAATAGTCAAAAAGTAGTGAATAATTATCCATTTTTTGGAGTCGCATGGTGACTAGTGGGCTTTGCCAATTTGTTGGCCACACTAACAAGGCCCTATTGAAATTAAGGGTGAGAATTTTGATATAACATAAGCATGATTTGAACTATATATGAAATTAGCAAGTTAAGATTAATCAATTTTTAACATGAACATGTATATGACATAATTTGATAATACGAATATTAAATAGATCGGGTTAAAATTTATTTAAAATTAAAAAAAAAAAAAAAAAAAAACTCATGCATAAGTAAAAGGGTCTGTTTGGTAACCATTTCGTTTTCAGTTTTCAGTTTATATTTACAAAAATTTTAAAAACTGTCATAAAAACTTGTTTGATAATTTTTTTGATTTATAAATGGTTGTCACAGTTTATAAATTTAAGGAAAAAACGTAAACTCAAAAAACGAGTTTACGTTTTCAGTTTTCAATTTTTTTTTCAATTAATTTTTTTTTCAAATAATTTTTTTTTTCAAATAATTTTTTGCAATTAATTTTTTTTCAATAATTTTTTTTTCAATAATTTTTTTTTTCAAATAATTTTTTTTTCCAATTAATTTTTTTTTCAATTATTTTTTTTCCCAATTAATTTTTTTTTCAATTATTTTTTTAATTAATTTTTTTTCAATTAATTTTTTTTTCCAATTAAATTTTTTGTCAATTATAATGTGTGTGATCCCATTGTCATAGATAATAAAAATAAAAATAAATATTTTAGGCCTGAACAAACATATTTTTTAGTTTATGTTTTTAAAATTTAAACATTTTGTTCAAATCAAACGCGTTTATTATTTATGTTTTTCTAAAAATAAATAAAAACTAATTTATAAAATTTTTATAAACATAAATAAAAAACGAAAACGTTACTGAACGCTACCAAAGAAATTCAAATTTTTGGCCTTGCAGCGAGTTGTAGAGACTCTTGGGCCAACGGCCTAATGAGCTAGCCCATTGGTTGAACACATTTTATTTATTAAGGGGGTTTTGGGAATAATTTTAGTTCTTTAACTATGCTTGGTTATCATTTTTCAAAAATACTTTTAAGAAAATTTTATTTTTTTATTTTTCATATTTTTTTGTTTTTACTGAATTTTTTTAATATTTTGAGCAATTTTTTTAATTTTTAAACATACCTAACATACATATACCTAAAAAGTAAAAAACATTTTAAAAATTCACTAAATACCAAAAATATAAAAAAAAAAAAAATACGAGAATTCGGTACATTTTTTTATATTTTTATGTATTTATTAATTTTTAAAAATATTTTTTCACAAATTTTTTACTTTTTAGATACATCTAAGTAAGGTGCATCTAAAAAAGTAAAAAAAATGCTTAAAATTTTAAAAATATTCATTAAAACAAAAAACCACGAAAACCAAAAAACTCAATTTTTAAAAAACTTAATTCAAAAAACTCAAACCAAACACACTGATTTTTTTGTAGATGTGGTGTGGGGTTATTTCTCAAATTAAAGCTTATATGTTATTGCAATTGTACTCTCAATCTTAGGGCTGGTTTGGAATGATTAGTGTACTTTTTGACTTTTTATGAAGTATGGATTGGGTTTGAAGTGATGTGGTAGAGAGGTGATATGACTTAAATAAGATGATATGACTTAAATAGGATAATGACTTTTTAACTTTTTTAGGACACCCCAAACAAGGCATTAGTCTAATGTAACTGCTTACCAATAGTTTGACTCTTAATTTTCATTTATTTACATATGAAATGTTTCATTCTAAATTGTAATTTGTTATGATTTACTCAGTCTCTCCTTTATTGGATTTTTATGATCAACTTGTAATTAATTTGTTAACAATTTAGAAAATATGAATTTTAGAATAGGGTAAAAAAAATTCAAATTGAACAATGTAAATAGCGTAATTCATTTCTTCTGATATTATTTCATATTTTTTTATGCTTGGCAAAGTGTAATAAACTTGTGAAATTTCCAATCACTATTACATTCATTGGTATCTCAAAATTTCCAATCACTATTACATATTGTCACTTTTGTCCTTTGTAACACATAAAAATTGTGAATTTATAAACCGCATCATGACTCACTTGATTCTCTTTAAAATTAATCAATGATTAAATATGGTCTAGTTAATTTTTTTTAAATATTCTTACGAGTAAGTTTTCCGTTTAATAACTCTTATCGGTAAGAACTTCGTTTAATGATTTTTACCGGTAAGAAACTTCAACTGTCTAATCCAGTTGAAAGTTTAACTGGAAAGAAGCCAAACTCTTAAAAAAAAACTAAGTAACACAATGAGAAAAGTACTGGTCCACGTGTTAGGCAATTATACGAGAAACCAAACCCTTAAAAAAATAAAGTAACATAATGAGGCAAGTACTGGTCCACATGTTAGGCAGATATAACTGTCATTAAGGATTAGGTCTGAATTAAAGACACTGCAAAAAAATTTCACAAATATTATATTTTTTAAGTATATTTATGTTAGGTATATCTAATAATTAAAAAAAATTATTCAGAATATTAAAAAAAATCTGTAAAAATAAAAAAAAATACAACTAAAATACAATTTGTTTTAGCCACAAAAAATAGTCAAAAAGTCAACTAAAATAACCAATTTCCCAAACAAGGCCATAAATAAATAGTAATAAAATATTAATTACACTTTTTACCTTTATAGCTTGATTTAAATTTCACTTTAATTCTAATTATTTTAATTTGAATAATTTGGTTGTTTCATTTTCTGTTCAGTTTCAATTTTAGTCTTTCATATAATTTTTTAGAGTTAATTACATTTTTTACAGTTATAGTTTGACTTCAATTTTACTTTAATAGTTTTAATTTGAATAATTTAATCCCTACTCTTTTAGTCTAGTTTTAATTTGGTTTTCATCTAAATTGGAGGTTAAAATTAAGGTACACTTGTCAATTTTGTTTCAATTTGACTCTTCCATTTAAATTGGAGGTTAAATTTTTAAATTTAATAATTTTGAGGCACTTGTCAATTTTTTAAAGTATACACGTAAATAAAATTGAAAAAAATAATTTGATGAAAGGATCAAATTGAAACTAAATTTAAAGTGTAAAAATTAAATTATCCAAATTGAAATCATAGGAATTAAATGAAAAGTGTAATTAATCTATAAATAAACGGAGGCTGCTTTATGTGAATCAGCTTGTGGATAATGGGCCACGACGAGCGGCCCATATAGATGGGTTTGGGTCCACTTTCAGCAGAATCTGGGTCCATGTGATATGGGTGAAACAGTTCCAAAGAAAAATTATTCAGTATTTTTGAGGAAAAGTTATTAACCGTTTGGATACTACCTAGGTAATTATTTACTAAGTTATTAGTTTATTTTTATTATATCACCTCTTTATTTTTTAGATGTATTTTCATAATAATAATAATAATAATAATAATAATAATAAAAAAGTTATATCCAAACCACTCCTAAATACTGTCAAGTATTAAGTGATATTATTTATATAATATTTTGACACAACATATACTAAGGTCTCGTTTGGCAAGCAGTAATTTTAGCTTAAAAGTCAAAAAATCACTAAAAAAATCAAAAAATCTACAATTTTTATCCTACAAACCTATGCACAGTGGCTTACAAACCTATGCATAGTAGCTCCATCAAAGATAGTGTACCAGGCAGCCATCATTGGAAATTGATTTTTCGTTTTTCTTTTTTTTGTTTGTTTGTAGTATATTACAAATTTGAAGCAAATTTTGCACGTATGCACCTTCTTGTACATGTATAGAAAAAGTAAAATATGTGTACACAAATATTTACAAAAATTAATAAATACAAAAAAAAAAGTTTATTTTTTGCTCTTTTCGTATGTTAATATTTTAAAGATTTTTAAAAATATTTTTATACGTTTATTGTATTTATGTTAGATTTTTTTTAAAAAAAATTTATATATATAAAAAAATATTTTGTACGTATGCACCTTCTTGATAAATTTGTCAACAACTCCCATATTTCCCCCAAGACACAGGTCACTTCATGCTGTAAAATTGTCATTGGCATTACTTCACCTGACAGTAGGTCAGGTGAAGTCTCGAGTTTAACTCAATTTTCTCACTTCTAATTATTTATTTTATTTTATTACACATTTTTTTGTGAAAAATCAAAAAGTTATTCCTAAATATACAAGTTTTTTTTTTTACATCATATTTTAGTTAAAAAGCTAAAAAATTACTTTGAAAACCTTGTTCTCAAACCAGGTCTAAGTTTCTGTTTGTTTTGTAATGTTTCACTAATAAAAAAAATTTTTGCTATAAAATTAGTTTAAAATGTCACATAAATAATGTAATAGTAAAAAAAAACAGTGAATAATTGTCCATTTTTTAGAGTCGCATAGTGACTAGTGGGCTTTGCCAATTTGTTGGCCACACTAACAAGGCCCTATTGAAGTTAAGGGTGAGAATTTTTCAACGTAACACAAGCCCGATTTGAATTGTATATGGAATTAATAAGAAGTAACTTCAATCACGCTATCTACTTTTCATTAGTTAAAGGATGAAAAAAGTACATTTTTTATTTTACTTAATTACTTTAATTATTAAATTCTCCAATCACATTCTTTATTTTAGCTTATCATTCAAACTAACTTAATTAATTTTTAAAACAAAAAATATTAATTGTTGATATTTTACTAATGTAAATTTGCAACAATAATAAATTTGCCTCTACAAACATACAAAACATGTAGAATGAGGAAAAAGAAAAAATACAAAATAAATTATTCCGTAATTCATTAAACAGAATTGAAAGAACATATAAAATTGCTACATACACATATACATATATAAAATCCAAAATCCAATTCATAAATATACAAAAATCCAAGACATATACATATATATTTGTTTGGAGAGCCTATGGGGGCTTTTTAATTGTAGCTAGAAAAAAGGTGGGATGACAAAGTAGCTAGCCCAATAATCAGTTCATTAGAACCCAAAATTAGAGGTACATTGACTAAAATGCCTAAGAGTATCTCCAAGAGAATAGTTAAAAAAGCCTTGTTAGGCATTCTAGCCAATGTAACTTTAATTTTGAGCTCCAATAGACTGGCTATTGGGCTAGTTACTTTACTATCCTACTTTTTTGGTGGCTATAATTGGAGAGCCCCAGAGGCTCTCCAAACAAATATGTATGTATATATCTTGGATTTTTGTATATTTATGTCTTGGATTTGGGATTTTATATATTTTATATATGTATATGTGTATGTAACAATTTTATATGTTTTTTCAATTCTGTTGATGAATTACGGAATAACTTATTTTATATTTTGTATTTTTTTTTCCCTCATTCTACAAGTGTTTGTATGTTTGTATGGGCAAATTTAATTATTATTGCAAATTTATATTAGTAAAATATCAGCAATTAGTATTTTTTGTTTTAAAAATTAATTAAGTTAGTTTGAATGATTAGCTAAAATAAAGAGTGTGGTTGGATAACACAATAGTTAAAGTAATTAGGTAAAATAAAGAGTGTACTTTTTTCGTATTTTAGCTAGTGAAAAGTAGAGAGTGTGGTTGAAATTGCTCTAACAAAGCTTATTTAGCTATCCTCTTGGAAATGCTTAGTAAATTAAGATTAATCAATTTTTAACATGAATATATATATATATATATATATATGATACAATCTCATAATATGAATATTAAATAGATTGGGTTAATCTATCTTAAAAAAAAAAGAAGCTCATGCATAAGTAAAGAAATTCAAAGAGACTCCTGGCCAACGGCCTAATGAGCTGGCCCATTGGTTGAGCACATTTTATTCATTAATGGGGTTTTGGGAATAATTTGTTCTTTAGCATTAATGAATGTTTTGTGGATGTGGCGTGGGGTTATTTCTCTAATTAAAGCTTATATGTTATTGCAATTGTATTCTCAATCTTAGGCCTCGTTTGGGAATATACTATTTTAGGAATTTTTTGATTTTTTAGTTAAAATATAAGGTAAAAAAATTAGTATGTTTAGGGTAACTTTTTGACTTTTTACGAAAAGATGTACAAAAAGTAGAGAGAAAAAGTAATCTTTGACTTTTTGGTATAAATTATAGACTTTTGAATTTTTTAAGTAACTTTTTGACTTTTAGGCTAAAATAACTACTTGCCAAACGAGGGCTAGTCTAATGTAACTGCTTACTACAATAGCTTGACTCTTAAGCCTAATTTGGGAATATAGTTAAAAATCAAATTTTGACTTTTAACTTATTTTGGATCATATAATTTTTTTATTTTTTAATATATTTTTTTTTAAAAAAAACAATCAAAAAATTAGTTTTTAACCAACTTTTCAAAACAACTCTTAATTTTCATTTATTTACATATGAAATGTTTCATTCTAAATTGTAACTTTGTTAAAGATTCTAAATATTACTACATGTTCGTTTGGGATGTGGGTTGGTTTTTTAACTATTTTAGCCTGTGACTAAAATAGCCTTGTTTGGGATGAATTTTTTGGCTTTTTTTATTTTTGTGAGAGAAAAAATGTAATGATTACAGTTTGAATGTGATAACTTTTAGCCTGGGACTAAAAAGCCTATTTTATTTTTTTGTGACTAAAATAGCCTTAAC
This sequence comes from Camellia japonica, assembly GCA_030407325.1. Taxonomy (NCBI): domain Eukaryota; kingdom Viridiplantae; phylum Streptophyta; class Magnoliopsida; order Ericales; family Theaceae; genus Camellia; species Camellia japonica. Next base: position 30,399,861 of record JAPPVO010000031.1, read on the forward strand.
CTCATCCAAACCCACATGCTAAACGAGCACTTAGCCTCTCTTTTACATATTGTCACTTTTGTTCTTTGTAACACAAAAATTGTGAAATTATAAACCGCATCGTGACTCAATTGATTCTCTTTGAAATTAATCAATGATTAAACATGGTCTAGTTAAATTTTTTTAAATATTCTTACCAGTAAGTCTTCCTTACTGGTAAGAACTCCATTTAATGATTTTTACCGGTAAAAAATCTCAATTGTCTGATCTAATTGAAAGTTCAATTGGAGAGAAGCCAAACCTTTAAAAAATAAAGTAACACAATGAGGAAAGTGTTAATCCACATGTTAGGCAAATATAAGAGAAGTCAAATCCTTAAAAAAAATAAAGTAACACAATGAGGCAAGTACTGGTCCCCGTTAGGTAGATATAATTGTCATTCTTTAAGTATAAGTACTTGTTCACGTGTTAGGCAGATATAATTATCATTAAGGATTAGGCTTGAATTAAAGGCACCACAAACTAACCCGTAATACACAAAAAAAAAATAATAATAAAATAGAGTTATAATATGTGTCAAATTTCAATTTCTTAATTGTTTTTAGGTTCACCTCCCACTAAAATTGTTGACACTTCTTCAATACTTGAATGGTACACATCCAATCAAATATAATTAAGCACATCCAAAATTTATTTATACATTATGATTTACAAACACAATAATATCCGACCACATGACATGATTCCATTTAATTTTAATTTCCTCCAACATTTCAAGGGAATCATACATATTACTAAAATGTTGTATAACAATGACATAATAAATAACAATTTGTGTTTTTTTAAATCTTGAAAACTAATCAATGTATTTGATTTCAATTTTCTAAATTCAATTTTTTGAAATTAATTTTTTATTTTTCATATTTTATTTTTTTAGTAAATATTTTTTAAAATTTAAGTAATTTTTTTACTTTTTCAGATACACCTTACTTAGATGTATCTAAAAAATAAAATATTTATAAAAAAATATTTTAAAAAATCAATAAATACACAAGAATACGAAAAATGTACTGCATTATCATATATTTTTTTATTTATATTTTTGGTATTTAGTGAATTTTTTAAAGATTTTTTCACAAATATTATATTTTTAAGTGTATTTATGTTAGGTGTATCTAAAAATTAAAAAATTGCTTAGAATATTAAAAAAATTCAATGAAAATAAAAAAATATGAAAAGTAAAAAATTTCAATTTTCTGAAAAGTGAATCCTGAAAATAGGAACCAAACAAGCTGAAAGTGATTGTTCAATTTGTTTAGCGGGGTAGGGGGCAGATTGGATTAGTTTGGGTGTGGGTCTCACCCACACCTTATTTGGTGATGATTTGGGAAGGGGGATTAACAGTGTGAGGGGTTTAGTAATCTCTCTCAGGAAGGGGATTAGCTTAGCTGGATTTTGGGTAGGTTAGAAAAAATAGTGAGTAGATTGAGTCTATTTTATATAAAAAAATTAATTTTTTTTAATTTTATATTTTTTTTATCAAGTGCACCTGTTTATTTTAATATTTGTTTTATTTTTTTTTAAATAAAGAAATAAATTTTTTTATTTATTTTATATAAAAATAATTTAATAATCTCATTACTAACCATCTCTCACACTTTCATCACAAACACACTTTTACTTAACCACCTCACTAATAATCTCCACATTAACAATTTCTTCACTAACCATCTTCTTACTAACAATTCTATCCAATCTAATCCGCCAAATAAACGTAGCCTAATTGTCATACAACTGGAGTTAAACACAAAATGTTGTCTGTGTGATAATGATATGGAGTAAAATATCTATGATTTTTGTATGTGTGTGTGTGTGTTAAAAAGTATGTGTGATTTGGTAGATATGGATAAGAGCATCTCCAATGGTTCAGTAAAATTTTCAACAAATCAGAGTAAAAAAAATGTATTTTTCTCAATCTGATACGAGCAGCTCCAACCGTTCCACTGTAGCGTGCATCAAAACAAAGGGGACGTCCGGTGGGACGACTGGTCGGTCGACCGGGTAGCCAACTCAAAATTTTTTTTCCCCCCACCCTTTCTGTTCCCAATTCATTTATTATTTTTTTTCCCTCCATTACATATTTTCCATTCTTGGTTGCCTCCAATAATGATTTTCTTCCAAAACCTGATATAAACACATTATTCATGTACCATATACCAGACAAGTGGTACGTTATATCTGAAAGGCACCATAACTGAAAGAAAGTAGAGCATAATGAATATCTTGAATTCCATGATGTTCACTTCATTTTGATCATCTTCTTCTTCCTTATCCTCTGATGATGAGTCTAATGATGAAAAAATGGCCACACTTTTGGGGGCTTATGAGATGAATAATGCTAGTATGATTCAGATTCTGCAATCAACTGATAGATCAAAGAAAAGAGGTGGTTATGTTGTAGGCCATAAGTACATACGTCGCGATAGAAGGAAGGGTCATAAGCGATTGTTTGCGGATTATTTTGCGGCAAATCTAGTTTATTCACTTACAACATTTCGGAGACGTTTTCGAATGTGTTGTCCTTTGTATCTACGAATTTTGAATGCCATCGAAGCACATAATCCATATTTTGTTCAAAAACAAGATGCAGCTCATATTCTTGGATTGTCTCCCCTACAAAAGAAGACTTCAGCTATGAGAATATTGTTATATAGAGTGGCAACAGATGTAGTTGATGATTATATACGTATTGGGGAAAGCACTGCAATTCAAAGTTTGCAACATTTTTGTAATTCAATAATTGAAATCTTCAGACCAGAATATCTAAGATCTCCAACATCAACATTGAAATCTTCGGACCAGAATATCTGAGATCTCCAACACTAAGTGATATTGCTAGATTACTTGCTATTGGGGAGGTTCGGGGGTTTTCGAGTATGTTGGCAAGTTTAGATTGCATGCATTGGGAGTGAAAAAATTGTCCAAAGGCATCGCAAGGTCAATACATAGGCCATAAAAAAAAGCCAACCATCATTATTGAAGCAGTAGCTTCTTATGATTTGTAGATTTGGCAAGCATTTTTTGGAATGCCTAGATCACACAATGACTTGAATGTATTGGATCGATCGCCCTTGATTTTTGATCTTGCTCAAGGTAAAGCTCTCCCTGTCCATTACACTATTAATGGACACAGTTATAATACCTTGCTGATGGTATATACCCTCAATGGGCAACACTGGTTCAAACAATCTTTTCTCTCCAAGGAGCAAAGAAGCAACATTTTGCAATGATGCAAGAGTCAGCAAAGAAGGATATAGAGCGGGCATTCAGAGTGCTCCAATCTCGATTTGCAATTATAGGTGGTGCCGTATGTTTTTGGGATCCCAAAATGCTTGGAAACATAATTAAGAGTTGCGTTATATTACATAATATGATTGTCAAAGATGAGAGCGAGGAGCACCTTGATTTCGATTATGAACTTTCATCAACCAACGCACCAGTACAACTTTCCTGTACTACTAACAATGACTTCCAATCATTTTTGTCTCGTCATTTCGGTATTAGAGATAAAGATGCATATCATGCCCTCCGTAATGATTTAATAGAATATATGTGGCATTTTCACGGTGAAAACTAAATTCACCACGTCAATGCGAACATGTAATTTTGCATATTTTTTTGGAATGGGAGGTTGTCAACTACTATTTTGTTGTTAGTGCTCTTCATAATTTTATTAATATTATCCAAGTACTTGACAAGTTCTGTTCTGATGTTCTGTTTTGATAATCCAATCTATAAATTTGACAATTGATAAATTTTCTCTGCTGATTATCCAAGATTATCCAATTCAAAATTTATTGATGTTGTCTTCTTATATATATCCACATATATTAAATTACCAAAGAATTACAGTTTTTAATAACCATGTCTTAATTAGTTACAAAATAATTACCACAGGCTTACTGATGTTGGAAGTCTTATATTTAAAAATTCATTCATAAATTTGGAAATTCATTTATTCAGTACATCATGAATATTCAATACCTCATTAATTTGACAAATCAATAAGGTTGTACAATACAAATTTAACAACTCAATTTGTTTTCGGATGTGGCATACGAGCCTCATTTGATGAGTCAATGCCTCATGACACACATCACAATCCAACTAATTCATTAAACCAATTTACCAACCACATTAATTCTTTCCACCACCTACCTCATTTGATGAGTCAATGCCTCATGACACACATCACCATCCAACTAATTCATTAAACCAATTTACCAACCACATTAATTCCTTCCACCACCTACCTCATTTATTGACCTCTATATCAGCTCAACATTGGACAGAAATGGCTATACAAAATCTGCTCCACAAACCCCAAGCTAAAGCAGTAACCAAAATCAACAAGCCAAATTATGTTCCCAAAACACTACATATTCACTTTATACAAACTCTATATTAGAAGTGTGAATCGACAGAATCAGCAAGCCAAAACAACTGAAGCAACAAGCCAAACAGCAGCAGAAACTAAATTTCGTGAGTGTACAACACCGATCAAACTGGTGGCCCTGCTTAATTTTTTTTTCCAGTGTGCACTTCCTTATCTGTTGCACTTCTGCACACCATTTGAGCTCCTCAAATTGAATGTCAGCTCTAATTCACCTTTGATATTTAACACATTTCTATTTTAATTTATGCTCCTCTGTAATTCACCATTAATATTTAACACATTTCCATTAAAATTGAACAGATATTCACATCATGCCTAGAACAAAACGAGCCAGACTAGAACATGGTGAAAACTCCAACCCTCCACCACGCCAACAACAACAGCCTGAAAATGAGACTTATCCTACTTCTAATTTTCTTAGTGAAAGTCATGAACAAACCTTTGAAAGCTTCTCTAGGCGACCTATTGTAACCGGGAGGAGGGTTAATCTGCTACCTCAATATGATCCGCTGTTAGTTAGCAAACTTAAGGCAATGGGGTGGGTAAATTGAATTAATTTACCACAAAAGGTATATCCACGGCTGGTGTCTTTATTTTATATTCACCTAAGAGGTACTAACGAAGAAGATGAAAACTTTACTCTTCTGTCTTATGTGAAAGGAAAGGGTATTCAGTTTGATATCCCTACTTTAGCAGGAATTATTGGAGTTGAGGAAAGGGATATGCATATCCATTTTCAGAGTGAGGCTGACCTAGTTGATATTGTTGGTAATATCAGTGATGTATATACTATTATTTGTGAAAACAGATTTAGCGGGAGTAATCTACAAGCAAAACATTTGAAACCCCATCTTCGGATTATCCACCAGTGGATTGTAGAAAATGTCATCCCGAAAAGAGGACATTATGATGTTGTCCCATATTTTAATGCTTATTTGTTATACTGTTTTGAAGTTGGCCGTAAATTAGATTTGTGCTACATAATAATGAAAGAAATGATATATGCAAATCTTGGTCAATTCATGGGGCGGTCATTACTTTTTGGGGCACTGCTGACTAAAATTTTCAAACATTTTAGGGTTCGCCTTGTAGGTGAAATAGAGACCAAAATCTTTTCAGCCATTTCGGAGTATACACTGACCCGTGTTGGTGGAGCCGACAATTAATGGGAAGTCTTAATGCACATGTCCCACCAGATGATGCTCCAGAAGATCCTTATGCCAATGTGATGCAATCAACTGAACAACCTCAATATTGGATTGAGTTTTTGGCCATGGAAGAAGAATGACATAATCAGTGCGCTCAATTGGAACAACAAATGGCTAATCAGGTCAGTTCGTTGGGCACTCAGTTCGATGCATTTGCCATTGTGCAAAACACATTAATTTAATAATTTGGTGAGTTCCGTTTGGACATTGAAAGACGTAATGAAGTGGCAAGCAATCACATGGATAGGATTGAGCATCGCGTAAATGACATCTACCATCACTATTTCCCTCCACCACCATTGGACAATGACTGTTGATGTGTCTTGATGACAGCTTAGATGACAAGAACAAATTATGTGATTTTTGTTTGTTTTTAGAATGTACTTTTATATTATGTATTTTCGTTGTTTTGTATTTTGTTAATAACCTTTCGTTATTTTGTTAGGTCATTTTGTTTTATAAATATAGTGGTTCTGTCTTTTATAATATAGTAGCTTCCTTTATTTACTAGTGGTAATTTAAACATTAGTAATGTACAGACTTTTTTACTAAACACAGAACAATTGGCAAACAAATATGTGAATGATACATCTTTTACCAACCACATATTTATGAGCATGTTAAAATCAAATCAATACAAATATATGTTATCAAAAAAAAAAAAAAATGAATACAAATAATTTCAATACAACCAATACAACCCACTGTTAATGTTTTTAAATAATAAAACCAATACTACCCACCAATACAGAAACAGTCAAGGAAATCTATTAGTTGTTCGAATTAAGATTTGTCGTTGAAGCTCTTCGTAGTACGCCCTTTGCATAGGATTTAAATTTGTCATGTCCATTGACATTATTTTATGATCTTCATTTCGTTGTTCTCTTTCATTCATCATAGATAGGAGTTTTAGTTATTCCTCCCTATCCTCGGCTCTTCCTCAACGCTCTGTAGCCTTCTGTTCATGGTCTATCGCCTTTTGTTCATCTCGCTCAACAGTTCTAGTGGAGATAGTTGATAATACTTCAACAATTTTGGATTGGTTGGCAGCCATTTCATCAAATCTACTATCGTGAGTTGTTTGATTCTTCAACTTCTCTTTCGTTGCCTTAGTACCAATTAGTCGTGTTGATGTATTAGTCGGTTGTTAGTCCACCGCAATATTCTTGTTGGGTTGAAAAGCCTCATCTTTAGTTTGTGGATTCGAACATGGATAAGCATGTTGCGTGGTTTTTTTAGGTTGTGTTCTAAATTCATCCCACTTGCAACTTCGGCGCAAAATATCCCAACATGTATCGAATGTGAAGTGTTTTTTTCTGTATTGCATGATTCATCCACTTCGCTTCAGCGACCTACAAAAAAAAAAAAATTACAAAAATTTCGATAACAAGTATACATTACAAAAGAAAATTGATATTTAATAATAGAAATAAATTTTAGCATGTCTGCCTCAGTTGTTCTACTTTGTTGCCTCAATTGAATTTGCTCAAGAAAATCACAGAATTTATTATTGCCTTTTGCATGATAGACCAACGGTTAGACAAAGAAATACGGTTTCGATTTGATTCACCGCTCAATTGTGAATTAAAATAAACGAGTACTCGTTTCCAAAATATTGCCATGGTCTGACTATTACTAGTAATGGGATCTTGAGAGACTGCCAACCAAGATCTACATAAAGTTTCATCTTCTATAATTGTGAACGCTTTACCACGAGAAACACGAGAAGTTTTCGAAATAAAATTAATATCAGTGTTGTGCTCTCATGAAGTTTCCGAAATAAAATTAATATCAGTGTTGTGATCTGAAGTTTGTGATTCCTTAAACATTTCAAAATCTTCCATAGTTTGAAGCAAATTCAGTAGGATACAATATCCAACTCAGACAGTGAAATATATTGTAATGATATACATTGAACCTTAAAATCAGATAATATACACTGAAGCTCACAAAGAAAATAAAAATTATACTGATATTATTAAACTGAAACTCACAAAGAAATTGAACTTGAGAAACAGATAATATTCACTCTATGAAAATTGTAATACTATTATCAAACTGCAGCTCACAAAGAAATTGAACCTGACAAACAAATAATACACATTGAAGCTCACAAACAAAATAGAAATTGTAATGACATTATCAAATTGAAGCTCACGAAGAAAATAAAAATTGTAATGATATAATGAAATTAAAAGATTGGTATATTTTATAGAGCACAATAGCAACGGTAAGTTTTTAAAATACTCTGTCACACCAACGGTAAGTTATTGGAATTGCTAGTGCAGAACGGCTACTTCTTAATTCAAAATTTATATGTATATACGATGTAACTTTTCCATGTTGCATTTTGATGGAAATTTAAATTTATATCAACCTTCAATTTATTTGTAGTGCCACAAAGGTAACCTACCTATTTGAACCAGTTCGCAGGCCAACCAAAAATTAAAGCAGATTGAAGCAGCTATGTATGTGCCGGTCGACCGGTGGGACCCACCTCCAACGTATACGCACAGTGAAATGGTGAAATCTCACGTAGGTCCTTAGTTTGGTGAAATTTTTGCTCCGTCCTCAATTTGATATCGGTTTGGTGAAATCATTGGAGAAAGAAAAAGTGGCTTTTTTCATCAAGTTCAAATCTGATGCTCAATCTGATGCAACGTTGTAGATGGTCTAAACAGGTAGAAATTCATTTTTGGGAAAAATACACCGCTAGTTTCTATATTTTGATTGTTATGTCATTTTGGTCTCTATAATTTTAATTGGATCAATTTTGATATTGAATTTATGATTTTGATTCAATTTGATCCAATTGATTATAAATATTAGCAATTTTTTTATATAAAAAATATATATATAAGCGGCATATGTCATGTTTTTATGAACAAAATTGTAAACTTGCTCAACTTAATAACTTAACCTCTATAAATTCAGTGATTATTTTCTGTTAAAAACCTTAAAAATTAGACTAAATAGACAAAATCTAAAATTAAAGGTTAAAATTGAGTCAATTGAAAATTTAAGAATCAAAATGACAAAAAATATATATATATAAAGATTACTAAGTATAATTTACCCTTCACTTTTTAAAACAGTCCATGTCCAATTGCTAAATTTTGTCATTCCAGTATTCCTCCTTGAAGGATAGGCTTCAAATTTTGCATGCCAAACTTCAGATTGTAAGAAAGGATAATTTGATATATTTCGGGCTAGTGATCACTTTTTAAAACAGTCCATGTCCAATTGTTAAATCATGATTTTTCCATAACCGTTTTCCTAGAAAGAAAATGTAGTAAAAAGTCAAAGTTAAAGAAAATTGAGTGAAAGAAAACAAATAGATTAGAAAATATATTTTCTTACAAATATTTGACTAACATGAAAACTTTATAAGAAAAAGATATAAAATTTTTAAAATTTAGTTATAGACACTACTAAAAAATTAACTTTTTGCGACTGTTTTTTTGCGACTGATTATTTGACCGTCGCAAAAAAACTTATTTGCAACAACAAATCAGCCTAACGGGCCCACTATTGGGAACCACTCAGCCTAATTTATATTTTCCTTCATTTTCCCCAAATCTGGTAGTGTAAAACTTGCCCTAGACTCTCATTTCCCCCATATGTGATTTCGCTCGATCGTGTCTGATCTGAGGAAGAGAATCTGATTTTCCTCTCTCAATTTCGCTCTATAGATCACCATGGTCGTCTGAAGAAGAGATCTCCAACGGTATGAACTCTCTCTCTCTCTCTCTCTCTCTCTCTCTCTCTCTCTCTCGTTTCAGTGAGTCTCTTCGATTCATTCATTCGTATTTCAACTTATTCATCTCTCTATTTCGATCACTTGAACTCAGTGAACTCACTATAATTCGTATTCAACTTCTTCATCTGAACTCACTGTAATTCGATCACTTTTTTGTCAATCTATTGATTTTTCCACCAGGTAGTCTGATTCTGGAAACAAGCTTTGGTTTGAATCAATCTGCTACAGGTACAAGCTTCGGTTTCGCCAATTTATTGATTTTTCCTCACTGTAATTCGTATTTGAAGATATATATATATATATATATATATATATGTATGTATGTATAACCTTCTTCTCATAAATTCCTTCACATGTTTCTGTGCTTTCTACTTTTACTTTTATTTTAATTTTTAATCATTTCTTTTAGACGTTTCTCTGTTATCAACTCTTACTCTTATTTTAATAGTTAAGTTTCCTTAGATGAGGAAATCCAAGAAAATGCTTTGGTCAGCTCTACATATTTCAGGTTCTTGTAGGACCCTAAAACAAAGAAAAAGAATGATATTCATATCTATCAGAGCACAAAGGACAAAATAATAATAATAATAAATATATCATATTGATTGTTAAATAATTAATAACATTACTCTTTAGGTGAAAGTCCCAACCAAACCAGAGATAATGGAATTGTTAAATTAAACATGAAACTATGTACAGATAGATTTGCCTTGTTTAAATATCAAATTGTTCTTTGGTACAATTAGTTTTGACCATCTTGTTGCAAAGGAAAAAATTTACATAGAGACTATATAGATCTCGTCACTCCAAACATTACTTTGATCCCCTAAGAGCTTCTGATGGAATTGTATTGATTTTTTAGTTATATTTAGTCGAGATGCGCGTAAGCTGGTCTGGACATCCAATTATCAAAAAAAAAAAGAAAAAAAAAGAAGGTTCTATGTCTATGTCAACTCCCTTATGGCACCTTTCCCACATTAGGCCTTATTAGCCATGGAAAACTATAGAGCACCTTATGTCACATAAGAAAACTAAAGCTAAGACCAACAAATAAAACCTACATGTAAGTTCCACATATACAATTCAAATTACAATCTTCTTTTCTTCACTTCTGCTGGGACAACTTTGCCTTTCTCTTCTCCATGTATAAGAACTTAATATGTACTAACAAAAATCTATAAGCAGTAATATGCAATTTCAGTCTGCTGGATGGCTTGTGACTTCAATTCTTACATGTAATACTGCAATGGCTATTTGGAGTCAGTTTTATATAAGCGTTGTAGAGCAGTTAAAACATTGATGCTTGTATATCATGCATTGCTACTTGGTTTTTGTTGTACAAGCTCTTACTTTTGAGATTCCAAATCTGGATAGTGATTTTTGCTTTTTTTTTTTATCACCATGTTGGCGAATTAGATGTTGATGGAAAACCATTAGCTGCAGTTTTCTCTTACATTGGCAACCAAAGTGAGAAAGTGACTGAACAACATAATATATAGGTTATGGGCCAACTAATTTTCAATTGGTTGTGGTTGCTCTAGGTAACCATGGGCATTTACTAATGGAATGGTTAAATTTTGACACCTTGTACAGATAGATTTGCCTCATTTAAATGTCAAACTGTTCTTTGGTACTATTAGTTTTGACCATCTTGCTACAAAGGAAAAATATCTAATATAGAGACTATAGATCTTGTCACTGCAAGCATTACTTTGATCTCCTAAGGGCTTCTAATGGAATTTTGTTGATTTTTAAGTTATATTTATGAAATGATTAAAGGCTAATGTAACCCAATACCGTAAGGCTAATGGAGGTCATTTTGATCATATTAGCCACAATTTAACCACAAGGAGAAGAAAAAACCATTAAAAATAAAAATAAAAAATCACATATATATCTCTGGTAGTCTTGGGAAGTGAGAATATTGACAAAAATGCGTTGGACATCAATGATAATGGAGAACATTTTACTTGGAATTTCTCAACAAACAAACAAAGATGATGACCCCAATCTTCCATTGAAGCACACATTACATACATGTCTATGTCTATGTCAACTCCCGCAAAGCACCTTCCCCGCAATAGGTCTTAGTAGCCATGGAAAACTATAGAGCACCTTATGTCACATAAGAAAAAGTAAAGCTAAGACCAACAAATAAAAACTACATGTAAGTTCCACATATACAATTCAAATTACAATCTTCTTTTTGTCACTTCTGCTGGGACAACTTTGCCTCTCTCTTCTCCATGTACAAGAACTTAATATGTACTAACGAAACGCAATAAGTAATAATATGCAATTTCAGTCCGTTGGATGTCTTGTGACTTCAATTCTTACATGTAATAATGCAATGGCTACCTCTGTCCTTAAAGCTTGCGACGGAAAATGAGTTAGGTATGCCTTATTGTTTGGAGTCAGTCTTATATAAGCCTTGTATAGTATTTAAAGCATTGATGCTTGTATATCATGCATTGCATATCATGCATTGCTAGTTAGTTTTTGTTGTACCAGCTCTTACTTTTGAGATTCCAAATTTGGATGGTGATTTTTGCTTTTCATTTTTTTTTTTTTGAAAACCTGCTTTTCATTTTTTATCACCATGTTGGATTACATTCACAACCAAGCAAAGTAAGAAAGTGACCGAATGGCATAATATATAGGTTATGCGCAGACTAATTTTCAACTGGTTGCGGTTGAAAATTTCTTTTTTTTTTTTTCGGCTTTCCATGTGACATGGTAAACATTTAGCACAAGTGAAAAAGAGAGTGAAAAAAGAGATCATATAGTATACCCTTGTTCGGCTTCTTGAACTAGAATTTGGTAGTAATGCTTGTAGTTTAGTGACAAGATCATTGATCTCATCTTCACTAATACTTCTCCTTGGGCAAGACATGAGTTTTGCGCCGTGTCTCTCTCTCTCTCTTGTTTTGCTCTTTTTTTGTGAAGGTGAGTGGGGGAGATTGAAGTGGGTATGCCACTCTACTATATTTCTGCGTGTATTTATGATAATTAAATGAAATAGGCACGCAATTCCCACATCTGGCACATATACACATTACTATGTCTGTTCACTATTTTATCTTGGCTGATATCATGTTACAGTAATTTGAATGCATGTTGAAATATTATACACTTTTTTTTTTCTTTCGATCATGCATCTTCAGTATTTATTGTTGAGATCGAGATGGCATCTCTTTTCGAGCATCATTTGACATAGAATTATTGAATCTGCATCTTCTTGTATTTTTCTGCACTTAGCTGCCGGAACTTATATGTCGAAGCTTTCTAGGGATAGAATTATATGATCCACCAATCTTCTTATAAAGGGAGTGGTCTGATGTTGTATGAATCTATGTATATACTGCTTTGTTTTTTCACTAATTTGCGTTCACTTTGATAATTTTCTCTGTTGACCATCTTGATGTTTAAAGTATTGTTGTTTCATAGTGTTAGTTAAAATGACATGAATGAAAAATGTTGTCTTCTAGTATTATTGTGAACATTCGTAGGGTAGTTTTTGACTCGCGCAAATGAATGTATTAAATTCCACAAATAGGGTCTTGTACCATGTAAGAGTTGTGTGGGTTTTTGTGATTGATTTTTGTGAAAATAGAACTGCTCTTTAAAATGCCATTGTTAGTGAGCCCGTCTTTGATTTGCACCATTTTGAATTTGAAAATTTTCTTTTTTATCATATTTTCTCATGTCTACACACAAATGTATATTTATTAATGCGTGTTCATTGCTTTGTATCTATGAATGATAAAATAGAATAAGAAATGAAATTACATATAGAATTATCCTTTCAATTATGATTTAATATAGCTTGGTGACTGAGGGAAAATTTTAAGTTTGGTGAATGATGTGGTGGCCAAAGAACACTCCATAAAGGTGTTTTTCTTCATGGGTTTTGCAATGCAGGTTGAAACATTATATGACAATGCAGGCTGATTTTTTCAATTTTCGTTAGTGTATTATAGTGCATTGACTGCTGATTTTTTTTTCTGTTCTTTCTTTTTTCCATTTGTTGTTTCCTCTACGTATCTCACCGTTCATCTTTTACGTTCTGCAGGGGATACCTAGCCCCCGAGTACGCCTTGTTAGGACAGCTTACAAAGAAGGCAGACGTATATAGTTTTGGGGTTCTGGTACTTGAAATAATTAGTAGCAGAAGTAGCAGTAAGACAGCATTTGAAATTTAGAAACTGTGTAAATGCTGCGTAAACTGTGTAAACATGGCTGAGTCACCTTGCAACTTTTATAAACTGTGTAAGCACACATAATTCCAAAATGCTGCGTAAAGTTGGTTACTTTATGAGCTCAATTGTATGCTTGATAGATGATTAAATGCTTGGCTGAGGAGAAAAGCTACCTCATAATGTCTCTGCATCCTTTTCATGGAAGGTTGGACATGATGGAACTTTTAGTTTTCTATTAGTTTATGCAATGCTTTTATTTATTTATTTGTTTTTATTTTTATTTTTATTTTTATTTTTTGCGACGGTAACAAGATGGTCGCAAAAGATCATATTAGTGTTTTTCTTTGTTTTTTGCGACGGCAAAATAACGGTCGCCATAAGTAGTTTAGGTGGTCGCAAATAATTTGCGACCGTTGTTTTGCCGTCGCAAAAAGTATTTGCCACCCCCATATTCGCGACCCCCATTTGCCGTCGCATGGGCCGTCGCAAAAAGTCTTTTTGCGACTGTTTTTTATTATTTGCGACGGTTTATAGCGGTCGCAAAAAGTGTTTTTTTTAGTAGTGAGATAACCCACACATTCAATTATTCTTGTATTTTTTTTTATTTTTTTATTTTTTTGTGTTTTTTTATAAAAAAAAATTAAAAAATAGTTACAATGCTAACATGAATTGTACAAGAAATTTAGTGTTCTTCTACTTTTCACCACTTTCAAGCTAGACAAACTCATAAATGTTTTCTTTCTTTTTCTTTTTCTCTTTTTCTTTTCTTCACTTTCTACCTATTTGATCCTAAACAAACTGTCCCTTAAGTTAATTTATCATATTTTTATATTTTTTCCATTATTTATCTTTTACACCATATATGAACATTGGCAAATTTAGAATTCAGCAATGTTGAGTGCACCGGCGATTCATGAACGTAGATTTACTTTACGGCTCTGTTTGTTTTGACGTAAAATGCTTGTATCAAAAATATTTTACTCATTTTTTATTGTTTGGTTAAATAAAATGTAAGTAAACATTTCTTAAGAAAAATATTTTTGCGTCATTTTTTTCAAAAATGATTTACTTTTAAAAATTTCGTAAGTCAATTTTTACAAAATTGATTCTCACTCATTACCTTTTTAACACATTTAACTTTTTCAAATAAATATCTTAACTCACTAAAAAGTCATAAATGACACTTTATTAAATCAAAATTTATCTTTTAGACAATGAAATGTTTTTATTTCAAGTGTCAATTAAACTCTGAAAAACAAAAACAAAAATATTTTTCTATGTAAAATTAAGGGCAAATTACACTGACAGTCCCTATAGTTTGATGCTCGTGTCATTTTGGTCCTTGACTTTTCAATTGTTACACATTTGATCCTAAATTTTGAATCTTATTTCAAATAAGGACAATTGAAGATACCATTGCTCAATTTCAAGGGCAAAGTCGTCAATTTGATAAAATATAAACTAAATTGACAAAAATAAATGTCGAAAAAATATTTTTAAATTTTTAAAAATAATTTCTATCCACCAAACATAAAATTATGTAAAAGTGTTAAAGCTTTTAGACATTTATTTATTTTATCAAATTAATTTTTATTATGTGTTTGGATGATGATCATGTAATTGATGGTTGTTAGATTTTTAATGTGTAATCGATATATTTATATGAAATGTTTTTAGTTTTGAATTTTTTGATTTAATGGATTGATTTAATAATGATATCAAAGTTGTCGCTATATTTGACTTTTGGAAAAATAGAAACTAATTTAATGAAAATAAAAATAACCACCCATTACATGATCATCATCCAAACACATAATAATAATTAATTTTGGTAAAATAAATAAATAAATAAATGTCTAAAAGATTTATTAATTTTACATAATTTTATTTTTAGTGGATAGAAATAAATTTTTAAAATTTAAAAATATTTTTTTGACATTTATTTTTGTCAAATTAGTTTATATTTTATCAAATTGACGATCTTGTCCTTGAAATTGAGTAATGGTATTTTCAATTGTTCTTATTTGGAACAAGATTCAAAATTCAAGATCAAATGTGTCACAATTGAAAAGTCAGTAACCAAAGTGATACAAGGCCCAAACTATAGGAATCGTTAGTGTAATTCACCCTAAAATTAATTTACAAGAAAAATAATTTATTGCATAAAATATTTTATGTCAAAACAATGAAGCCTAAGTGTAATGCACATTACACAAAATTTGAATCTTGATTTTTAACTACCTTTCAATTCTATAATTTATTCAAACACCGGTTATAGAAAGAAAATGATTTTAGGAACATAACCTTTATACGAAAAACTTATTAAGAATGATGTAGAAGTAATAGTTTTTAAAACGATATCCTTTTTGTTAGAATGATAGAGAGAGAGAAAAAAAAAATATGTATTGTATATATTCAATCAATCAATACAATATGAGAAGCCTGTATATATAGGCCAAGAAACTTAGGTGAACAAGAATACACAAATCTTAATAGGAATAGATAACAGTTAACACCTCCCCTCAAGCTCAAGGTGATAAGGCAGATATCAACTTGAGCTTGGCGAGAAGATCAGAGAAGTGTCCTGGAAGATGAGCTTTAGTGAAGAGGTCGGCGGTTTAATCAGCAGAGGTAACAAAGAGAAAACGAATAGTGCCCTTAGTAACATGCTGGCGTATGAAGTGACAATCTATTTCAATATGCTTGGTGCGATCATGGAAGACATCGTTATGTACAATTTGAATGGCACTTTGGTTGTTACAATAAAGATTAGTGGCAGCAGAATGAGAAACTCCCATATCAGAAAGAAGCCAACAAAGCCACACATGCTCCCGAGTAATGTCAGCAAGAGCACGATACTCAGTCTCGGTACTAGAACGAGAAACAAGAGTTTGCTTATTGCTACGCCAGGCAATGGGAGAGTTGCCCAAGAAGAAGCAGAACCCAGTAGTGGAATGACGGTCAGTAGGATTCCCTTCCCAATTGGCATTAGAAAAGGCATGGAGCTGTAGAGAAGACTGGGCCGAGTAGTGAAGACCATGAAATAGAGTGCCTTTGAGATAGCACAAAATGCGAATCAGAGCATCATAGTGTGGAGAGGGGGGGGTAGCCTTGAATTGACTGACAATGTGAACAGTATAAGCAATATCTGGACAAGTAACCGTGAGATAGACAAGACTACCAACTAGTTGACGATATAAAGTGGCATCAGACAATAGGGAACCTTCAAGAGGTGTAAGGCGAGTCTAAGGATCAACGGGAGTAGTGGCAGTCTTGCAATCGGTAAGGCCAGCACGAGCCAAGAGATCAGAAGTATACTTGGCCTGGGTAAGAAAGTAACCAGATGAATCTTGAGAAATTTCCAAGCTAAGGAAGTAGCTAAGCAAACCCAAATCTTTCATCTCAAACAGGCGACGGAGAAACTGTTGGAGACTAGAAATACCTGCGGGGTCATCTCCAGTAATAATCATATTATCGATATAGAGGAGAAAAAGAATAGTACCACGCTCCGTCTTACGTATAAACAAGGCAGAATCATGGGCACTGAAGGAAAAGCCAAAGTCACGAATGGTAGAGCTGAACTTGGCAAACCAGGCACGCGGAGCTTATTTCAAACCATACAAAGCACGATGAAGTTTGTAGACTTTGTTTGATGGAACAAAAGAACCAAGAGGAGGTTGCATATAAACTTCCTCAGTGAGATCACCATTAAAGAATGCATTCTTGACATTGATCTGATAAAGACTCCAGTGGCGAGCAGCAGCCACTGCAAGTAAGCTGCGAATGGAAGTAAGACGACCAATAGTAGCAAATGTTTCTTCATAGTCTATGCCATACTCTTGAGTAAACCCTCGGGCAACAAGACGAGCTGTGTAACGCTCAATGGAACTATCAGAATGAGTTTTGAGCTTGTAAACCCATTTGCAACTAACAGTACTCTTGCTAGGAGGAAGATCAACCACATCTCAGGTATGAGTTTCATCGAAAGCCTGCAGTTTATCAGTCATAGCTTGTTACCAAAGAGGCTTAGAATAAGCTTCTTAATAGAAAGTAGGTTCATTAGAGGAAAAGCAGTGGAACCAACAATATAATCACGGAGAAGAACAAAAGGTTGCCTTACCCATGTGGAATGACGCTCTGGTGGAGAAGGAACCTCAACAGAAGAAGGTGTGGGCGATCAGCAGACACAGGATCCTTAGGATAGACAATAGATGTAGGCATTTGTGGAATCATAGAGTCAGAATCTACATCAAAGTCATCAGAAAACAGGTCTATAGAGAGATCAGTAAAGATTAGTGAGTGGGGACTGTGGTAGGTGAAACTTGGAAAGATTTGAGAACATTTTGTGTTCCCAGAAAACCACGTGACAGGAAATACGAAGTTTCTTGGAGATAGGATCTGAACAATGATACCCTTAATGTTATATACCATATCCTACAAAATAGCAAAGACAAGAGTGAGGTTCTAGTTTAGTGTGTTCATGAGACTGAAGTAGAACAAAACAAATAGAACCAAAAACTTCAAGAGTGGTGCAGTCAGGAGGAGAACCATACAAGCGCTTGTAAGGGAAAGTATTAGTAGGGATAGAAATATGAACCCGACCTGACAAGGACCCGACCTCGAATTGAGCGGGTTTTCCCTAAAAAAACCCCCGACGGGCCGGTGATGGTATTCAAAAATGAATCCCTAATGATATTTGGGTCGGGGACGGTGATACATTTCTCAACCTCAAACCCGGCTCACGACTCCGCCCTGTTTAGCCTCTGTTGTGAGATTACTATTATGCCCCTGTTTATATATATGTGTGTGTGTTTAGGTTTGGTTGACACACACAAACACAACAACGACTGCTGCTCTCTTTCTCTCTCACTGTCGCTGTTCAAGGTTTCATCTCCCTCTCTCACACACACACACACACACACACACACACACACAACAGCGACTGCTGCTCTCTCTACTCCCTCACCGCCGCTCCTCCCTCACTGCCGATCCTCTCTCACCACCGCTGCTGTTTGGGGTTTCGCCCTCTTCTCTCTCTCTCTCTCACACGAAGGCTGCTGCTCTCTCTGCTCCCTTACCGCCGATTTTCAAAGGGTATCTCTCTCTCTCTCTCTTTCTCTCCCTCGTTAAACTAATTGACCTTGTTTTCTTCTTTCAAAGCGTCGATCTAGCAGCTGCTATGCTCCCTCACCGCCGATTTTCAAAAGGTACTTTCTCTCTCTCTCTCTCATTAATCGATCTCTGTTTTCTTCTTTCAAAGAGTCGATGTAGGGATTTTGATCTAGGGTTTACATACATATATGTATATATATATATATATATATATATATATATATCTGAGTTTTGTTTTCAACCTCTGTTTTTTTTTTCTCTAAATTTATTTATTTTAAATATGAGCTTCTTGTTAAAATTTTGATTTATTTTTTGTTTTTTAAGATTAGGAGACACTACTTGTCTACATCTTATTTTCATACAAATCATGTTTTTTTTTTTTAATTATTGATCTATCATTGATATGTATGATCTGTTATTGCTTGTTGAAGACAACCTTAATTTGATGTGGAGAGTTGTTATGAAAGATTAGTGAATAATGAATAATTAAACCCCTAATTTAACAAGATTTAATTTAATCAAGATTGGCTTCACTGATTAATAAACTTCTTTTGGACATTCTAAGTCTAATTGTTCACTGAAAAAGCCTCTAATTAGTGTAGACATTGTAATGCTGAATTGTTTATTATATGATTAATTCAATCCATTTTTTATTTGTTTGTTCGTTAACATTACTAGGATGATATCGCTGCTTTTGTTTATTATATGATATTGCTGCATTTGTTAACATTAATTCAATCCATATTATTTATATAAAAGTTAAAAATGTCAGATGTTAACTCTGAAGTACTAGTTAACTCTGAAGTACCAGGTAACTCTCAAGTACCATTTGAGAGCGAGGTCTCACAACAATCATCGCCAGCTACCAACACACCTACGAACTCACCGTCACTATAACAAAATGCACTTTTAGTGACTAAAAAAAATTTAGTCGCCAAAAGTTGTGGAATTGGCAACCAAAAATAATATTGGTTGGCAAAAGTCAAATATTTAGCTACTAATTTTTTTTAGTCGAGGAATATTGATTATTGGAGACTAAAAAAAAATTTAGTCGCTAAAAATATCACAATTGGCGATTAAAAAAAAAATTAGTTGCTAAAAATATCACAATTGGCGACTAAAAAAAAAATTTAGTAGTCGTATAACTAGTTTTGGTTACTAAAATTGTTTAGTAGTCGAATGAAAAAAAAAAATTATTTTTTATATTTGGCGACCAAAAGTTTGGTAGCCAAAAGTATATTTTCAGCGACAAAAGAATTTTAGTAGTTGTGTAGTTAGTTTTAGCTACTAAAATTGTTTAGTAGCCGAATGAAAAGAAAAATATTGTTTTTTTATCTTTGGCGACCAAAGTATATTTTTAGTGACAAAAGAATATTTTAGTTGCCAGAAAACTAAAATATTTTGAGGGATTAAAAAGTAATTAGCGACTAAAATATTTAGTTGCGATTTGTTATTAATTATATATGTATTTTTTTTTCTCACCCAAAACAGACATATTTACTGTTAGTCTTTGGCTACCAGGAACTTAGTCGGCCAATATTCACTTTTGGTGACTAATGGTTTGGTCGTCGTTAATAACATTTTCCACTATTTGCCAACAAATTAGTAGTTTTGTCGCTAAAGATTGAATGAAATAGAGGGAAACGAATAAATGTTGGCGCCTGTTTAATTTTACACATCTGGTGCTCTCTCTCAGACACAGATTCTGTCAGCACCAAACCTCACCTCAGCGCAGACCACTGCCGCTCGCCACCGCTACCGCTGCCGCCGCCACCGCAAATCATGACGACCACCGCCGCATCCTCCTAGGTTCTCTCTTACTTTCGGTCTGTCTATCTGTCTCTCTCTCTCTCTCTCTGAGTCTGTCGACCTCGGTCTCTCTCTATCCACATTTCTCTATTTTACCTCCTTGTTGGTCACCGTTGCTTGAGATCTATCACCCATGGAAGCTCAATGGCTACGGTGGTGAAGGAGCGATTAGGGCCGTTGGATCCGGTTTTTGCTCGGGTTGCTGATGCCATGGTGGACTGGATCAATCTATGGAAGACGGTGGTTGGGACTCAATCAGCGGCCTGAGATAGTAGTAAGCAATTTTGGTTATTTTTACCCATAAAGGCTTCTTATTTTCTTATGATGTCCTTTTCGATTTTTCATGTTTACTTGAACAAAAATTAATAGGTAATTGCTTTGTTGGAAACAAAAGATGGTATTGATATTACTGTTGTTAGAGTCTTAAAAATGTTGTAGTTTGTTGTACAAATTACAATGGAAAGGTGATTTGGTCAATTAGTATGTTACTTTGTATGCATAGAAGACCCAAATTTTTGTTTAAAAAATGAAGGGCCTAAAAAATTTAATTTTAACCTTTGTTGTATTTTAGTAGTTTAAAAATAAAGTTTTACCAAAATAATTATAAAAAAAATTGATGTGGTGAATTATTTTAAAGTAATAGATATATCCTTCTCAATCTATCTCTTCTTCCCATTCCTTTCCCCCTCTCTGCAACTCCCTTACCACCAGGTGAAACCCTCTTCCCAAACCCCTCTGGAAAACCCCCTATTTCCCTTCCTATGACCCTCTTCGGCTGGAATAATTAATGAAATCAAGAATATATATATATATATATATATATATGTGTAACTTTCAGTGGGTTGCAAGAGAGATCGGTCATTCATTCATGCCTCATGTGCCAATGTTTGTGGAAAAGGGTTGGTCTGTTTTCCTGTGTTGGTGAGCAAACTAATCTTTTTGATTTATGCTCACCAAGTGTATGTAAAAATGTCATAGAGAGGTTTTGAGGACTAGTTTGTTGGTTCAATACCCAAACATTAAAAAAATATATATATTATAGAGAAATGTTCTCATTGAAATTTTTTGCAACAGTGGGCATGGCTTTGATAATCAAAATATAGTAGTTCTTTTTTTTTTTTAATAGACTTTTGTCAATATATTTCACTTTTGTTTGAGGTAGAAACTATGATTTGGACTTGTAAATCT
Source organism: Camellia japonica (assembly GCA_030407325.1). Taxonomy (NCBI): domain Eukaryota; kingdom Viridiplantae; phylum Streptophyta; class Magnoliopsida; order Ericales; family Theaceae; genus Camellia; species Camellia japonica. Next base: position 30,421,572 of record JAPPVO010000031.1, read on the forward strand.
CCCTATTTCCAAAATTTGTACAATTGTTTCTGCTATCATTAATGAAAAAGAATGTTATTATCAAATTCGCAAGTTCATGAAATGAAAGTAGCCAATTGTTATGCCCAATACTGTTTTGTTTTCATGAAACAAAACGATATTGCTGTTTGTTTTGGGCAAGTTTAGAAGGAGCTTTTTACCAAAATTAAGCTAGTGTGGTCATCTCTGTTATTAGTTTCCATTGTTGCCCCATGTTTTCTAATATCCCATTGTTGTTAGTATTGCCAATCTTTATTCTTGTATAAGTAATGTTGTGGGACCCAATTTTTTTTTTATTTTTTTCTATGAAATGTTGGATGCATTTATATGTACCATGTGATTATTGTATGTTTTTGTTGGAGTATGCTGAAAAATTAGATAAGATTTAAAGGACTATTTTTAAAAAGGGGACTGTTGGTTAGCCCAAGAGAGTGTTATAATTAAGTCATACCACATTTTGGTTACCTCAACACTAGATTATGGGCATTAGCTTAAAAAAAAAAAAAAAAATTCTCAAGTGTAATCAAAAGAGTCCTTACCTGCTGGGGAGCCAGCCAGTTAGGGTTTAAACAGGCCAAGAAAAAGAAATCTATTTTATGAGTTGATAACTAAAAGTTATATCCTAGTGGATACATGCAGAATTATCTCAGAGTTGGCATACTTTGAACTTCCATTTTCAATAAATCCAAATTAGCTCCTCTTCAAATTTGGGTACATTTGAGGTTGGTTAACTGAGTTTATTAACAACTTATGCTATTGGTTTGTCAATAAGCAAGTTCAGAGGTTGAAACCTCCATGATCAATCAATGCAACCTCAAAACTACTTGGGGGCTGGAGCGAACTCAATTATGTATTGATGAAGCATCAATTGGTACAAGGAAGTAGTTCATAATAGTGTTTTGGAAAGCACACGTGACTGAAAAAGTTGTAATTGCTTAATAATTAATTTGGTTGATGATACAATAGAAATTGACAATCTGGCCTGCCTCAATTTATTTATTTCATATTTCCCAATCTATGCATGTGTGATTCGTGATTTATCTTCTTTCGTATCTTTTATATCTAACCCACAATTCAAATTGTTATTCGTCTTAAACTTAAGTTTTGTTGCTGTTTTTCTAATTTTAGTTAATTTATCTATCCAAGATGGAAATGATGTTTCACTTGTTTGTTTTGAATACTCTTAGAATTGTATGGACTACTTAAAATCCATATATGACATTGTTGCATATAATGAGATTTGGAATTTATCCACAAAAAAAAAAAAAGTAAAGATTTTGTGGTATGAATTTTATATTTTTTAGTTGTTCCAATATGCACTTTCTTTTGTTTTCTTTTTCTTTACCAAAACCTTGGATATGCTTTCCTACCATCACTGTTGTTGTGGTTATGGTTTCGATTATTGCATATCTTATTTCATGAAAAATAAGTTTTATTACCAATTCGAAGTTGTATTAGGGTACTAGCAATATGAGAACCCAGATTGATGGTTAGAAATCAAGATTTTGAGCATGACATGGTATAGTGAATGAGAGTAGGTATTTAGTGTTGCATGGCTTTGGTGTAGAAGTGTGTTTAACTCATGTTACTGTTGTATTTTCAGGCTTACTTATCTCTTCCGGAAGGGACTGCTTCCGTGGTTGGCTTAATTGCAATGATGACTGATCACTATTGCAACCTGGTGAGATTTTAGTTTAATAACAATTAATGGACTGAATATTTATGTACAATTGTTGTTGTTATAATTATTATTATTATGATGATGATGATTATTAATCCTTGTGGGATATTAATGAAAAAAGATTGTTCTATATGTATGTGTAAAAAATTGGTTGCTTCTATTCCTTACAATTACTGCATAGGGAAAGGAATGAACATCTTTTGTGATGAAAAATATTAGAATCAACAGTAGGTGGATAAGAAACTAAGTGAACTGTAATGGTATTGGCTATGCTTTTTTCCCTCTTCTTGTAGTATTCTGCTATGATACGTAGGACACATTTGCCTTAGACTTTGGATGTTTTGGGTATGTGTTGAAGTCACTTGTGTTTGCATTTTATGGTTGTTCAAATAATTTTAAAAGTCTCTTTATATACCTAAGTGAATTGAATATTTGTCAGAGTTTTTAGTGTTAGGCTGTTAGGTGCTCTGAGGGGTGACGAGGAAAAAATGACCTTAGGGCTTTCCAATGCTTGTGGTCTAAACAGTAGGGCATAGTTTACTCTTTGGGGCTAGTTGGTTAGATTTGTTGCTTGGTTGTTTTTTTTGTTGGCTCTTTTTCTTTCTTTCTTTCAATTTTTATTATTATGTTTTTTATTTTTTTAAATATCTACATAATCAAGAGAGCATCCTCTTCAGGGTACTTAGATCACACTGAAAATACTTCAAAGAAGGTACAGATAAATGAATCAAATATACACAACTAGGCGGAACATACACAAAAATTAAGTGTTTTGTGACATGTGTATATATATAATTTTTAAACTTGGCCTGACATTAACCATTAAGGAACAAGTCCCATTAATCATTGTTTCGACTGGTGGGTTAACTAGTTGAACCATCATATGTAGAAAATTGTTGTAAATTTTAAGAAACATATGAACCTTAGATAAATATAAGGTTAAAAGAATTTGTGCGCACGTGCATGTGGTTGTATGCCTAGATAAACATGTCATTTCATTTTTACTCAAACTTATCTATTTACTTTGACAACTTCTTAAGCATTTTTGGGTCAGTTTTGGTTATTTTTATAATTCCTTTAAGATTCTTATTTGAACTAAAATCACTTTTTACTTTATGTTAGACAACTTTTTGATAAGAAATCATTTAGCTGTTTGTTTATGTGGTGCTCTTCCTCTATAGCTTTCACGACCAACTAGGAGCTCCCTTAAGTTAGAGAATGAAAATTTTCTTTTAGAAATTCTGAATCAGATTCCATATGCATTAACTTCTCATTTGGCACTCAATCAGCCCACTAGGAATGTTTATGGCTTTACCATAGTTATTATCGTTAGTCATTCTGTATGAAAGGCAGTGTTGTAAAAAATAGCCCATGTAATATATGTAGATGTTAGATTTACATATTCACTAAAGAATACTATCTCTTTATTGTTATTGCTTAAGTGTAATCCAAAGTTGACTTCATGATTTTTCTTCCACTGTGAGCAGATTTCTAGCAAATATAGTTATTAAATACTCCATTTTTGGGCTGTCTATCACATGATCATAGCTTTAAAATTAAGTATCTACTCTTTTTTTTTTTTTTGTTATTATTAAATGGTGGTTTTGCATGAATATAATATGTCGAATTAAGCATGAGGACAAGCTAAGATCATGCAATTGAAGAATTAAAATATGTGTACTCAGTATTTTTAAGGAGTAGAAACGTGCTTTAATTTGAGAAACCTGTTTAAAACGCCCTAAACTTAGTTGAAAAAAGACTTTTCGGGGGCGAAAATTCAAAACAGGCCCCCAACCACCATGTGGCTCTCACAGACAGCTTCCCCATGGCAATTACAACTTGTGACAACTGACAGAATGTAATTCGGACCCGTAAGTTGGGAGTTAGAGCCGAATACGCCCTAAACATAGTCGAAAAAGAGCTTTCCGAGGGCGAAAATTCAAAACAGCCCCCGAGCCAGCATGTGGCTCTCATAGATAGCTTTCCCTTGACAAATAGGACTTGTGACAACTGACGGAATGTCATTTGGACCCGTAGGTTGGGAGTTGAGCCGAATATGCCTTAAACTTAGTCGAAAAAGGGCGTTCCGGGGGTGAAAATTCAAAACAGCCCCCAAACCACCGTGTGACTCTCACGGATAGCTTCCCCACGACAAATAGAACTTGTGACAACTGACAGAATGTAATTCGGACCTGTAGGTTGGGAGTTAGAGCTGAATACGCCTTAAACTTAGTCGAAAAAGGGCTTTCCGGGGGCGAAAATTTAAAACAGCCCTCAAACCACCGTGTGACTCTCACGGACAGCTTTCCTATGACAAATAGGACTTATGACAACTGACGGAATGTAATTCGGACCCATAAGTTGGGAGTTAGAGCTGAATACGCCTTAAACTTACTCAAAAAAAGGCATTTCGGGGGAAAAAAAATTCAAAACAGCCCCCGAACCACCGTATGGCTCTCACAAGCAGTTTCCCATGACAATTATGACCTGTGACAACTGACGGAATATCATTCGGACCCGTAGGTTGGGAGTTAGAGCCGAAAACACCTTAAACTTAGTCAAAAAATGGCATTCTGAGGGCGAAAATTCAAAACAACCCATGAACCACAGTGTGGCTCTCACAGACAACTTCCCCTTGACAAATAGAACTTGTAACAACTGACGGAATGTCATTCGGACTTGTAGGTTGGGAGTTAGAACCGAATACGCCTTAAACTTAGTCGAAAAAGGGCTTTCCGGGGGCGAAAATTCAAAACAACCCCCGAACCACCATGTAGCTCTCATGGACAGCTTTTCCATGACAAATAACAATTGATGAAATGTAATCCAGACCCGTAGGTTGGGAGTTAGAGCCTAATATGCCTTAAACTTACTCGAAAAAGGGCGTTTCGAGGACGGAAATTCAAAATAGCCTCCGAACCACCGTGTGGCTCTCACGAACAGCTTCTCCATGAAAATTATGACCTGTGACAACTGACGGAATGTAATTCGGACTCGTAGGTTGGGAGTTAGAGCTGAATACGCCCTAAACTTAGTCGAAAAAGGATTTTTCAGGGGGCGAAAATTCATAACAGCCCCCCGAACCACAGTGTGGCTCTCACGAACAACTTCCTCATGACAAATAGGACTTGTGACAACTGACGGAATGTAATCCGGACCCGTAGGTTGGAAGTTAGAGCCGAATACGCCTTAAACTTACTCAAAAAAAGGCATTTCGGGGGCAAAAATTCAAAACAGCCCTCGAACCACTATGTGGCTCTCACGAACAGCTTTTCCATGACAATTATGACCTATGACAACTGACGGAATATCATTCAAACCCGTAGGTTGGGAGTTAGAGTCGAAAACGCCTTAAACTTAGTCGAAAAATGGCATTCTGAGGGCAAAAATTCAAAACAGCCCATGAACCACCGTGTGGCTCTCACGGACAACTTCCCCTTGACAAATAGGACTTGTGACAACTAACGGAATGTCATTTGGACCTGTAGGTTGGGAGTTAAAACCGAATACGCCTTAAACTTAGTCGAAAAAGAGCTTTCCGGGGGTGAAAATTCAAAACAACTCCTGAACCACCATGTGGCTCTCACGAACAGCTTTCCCATGACAAATAACAACTGATGGAATGTAATCCAGACCCGTAGGTTGGGAGTTAGAGCCTAATACGCCTTAAACTTACTCAAAAAAGGGCGTTTCAGAGGCAAAAATTCAAAACAGCCCCCGAACCACCATGTGGCTCTCACGAACAGCTTCCCCATGAAAATTATGACCTGTGACAACTGACAGAATGTAATTCGGACCCGTAGGTTGGGAGTTAGAGCCGAATACGCCCTAAACTTAGTCGAAATGGGATTTTCCGGGGGCAAAAATTTATAACAGCCTCCCGAACCACAGTGTGGCTCTCACGGATTACTTTCTCATGACAAATAGGACTTGTGACAACTGACGAAATGTAATCCGGACCCGTAGATTGGAAGTTAGAGCCGAATACGCCTTAAACTTATTCGAAAAAGGGCGTTTCGGGGGTGAAAATTCAAAACAGTCCCCAAACTTACGCCTTAACATCCACATATTCTAATAATTGCCTTTATATATTCTATGATGAAGCAATTACATATTAGATTGTTTGTGTAGTTGGTTGAAATAAATATTGCATGATACATATATATATATATATATATATATGTTTTTATTTCCAAGAAGACATTTCTCGATTGTTCTACCTTAAATGCATATTAGAACATGTTCTCTATGGCTGACTGAATTGATATTTTGTAACCAATCTTAATGTTTTTTTTTATTTTTTTGTAGATGGTTTTGTTGCGTAGACTTGTAAATAATCTATTTTGGTGTTTGAATAAGAAATTTCACTTTTGTATAGAACTAATATAATACTTTTGTCGTCCTCAGCTTTTGTGTAGTTCACTATTACTGATACAGAAAATTTTTGACAATCAACAGATAATGACTGGCATGGTACATAGATCACCTTCTGTCGTGGTACATACATGGCCATTTGTCGGCGTACATATATGACCTTTTGTCATGGTCTATAGAAAAACTTTTATCGTGATATATAGATCACCTTTTGTCGTGGTACATATATGACCATTTGTCGGCGTACATATATGACCTTTTGTCATGGTCTATAGAAAAACTTTTGTCGTGGTACATATATCACCTTTTGTCGTTGGTAAAGATTACGATGGTAATTTGTACCATGCCAAATAGTAATTTCACTTGGTAGTAAATGTATTTTTTGTATACGGAGGGCTTTGATTTTTGTATGATTCTATATTTTGTATGGAATTATTATTTTCTTTTGGACAATAGTTGGTTTGTATGGACTTTGACATTTAAAGTTATTTATTTCTTGTATATGGATGCAGATTGTGGAATGATTGATAGTATATGTATCATTTTGTTTATATACGTATTACAGGTTGCATGGAATATAAACAGGTTGTGGAGAAATTATAATTTTGCGATAAAACATAATATCATGTTTTTGGCGACTAAAGAATTAGTAGCTAAAAAGAAATTGGGAAAGTAGTTTGGGCGGCTAAAAGTTTTGTAGCAAAAAAAAAAAACATTTGGCGACTAAAAGTTTTGTAGCCAAAAGAAAATCAAGCATTTGGCGACTAAAATATTTCGTAACTAAAAACAAAAGTTAAAGAATAAAAACACTTTTGCCGACTAAAAATTAGTAGCAAAAAATGTGGGATTTTAGGCGAACAAATATTTAGTAGCCAAAACAAGAACTCTTTGTTGACTAAAATTTTAGTAGCAAAAAATGTGGGACTTTAGGTGACCAAATATTTGGTAGCCAAAACAAGAACTCTTTGTTAACTAAAATTTTAGTAGCAAAAAATGTGGGACTTTAGGCGACCAAATATTTAGCAGCCAAAACAAGAACTCTTTGCCGATTAAAATTTTAGCAGCTAAAAATATGAAACTTTAGGCAACTAAAAGTTTGGTCGCCGAAAATATACTAATTTAATTTTTTGTCCAACCTTTTGGCAACTAAAAATTTAGTCGGAAATTGAATACATTTGGCTACTTCGGAAATTGAATAATTACCTTTACTGACAATTCTTTCACGACTACTTCTGCGACCAAATAATTTAGTCACTGAAACCCTTACTAAAAATTAACTTTTGGTGATTAAAAATTTAGTCGCCAAAAGTGAAAATTCTTGTAATGCGTCTCTTCTCTCTAATCAAAATGTTATTGATTTAGAAGAAGAGTCTAATACTTGTGGAGGAACTAAAAGAAAACCTAGTGTTGTGTGGGAACACTTTAAGAAACAACAAGTCAATGGTGTGTGGAAGGCAATATGTAATTATTGTAATAAACATCTTGGAGGTGATTCAAAAAATGGAACTAGACATTTGCATGATCACTATAAGAGTTGTACTAGGAAAAAAGTGATAGATATGAAGCAAAAAGTTTTAACTAATAACTTTAATAGAGAGAGTCCAAAAATGAATTCTTATATTTTTTATCAAAATTTTACTAGGAAAGAGTTGTCACATGCTATAATATTGCATGAATATCCCCCTCTCTGTCATAGATCATGTTAGTTTTAAACGATATTCAGCAACACTTCAACCATTGTTTAAAGTACCTTCTCGAAATATGATAAAGAGTGATATTTTAAAGATTTATGATTATGAAATGGTGAAGACATTGAGTTTGGTGGAGAATAATAGAAGTAGGGTGGCAATCACAACTGATATATGGATTGCTAGTAATCAAAAGAAAAAATTCATGGCTGTCACAACACACTTTATTGATGATTCATGGACATTGCAAATTTGCATTTTGAGGTATATATTTGTAAATTTGCAAATTATTTAAAAGTTCTATCTTATTCAGTTCAATTTGCATGTTATTAATAATTGTTCATGAATATTATATTTTAGGTTTATTTATGTTCCATATCCACACACAAAAGAAGTTCTTTGTGATGCTTTGCTTGAGTGTATGATGGACTGGAATATTGATAGAAAAATCTCTACTGTTACCATTGATAATTGCTCCACAAATGATGCCATGATTACCATGTTGATGGATAAGTTAAGTAAGACATTGCTTTTCTTGGGTGGTACTTTGTTTCACATGCGTTGTTGTGCACATATTTTGAATTTGATTGTGAAAGATAGATTGGATGTCATACGAGTGGGTGTAGAGAAAATTTGGTAGAGTGTAGCTTATTGGACAGCAACACCTAAAAGATAAGAAAAATTTGAAGAAATAGTCAATCAATTACATAATCCACATACTAAGAAATTAGGACTTGATTGTGCAACTAGGTGGAATTCAATATACTTGATGCTTCAAACTGCCTTATTGTATAAGGTTATCTTTTCTTAGTTGAAAAATAGAGAGCCCCAATATAAGACCGTGCCAAGTGAGGAAGAATGGGAGTTTGTTAGAAAGATTAGTGGGAGGTTTAAGATATTTTTTTCTATTACAGAGTTATTTTCTGGTACTAAGTATCCCACAGCCAATGTTTGTTTCCCAACTTTATGTGAGATTAGGATGACACTATCTCAATGGCTCTCTTGTGAAATTGAAGTGATTAGAACAATGGCATAAAAAATGTTGAAAAATTTAATAAATATTGGTTAGTGATACATGGTATTATTGGAGTTGCTGTTGTACTTGATCCTAGGTATAAGATAAGTGTATTAGAGTTTTATTTTGAAAAACTTTATGGAGACAAAGCTGAAGAGGAAATTGATAGGGTTCGTCAGATTTGTTATGATTTGTTGCCAGAGTATCAGCACCGAGTTGGTATGGAGACCAGTTGTTGGTGAATCTTCTATTCATCCATAAATTGTTACAGAGACTCTTTCAAAGTATGATTTGTTTATTAGTAAAAAGAGAAGTAAAAAAATGAAGAATGTAAGATCAGAGTTGGACCATTATCTAGAAGATGATGTTTTGCCAAGAACTTCAGGTTTTGATGTTTTGAATTGATGGAAAGCCAATGGACCAAAGTATCCGACCTTACAAGCAATAGCTAGGAATATTTAGCTATTCCTGTATCCACTATTGCTTCTGAGTCAGCATTTAGTACTAGTGGAAGGTTAGTGAATCCACATCGTAGTAAACTTCATCCAAACACATTAGAAGCATTAATGTGTGCACAAAGTTGGTTGTGGGCTACAAAGATGAAAGGTACTCAAGTCAATCTACATATTATTATTTCAATTTTATATTACTATGGAATAATTTCAATATTGAATTTATATTCTTTACTTTTTAGGAAATTCAACATTAGAATCGGTAGGCTATGCGACTATATATGATGATGATGAGATCGACTTGGATGAGTCGTGTGGCACTTTTGTGTTAGTTGCCATCTTTTTTGTTTTAATTGTTAACATTTTTTACATCTTATTATTAGTATTGAATTTTTTTTTTCCTTTTGTTATTTAACAAGAATTCAAGTTGAATAAGATGATGAAAGTTGTGGTGTGGTTCTATCAGAGTATTGGAGAAATAATGTTGTTGTTGTTTTTTTTTTTTTTTTCACAATGGATTTGGTTTTTTATTTTTATTTTTTTGTTGTGGTTGCTATTTAATTGTTCAATTTTTTTTTTTATATTGTAATCGATTTGTTTTTTTATTTTTTATTTTTTGGGTAGCTTATCCCTTGCGGGCTGTGCTTGGGACTTTCTTTTCTCTTTGCAACTTGCTCAATTCTCCTTTGTGTGGAGCTTGAATAGGTTATGGTTTCTAAATAGATAGAATATAGGGTTGCTGGATGGAATATAGGGCTTAGATTGTTTAGCCCTTTGATATGCTTACACCTTTGTGTTCTTGGTTTGATTATTTTTGCTTTGCTTTGCTTTGCTTTGTAATCTTTCCTTTTAATCAATAAAAAAAAAATGTGAGTGTCAATTTTTAAATTTGAAGACATGCTATTTACATATCACTGTTAATTCTAATATGCTTTTTACAGATATGCTATTTTTGAATTTGAAGATATGCTATTTACAAATCACTGTGAATTTGAAGATATGCTATTTTTTAATTTGAATTTGAAGATATGCTATTTACAGATCACTGTTAATCTTTCCTTTGAATAAAAAAAAAATCTGATATGCTATTTATAGATCACTGTTAATTCGGAGATTTTTCGGGGTCAGAAATACCCAATCCCCGTTAGGGGGAGGGAGTAGGAAGGGCGATGGGCTCCCCCCCGGGGATCAGGGGCGAGGACGGGGAATTTAGCACTTTTGGGAATTGGGAATGGAGAGTGTAATCCCCGACCCCGCCCCACCCCACCTCACTCCACTCCGTTGTCATTCCTAAGTATTAATTATGACAAGTGTAAGTATACGATTTATAGTGTGGATGGCAGTGAGAGTAGCTTCTTCCCAAAACTATTCGGGACACGAAGATGAGATGAGAAGAGCTTGGGTAGTGTCTAGAATATGACGGTGCTTCCTTTCGGCTTGTCCATTTTGTTGGAACGTGCCTGCACAAGATCGATGAGATGGTGTACCATTAGCCCGAAGAAAAGAAAGAAATTTAGAATCCAAGTACTCTTAAGCATTATCAAAACGAAATATTTTAATAGTACGAGAAAACTGAGTGCGGATCATGGTAGAGAAATCATAATAAATCTGTTTAAGTTCAGATCGATTTTTAAGAAGAAAAAATCAAGTATAACGAGAAAAATCATCAATAAAAATCACAAAATATCTTGACCCCCCTATGGTCGGTGTGGGGGAAGGTCCCCAAATATCTAAATGCACAAGATCAAAAGGAGTAGTAGACATGGAAGTACTATTGTTAAAAGATAAAGCAGGTTGTTTAGCAATTTGACAATTTGACAAGATAAACAATCAACATCTTCAAGACGGATACAACCTAACTGACCAGTAGAAACTAAAGTTTTCAAATAACTAAAAGAGACATGTTCTAAGCAACAATGCTAAAGGTGAAAAAAAGACATGGCAGAATTTGATGCCGCAGAGGAAGCAATGAGAGCAGTAGTAGATGATGTGTGGGGAGCAGCAGTAGATGATTTGTGGGGAATGCGAAGATGGGTAAGCTCAAACAAACGTCCATGCTTACGACCTATCCCAAGGATCTGTCTTGTCTGAGAGTCTTGCACCAAACAACCATTAGCAGAAAAGGTAACGGTTAGACCAAGTTTATATAACTGACAAACAGAGATAAGGTTCAATTGAAGAGTAGAAATGTGATAAGCATCAGAAAGAGACACAGTGGAAGTAGAAATTTGACAAATGTGATGAAAAGTCATATGAGAACCATCAACAGTGTGTATGACGGGGACAGAAGATGATGATAATATAGAAGAAAACATAGTGGAGTTAGAAGTCATATGATTACAGCATGTGGAATCAAAATACCTTGGAGAATTATCTGAAGTCACTGAAAGAGCAGTAGAGTGAGGAGTACTAGATTTGGCAAGCACCTGTTAGATAATGGACTAAACATCATCCATAGAGAAGAAATAAGTAGTGGAATCAGTGGAGTGGTGAGTAGAAGAACCCTCAAAGGCAACAACAGTAGAGTGGGAACCTTGGCCATATTTGGACTGATACCCAGAACAAGAAGACCCTTTCTTGGATGAAGTATTAGAAGGGGCTCGAGGACAATTGTGTTAGAGATGACTGAGAGTAGTCTTGTGGCAAGTAAAACATTCGCGAACCTGGCACTAAATAGAAGAATGAGTGGCTGGCAGGCCACAGTTGTGACAATACTGGCATGAGCTAGCGAGCTGTGAAGATGAGGAACTCTGTGATGATGCTGTAGCAAGAACAAAATTCATATTCTGAGATTTGAGAGTCCCAAAACGAGTCTCCTCTAATAACAGTTCAGTAATGGCTTGCTCTAAAGTGGGCAAGCGCAAACGATGGAGCAATGAAGCATGCACGGGCTCAAAAGTGCTATGAAGAGCTATAAGGAACTGTTACAGTTGTTGATGATTCCGATAAGTAATAAACAGCTGTGCATTATCAGAATATGCCCATGTAGGCTCAGAAAGAGCTAGCTGGTGCCAAATAGATGACATCTGAGCATGTGATGAAGAGTCTACAACAGTTGATATTAATGAGCATAACCAGTGGTTTGATAACGGTCCCTCAAGAAATCTCAAATTGCTTTGGCAGGGGAAGCAATTTGATCATCATCCTGGAACCGGCCAAACTGGAGATGAATGGAGGGAACTTAGCCCGAAACCATGTGATAATTTGATAATTCTTACTTTCTCATTCATCAAGACGGTCATCAAATGCAGAGTCAGTCTCATCCTTCTTTTGGGTGGGTTTGGGAAGAGCATCGATAATAATCCGCCAAATTTGTTTCCCTTTAATGAAGTTAGAAAGAGCTTGGGCCCAGCTAACATAATTTGACCCATCGAGGATAACAAAGACAGAGTGGATGTGCTTGGTACGATCCATAATGCTCAAACAGGGCAAAAAAAAGGAAGAAGATGCTTTGAAGAGGCTAATTTTGCCAAAACAGAACATACCAGCAGATTCAAGAGGCCGAAAACAGGTGGGATATGGTTTGAACGGGCCAAAAACACAACCAAAAAAGTGACAAATCAGCTAGTCAAAGTTGTTTGACCAACCAAGGGAATCAAAACTAGGGCTGACGTCACAACAAGGGAGGCTGACGTCAGAAACACGCGACGTACATTAGTGGAGGTACGCGCGGCGCACGATAACAAAAAGTCAACAATGGCGTACGGTCAACCAAGGTTGACGTCGCGGTTTACGTTAGCAGATGGGGCCGCGGCACAAAATAGCGCGAGACAGGAGCAGAGGCGTGTAGGAAACGACACAACGCGTGTCGGATCTTCTGGCGGCGCGTGAAGGCACGTATGGCGGCACGTGGATATGATTTTGATGGCGTTGGCTTCGTCTTGAAGTAACGAAGAAGCTGGTATAGTCCAATCATTGAAACATAGAAGAACGAGATATGCAAAAACCAATGTGAGAAGGAATCAATCTACCAGACAAGAAAGAAAGAAAAAAAACATAATGAAGAAGAAAAGGAGGTTAGGAGAAAACCCTAGGCTCTGATATCATGTTAGAATAAAAGAGAGAGAGAGAGAGAGAGAGAGAGAGAGAGAGAGAGAGAGAGAGAGAAAATATATGCATTATATATATTCAATCAATCAATACAATATGAGAAGCTTGTATATATAGGCCAAGAAACCTAGGTGTACAAGAATACAAGAATACTAATAGAAATAGATAACAGCTAACACTTTAAAACATTTTATAAGTTCTAAAAACACACATTAACAAAATTATTTTTACAATTATGAGCCACACAATAATAAGCATTCGGGTTCAAAATGTAAGAATAACATAAAAACATATTATTGAGTATGAAAATTATATTTGTACATCATTAATTATAATATAATAATTTAGAATTACTAGGCCACAAGAATCATCATTTATTAATTTTTTTTAAAAAAAGGACTTCCCAAAAGCTTCCATTGCCGCTCATGAACTTGCCATTCAAGTCTCGTTTGGGATGAGTTTTTTAATTTTTTTGACTTTTGTGAGAGAAAAAATGAAATGATTATGATTTGGATGTGACATTTTATCTTTCAGTATTGCAAATTGCTCAATTAGGGCTATAATAAAAAACTGTACTATAAAAATCTACAAGCAGAATTTCTCTATAAAAAACTCATTTGAAATGATGTAGTTGTGATATTTTATTTAAAAAAATATTACATATAATTTAATTTCTTTTCTTATTTTGTCACTTTTAGATTTCATGTCCATTTATTAATATAGATCCCATTTTCTTGTGTTTACTAATGATAAAATAAAATTACTTATAACATTGTTCCATTTTAAATAATTAGCAACAATGTTGGGCTGTTTAGCTGGCAATGAAAGAACACATCATAACACACATGATTCATAATTATATTTTTATAGCATTAACCATAATAATGGAATTTAGAATTACAATGTCACAAGGAACATCATTTATTTTAATAAAAGAACAAATAACAAAAAACAAAGTAAAAGAAACAATAATGATTGACAAGCCAAACAAAACGTATTGACTTCTACCCAAAAAGCTTCTAACAGCTCATGGACTTGCCAATCATGAAATCATAGCATTGCCAAAAAAAAAAACTCAATTAGGGTTTTTACAGTACGTGCATTAAGAGGATGAGAGAGAAGCCCATGTTTTATCAGGGTTTATGGCAAAAAGCCCTAGTGAGTCATGAGAGGTCTTCAGTTTTGGAGTGAGACGAAACCGAGTTCGTCGAGCACCTTCTTGCAATCGGCAAGAGAGTCTTTCTTCCTGAATCCGATAGGGTTGGCGAAGCGTTTGGTGGATTCCATGCCGCTGTTCCCAGCGAGAGAGATTCTGGCATTGTTGATTTCGGACACCGACTCGTCGCAGTCAGTGTCGGGGCTGTTGACGGCAGTGACGTCGCAGATTTCGTCCTGGTGGTCTCCGGTTACTTTCAGGCTGTACTTCCCTTCCTTGTCGGCTTTTCCAGACACAGTGTAGGTCACTGTATGATTGTCTTGGGCTCTGCAGTTGAGTTCTACCTCAGCATCTGCAACAACAAACGAGTTCAAGTTTGAAACAATTAGATCTAAAAGAATATTTTAATACAAAAGTGTGTGAATTATATAATAGTACATACACAATAAAAACATATTTGTACATGATTCATGTATTGATATTGGTGATACAATTATATATTTATAGATATCAGATGATATTGACTAATATATTAATGAATATCGAAATCAAAAATTTTAAATCTCAATATATATCGATCAATATTTAAATTCCTGTATGAGAACACCAATGTAGCATGTGTATACGTTCTTCCAACTAATAAATTCACTCCTGGAATGTGGGTTAGGTCAACTCTATTTTTATGTGTCTAAAAAAATTATTCAATAGTTTGAAAACACCACCATAATATTTATACGTGGTGCTTTTGACCAATAAAACCATGCAAAAACAATGAATATGACTAATTTTGTTCCCACAACCCAAAGGTAGGCCAAGTACAATCCTCCACCACCTACAAAATTGGCCCCTTTGGGCTTGAGATCTTATGTACCAGTTTGGTGTTATAGAACTACTGAATAATAACTAGTATATGCAAGTTGTTATATATTCTTATTGCATTGAAGACCGCAATTTGAACCTCAGCGAAAGAGAGAGAGAGAGGTGACAAAAGTTAAAATTTCTAGCCAACCGAGTTAGCCCAAATTGATTATGTGACGTACCAGGAACTTTGTGACTGACTCTGGTCTCGAACAAGACGCGGCAAGTGTCACAGTAGACATAGCCTTCGACGAAGAATTCATCTTTCTTGCAATTGGCGAAGCCAGCAAGGGCCAAGAGGCAAAGAGCGGAAGTGATTAAGGCTACAAAAGCCTTTGCCATTTTTATTTTTATTTTTTTTAAATTTATTTTTGCTTTTTTGTTTTGTTGGGATGGTTTTTTGGGGGTTGCTATGGATCTTGAGGGTACGAGGAGTCCATTTTTATAATGGAGTTTTTCAGAGAAAAGAGAGGTCATCTGTTATGTTTGTGTGGTAAGTGAAAGTTCTTGTGGTTCTCCACACATTTGTGAGATTTTTAGGGGGAGATTGACTCGTTCAAAGTTTTGCTATTTTTAACAAAAGGAAATGGATCCTCTTTCTCTCTCTAGTTTGACATTCAACCCACGGCAGAAGTTATTTCATGTCCATAGCACATAATTAGGTGGTATTTCAAAAGAAAAATTATTGATTGCTTCAGGGTATGACATAATTATATTCATGACCAGTCATAAATTTTCATATCTTCTTATATTCTTCAATTACTCAATTTAAAATTGTACATTTAACGTCTTTCATCAATCAAAATATATTTGAGACATCATATAACTGTGTCCCAAAATCAACGAATAACTTCTCATTTCATGGAAATGGTTGTTAGGAAAATGATAGAACCCACTACTTCATGTTGGGAATGAGAGAGATAGAAGGGTTGTGACATTTAGTGATTGGTGTTTGGAATGAGTCATGATGTGGTGTCATATGGATATTATAAAAATTTCCCAACTAAAGAGGTTTTGTTGGTGAGGTAATCTCACTTTAGTTATCTCAATGATCCAAATCATTTTACTTACAAGATTAATTGAGCTATTTTTTCAAATAATAAATTTAATTAATCAAATATTAATAGTTATGTAATTAGATCATACATTTGTTTTAAAAGGATAGTCGCTAAGCATGATTTTGACAATAAATTATTTAATTTTTTTTAAATAAATATAATTCAATAATTTAGGTTTTAAATTTTATTTTATTTTATTTTATTTTTTATCATGGTGCTCTTCCCAATAGCCTCTGCTACATTATCATGTTATCATTAAAAGGATTTTTTTTATTTTTTTATTTAAAAATGACCATTCCTATCGCAGAGTCAAAGAAAACGACTTTTTATCCAATTCTAAGTACTCCCTCCCTTTCAAAATAATGGTTCTTTTTGGAGGATTTAACTTTTTTTGATAGTATAATTATTGTATTTAAAAAAAATTAATTTTTCAAAATTATCCTTTTGATAGTACATTTTTTGGGAATATCAATGTCATAATTGTACTTTTTATATTGTTTATTAATTTAAAAGAATGGCAAAATAAGAAATTTATATTATTTTTGTACTTAATTTTTGAAGAGGGACTAATATTTTGGGACAATAAAAAATGAAATAAGGAATAATATTTTGGGACGGAGGGAGTAATAAAAAATTATTAGATTTTTTTTTATAATTCAATATTTGGCTTGTCCGACCAACTAATCCCGAAGATCAATTCCACCACTTATTCGTAGAATCTCAAAAAAATTCAAAATCTTAAAATTGCACTTACAAAGTTTCAAATATAAGATTTTAAAGGAAGCACACTATCAAATCCCAAATATTCACTATGAAACCAAACCGTTGGGATTATTACAAATCATTAGATTACGTTTCTGTTTATGGATTAAGACAAAAAGAATCAGATGGAACCAAGTGAAATTGTTTTTTTATTATTATTAATAATTGTGCACATGCATGCGTTCGCATTTTATATTTAAATTTTTGGTAGTTTTATAAATTTTTGGTTGTTTTGTGATCAAGAAAAATTGATTAACAGTTTTGGATGATGGGATGAGGAAGAAAAATCATTATAACAATTATTAAATATAATAATTATTGAGTGAGAACATGTGACAGTTACAAAAGGAAAAATGATATTCTTAAAAAAGAGGGCCTTACGTATAGGTTTTAATAGGTAGATTTATTATCTAATAGGTCATATGATAATTAATGGTGTTTTTTTATTAAATACTATTTAAAAACGTCACTAATTGTTAATTTTCCACAATAATTTGAAAATTTTGTTACAAAAAATGTCACTAATTATAAGTTTTAACGACAGTTTAAAAAAATCGTTTCAAAAAAGTCACTAGTTTTTAACTTTTAGCGACAGTTTGAAAATTTTATCACAGAAAAAGTCACTAATTGTAAATTTTAGCAATAATTTATACAAACCGTTACAAAAAAAGTTACTAATTGTTAATTAGTGACATATATAACAAATCATCCCAAAAAATTATTTGGGTAAATTATACTTTGCACATTTGCACTTTATACCAAATCTCACTTTAGTCACATGAAATTGTAACAGTCAACTCCCTACACGTTTGGTCAAATCTCATTTTGGTTTTTATATATAAAATCGTGACAGTTAACTCTCTGCACTTATAAAATCGTGACAATGAACTCCTTACACTTCTAGTCAAGTGTTAATATCTCTCTTTTGTTACTCCATTGTATAAATCTTGAAGTCAGTAATGTGACAAGCATATCACTACAAAATGAGGGCAAAAAAAGAAAATCACACAAATTTCTTGTCTATATACATTTCGTTCCAAAATTTACATCAAATTTTAATTGTATTTAGCTAAAAAAAAAAAACGCAAATTGTAAATGATTAAAGAGATGAACTATGGTTTTGTAAAAACTGGAATAATGAAACTCTGTTTTTCACAGTAATAGAGTCTTCGATTTCTCTACTGCCTTTTTTTTTTTTCCCCCCTTCAAAACCTCTATTTTTTTTACCTCTTCGTCCTAATTTTCAGCATATGAACACACATACACATACGCACATATATATTATATAACTCCCACATACTTATCACGTAGGACAAAGTGTATATTTGTGAAAAATAAGAATGATTTTTCTTTCTTGCCCTCATTTCGTAGTTACATGTTTATTGCATGACTGGATTTTATTAAAAACCTAAACAATGAAATAATAGAAGGGGCAAACTAACACTAGAAGTGTAGGGGTTGATTTCACAATTCTATGTATAGAGATTAAAGTGAGATTTGACCAAAAGTACAGGGGGTTAATTATCACGATTTCATGTGTACAGACTAAAATGAGATTTGGTGCAAAGTATAGGGGTACAAAGTGTAATTTACCCAAATTATTTTTAACGTTAATTTTATTATAACTTATTTTCAATAGGACTTTATGAGAATTAAATTTAATTATTAGGACATATTAATAATTTATCCAACAAAAAAGTATGCTAATGGTGTAAGACCGATTTGTAATGCCTATAGACACTTAAATTTTTATATGTCTTGATCACCGTCTGATTAATAAGATGAATGAATTTTCTTGATTAATCAAATTTAAGATTGTCAAATTTTCCAAATGGATGTAGGTCCTACTAAAATTATAGATCTTAACCCATTTTAAATTATGGGTCATACCAAAATAAAACTGAACCTATTTTGACAATTGAGTCAACCCAAATGTGTGGGGCCCATGAAAATATTTTATCAAAATTTAGTAGAGCAATTCAAACTTAAATTTGAATGCAAATCATGTCTATAAGAGAAGAAGTAAATTGCTTGTTCCTTGAAAATTAAAGTCAATTTTGGAGTTTCCAAAATTAACCTTCCTCTTCTAAGCTTATAAATAAGAGGCTCTCATTAGGGGGAAAGGGGACACATTTCTTTGGCTAATGGTCTTGAAGCTTCTAAACAATCTCGAGACTCTGCCAAATTCTCTCCTTAAAATTTTCTCTAAAGTTCATCAAACTTAAAAGAAATGATTATCAAGCACTCAAAACTTGTGCCAATCTTTTCAAGTTGTAAATACAAATTTGGTCTCTCTTTTTAAAGAGGTCATTTCAAGACTCGTTCGAGATCAAGCCGTTCAAGCCCGAGATCAAGCCTTTCTTCTCCAAGTTTCTCCATTCGAAGACTTGAAGAAATTCATCAACTTGTCTAGTTTAACAACAAGCTTTTACAACCGTTAAATTACGCCCATTTCGGAGATTGAATAAGAGGATTTGTTCTTTTGTAATAGAGTAAACCACAGAGAATTGTACTCATTTGTTATAATCAAATAAAATTAATTATTTGTGCATTTATTTCGCGTCTTAATTGCAGAATACGAAATTTGTGTTTACAAATTTTGGCACATCCAGTGAGACCTCTCTGCCTCTCATCTCTTTCTCCTAAAGCATCTTCCCGGAGTCTTGTTTGATCAAGCATAATGGCTTCAAAGAAAGTTCAAATTGCTCCGATCAATAAGAATGCCACTGTCACGACCAGCAACAACAGCACTTCTACGGGTTCGATCACCCATAACAAGACCAAGGAAACCATTGCTCTCGCACTCACGGGGTCATGCCTACCGCCAATGCAACAAAGCAAGCGCAAGGCAAGTCTCACAAATCTATCACGGTATCCACGTCTGGGGCTAAGCAAAAGGAAGTGAGGGAATGCAATAAGTTCACTTCTGTCTCAAAGGATTCTCTACTAGAAGGTTTCTCTCCACACCCAACACTCGTAGCTTCTAATACAAACTCAAGTACAGGCTCACACTCAGGATCATCTCCTAGTAGTCCTCAACGTGCAATTTCATCGAATCACTCAGATTTGTCTCGCCCGGTGGCTATGCAAGTCATGACCACGGGCACCACTTTAGTGGAAGAACAATTAACGACCATGACTTGTGCCATTGACAAGCTCACCAAAACTGTAGAAGAGAAAGATCTTCAGATTGCCACCCTGATGAACAAGTTAGAAGCACGAAATGCTGACGAGGCAAGTCAAGACAATTCTCATCAACTTGGCTTTACACCACGAGGCACGTTTGTTGAGAAGGTGAACGTTGTGTATAAGTCCAAGCAAGTTGTTGGTGAGGAAACTTGCCATACATCTGTTGCCGAGCAAGCGATTGGCACAAGTAATCAACCAGCATCCATTGTTTCTTTGTCTATTCAACAACTCTAAGACATGATTCAAATACCATCCGAGCACAATATGGTGGGCCCTCGCAAAGCGCTTTCATGTACTCCAAGCCTTACACAAAGAGGATAGACATTCTTAGAATGCCTAATGGATACCAACCTCCCAAGTTCCAGCAGTTCAACGGAAAAGGTAATCCTAAACAACATGTCGCTCACTTTGTTGAAACTTGCAACAATGCCGGGACAGACGGAGATCTACTTGTCAAACAATTTGTTCGGTCACTCAAAGGAAATACCTTTGATTGGTATACTGATTTAAAGGTTGATTCAATCGACAGTTAGGAGCAAATAGAACGTGAATTCCTTAATCGTTTCTATAGCACCCGTTGTATGGTAAACATAATGGAATTAACCAGTACCAAGCAATGGAAGGATGAGCCCGTGGTAGACTACATTAACCATTGGTGTGCTCTAAGTCTAGATTGCAAAGACCGACTCTCTGAGATCTCAACTGTGGAGATGTGCATGCAAGGCATGCACTGGGGACTTCTTTACATCCTTCAAGGATAAAACCACGAACATTTGAAGAGTTAGCTATACGTTCACATGACATGGAAATTAGCATAGCCAACCATGGCGAGAAAGACCTTCCCATTCTTGAACAAAGGAAAGATAACAAAAAAGTGAAAAAATGAGGCAAGCCTTTCAAAGGTACCACAAAAGAAGTAATGGCGGTAACCACAGCTCCAATCAAGATTTCAAAGAAAGACAAGAAAAAAGAAGAAATGAAGGAAACACACCTATCTCTAAAGGAACTACAAGAAAAGAAGTATCCCTTTTCCTGACTCCGACGTACCAAGGATGCTAGAAGATTTACTTGAAAAAAAGTCATTCAACTCCCTGAGTGCAAACGTCCTGAAGAAATAGGTCGTGTAAAGGATTTGAAGTACTTCTACTATCATCGGATAGTTAGTCATCCTACTGAAAAATGCTTCATGTTAAAGGAATTGCTCGTGGACTCGGCCAGGAAGAAAAAAATCCTCTTGGACCTTGACGAATCGACAAAATCCAACCATGCGACGGTTATTGTAGGACCTCCAAATTCTCCATCCTCAAAATCCAAGACAGAAATGTCACAATCTACAATCCCAACAATGAAAGCAATTCCCAAAGTCATCCAGTTTGGTTCACTTGAACCTATCATTATTCAAGTTCCAAATCAAGACATGCATATGCATGATGGCTTTAAAGAAGTCTTAACTACTAGAGAAGATGAAAGTTGGACTCTGGTGACACGAAAGAAGGCACGAAGAAGAAAGTCCAAGACTCAACATTTTCCACTCAAAAAAGTAAAAGAAAAGAAGAACTCCCATCGACATTCCAAGAAGGAGATGTTGGACAAAAGGAAGAATGAAAAAAAGATGCAACAAGAAGATAAATTTCCTGAAGAAAACTCGCGTGCCCCAATCATCCTACAAGACTTCTTCTCCATTGGGTATTTTGGAGATGACTTGGTCAAGGCAGTCTATATGGTTTCAACCATTGAAGCAGATATGGAACAAGTTCACACCATTAAGGCAACGCCAGATAATGGGGAAATTGATGTCTTGACAACCTTGAAAGAACTACCCCCACGCTTTAGTTTGTGTGAAGCCTCTCATCTCCCTCGGTCTGTACAACTTGCACTTGTTTGAGTGTTAGAAGATCCTGGGAAATATGAGTTTGTTGTTAATGAGCTAGACTATCCTAAGGTGAACTCCATCACTTCTGTTCCTTGTTGTACAACAATCACCTTCACTAATGAAGACCTTCAACTAGGTGCAAAGCCACACAATCGCCCATTGTTTGTCTCTGGCTTTATTAGTGAACAAAAAGTTAACCGTATCCTTGTTGATGGAGGTTAAGTGGTAAACATCATGCCAAAGTTCACCATGAAGAAACTCGGAATCCCAATTGACGAGTTAGCTCGAAGCCGTCTGGTTATTCAAGGTTTCAACCAAGAGGGGCAACGCGCGATTGGTATGATTCATTTGAACCTCACAATTGAAGAACTCATAGCTAGTACTTTGTTTCACGTCATCGATGTAAGAACGTCCTATAATTTGTTGCTTGGGCGACCTTGAGTCCATGGAAATGGTGTAGTTGGGTCAACTCTCTATCAATGTTTTAAATTTGACCAAGGTGGAATAAAGACGATGTTAGCAGATGACAAGCCATTTACAGAAACTGAGTCTCACTTCACTGATGCAAAATTTTATTTGGATTCCAATGGGATACCTGAAGTTATTCCAACTGAAATCCTTTATGCAAGAAAATAGAAAATAAATGAAGAAAAGCAAGATGTGTTAGACTTCTGAAGGGAAGACGTATCAAGTAGCAAAAGAGCACCTGAGGTCGCGTCACCACAAAAACAGCCTTCATCCTCAAAAGGCCATGCAATGACATAAGTCTTCAGGTATGTGCCAAAGTCTCAAAGGAAAGAAGGGCAGTCGCTGTTTGAAGAAGTCACGACGTCCGCAAAATTTAAAGGAGACTTTGCTCACCTCGCAATAAAAGAAGGTCTGCAGATACTACGAGCAGATGTAATAATACCAATTCCACAGGTGGGATTGTTGAGCCTAATCAAACCTCCATTAAAGTGATTTGTTAGGCCTACGCAAAATTCTATTGAACACGGCTCCTTACCTGAAAGACGAATGGAAATCCATAAGCTTACGAGCTTCTAGCCAAGTCAAGTTATGACTTTGCTGATCCCTTATCATTGGGAGAGTTAAGTCTTGAATTTACAGGTGAGAAAGTTCATGGTCTCAATGAAACTCAAAGAAAGTTAAGGCAATAAGGGTACAGGGTAAGCTGTCCAAAGACCGGAGTCAGATTCATGCCAACTGAACCCATTTGTATTTCTGCCAAGAGAAAAGGGAAGAAGGAAGACGTACAACATATCACTGTGGAAGAAGTGAAGGAAGACAAAAGTCTAAGCCCAACTCCTCGAGTCTCAGTGTTTGACCGCATTAAAGCTCCTGCACCTTAAACCTCGTTTTTAATAGGATGAGCACTGTTGATAAGACAGATGAAGGTACAACTTCTCAACCTTCAGTTTTTAAGAGATTAGACACTACAAAGGAAGTGGATGAAAAAAAAACTTCCTACTCACGAAAGTCTGTTTTTGCTTGACTTGGTGATATGAATACATCACCTAGAAAAGGCAAGAACAAGAGAAGCACAACAACAATTGAGTTGAATTCTACAAAGGAGGACGATGAGACTCGAAGTTTGATTCCTTCTCGCATGAAACGCATGACGTCACTTAAAGTTAGTGTTGAAGGTCTGCTTAAGGTCAAAAGGCACACTATCATACTAACTGGAGAAGTTAAGACTCAAGCGGAAAGTAAAAGAGGAGAAGAAATTGAACATGTTGCTTCTCACCATGTAACAGTTGAAGAAGATTCTAGCTCAGATTTGAGGATGATGATCTCCAAGAAGCTTCTCTAGAACTTGAAGATGGGGGGCAATCAACTGTTGACAATTTGAAAGCACTCAACTTGGAAACTCCTGATGACCCTCGACCAATCTTTGTGGGAACACTCTTAATGCCTGAGGAAGAAAAGACATTTTTTGAACTGCTCCTCAAATATAAAGATGTCTTCGCATGGACGTATAAGGAGATGCCAGGTTTAAGTCCAAAGGT
The DNA here is from genome assembly GCA_030407325.1 of Camellia japonica. Classification (NCBI taxonomy): domain Eukaryota; kingdom Viridiplantae; phylum Streptophyta; class Magnoliopsida; order Ericales; family Theaceae; genus Camellia; species Camellia japonica. Next base: position 30,445,752 of record JAPPVO010000031.1, read on the forward strand.
TGCTATCTATCACCTTGGGATCAAACATGGTATACGACCAGTAAAGCAGGCTCATCGATACATCAGACCTGAGCACATCCTTAAAGTGAAAGAAGAAGTCAACAAGTTGATCGAAGCTGGGTTCATACGTGAAATAAAATATCCGACATGGATATCAAGTATGGTCCCGGTAGTCAAGAAGAATGGATAGATTAGAACATGTGTCGACTTTCGAAATTTGAACGAAGCACGTCCCAATGATGACTTTCTGCTCCCTATTATGGAATTAATAATAAACGCCACTACTGGACACGAGGTGTTGTCTTTCATGGATGGGTGTTTAGGATACAACCAAATAAGGATTGCACCTGAGGATAAAGAGTTAACTGCATTTCGTACCACAAAAGGCATCTGTTGTTATAAAGTGATGCCTTTCGAACTCAAGAATGTCGGTGCCACCTATCAATGTGCCATGCAAAAGATCTTCGATGACATGCTCCATAAATTTGTTGAGTGCTATGTTGATGATTTGGTGGTCAAAACTAAGAAAAAGGAAAATCACCTAGAGGACCTTCATGCAGTCTTTAACTAGCTAAGAAAGTATGACTTGAAGATGAATCCACTCAAATGCGCATTTGGAGTCACGTCTGGAAAATTCCTCGGCTTTATTGTTTGACATAGGGGCATTGAGGTTGATCAGTCCAAAATCGATGCTATACAAAAGATACCACCACCAAAAAACCTGAAGGAACTTAGAAGCCTCTAAGGTCACTTGGCATATATCCATAGATTCATTGCAAACTTGGCAGGCCGTTGTCAACCTTTCAGTCGACTAATGAAAAATGAGGCTCCATTTGTTTGGGATCAGGCATGTTAAAATGTTTTCGATAGTATTAAGAAATACTTGCTTCATCCACCAGTATTAGGAGCTCCTATTCAGGGAAAACCATTGATACTTTACATTGCGCCTCAATAAGAGTCTCTTAGAGCGATGCTGGCCCAAAATAACAAAGAAAATAAAGAGCGAGCATTCTATTACTTGAGTCGCAGATTAACTGAAAATGAACTCAAGTACTCACCCATTGAGAAAATGTGTTTGGCGTTTGTTTTTGCCTCTAAAAAATTGAGACATTATTTCCAAGCCCATACAGTGCATCTCATTGCAAGAGTCGACCCAATAAAGTATGTTATGTCTAAGCCCATCCTACCAGGATGCTTAGCAAGATGGTCTCTCATCTTTAATGAATTTGAGATAATTTACGTGCCAAGAAAAGCGGTGAAAAGGCAGGCCTTTGCAGACTTCTTGGCCAACCATTCCATCCCTGCTGATTGGGAAATTTCTGAGGAATTCCCTGATGAAGATGTATTGTTCATAGAAATTTTGCAGCCTTGAATGATGTTCTTTGATAGGGCTGCCAGAAAGGAAGGAGCAGGAACATGTGTCATTTTGTTTCACTACGAAAATTGCTCAAACAATGTTGCTGAGTACTAGGCCTTGATCATTGGTTTACAAATGGAAACAGAGCTAAAAATTGTTGACCTAGATGTCTATGGGGATTCTAAGTTAATAACTAATCAGCTCTGGGGGGATTATGAAGTCAAAAAAGGCAACTTAGTCCTATATTTCCAGTATGCAACTCATCTCATTGAAAATTTTGAAAGGGTGGTACTCGAACATGTTCCAAGGAAAGAAAATCGCATGGCTGATGCACTTGCCAATCTAGCAACTACACTGGCATTGTTAGAAGGTGAACAAGTTAGTGTCCCTGTATGCCAACGATGGGTATTGCCACAATTGTTAGAATGTCGCCTTGTAGAAACAAACACAATTTCAGTACTAGCCATCGAAGTCGACGATTAGAGAATGCCAATTATAGACTACCTTGAACATGAGAAGCTCCCGGATGATACTCGCCATAGAACTAAAATAAGACGCCCAGCTCCTCGATTCATCTACTACAAGGAAACTTTATTCCGACGATCATTTGAAGGAATTTTTCTTCGTTTCCTAGAGGATGACGAAGCTCAACAAGCCACAGAAGAAGCCCATTTCGGGATATGTGGAGCGCATCAGTTTGGTCCTAAACTTCACTTTTGAGTAAAAAGGATGGGTTATTATTTGCCTACGATGGTTAAAGATTGCTTGGACTACTCAAGAAAGTGTCAACCTTGCCAGTTTCATACAAACTTTATCCATCAACCACCAGAACCTTTACACCCGACAATTGCTTCTTGGCCATTTGATGCATGGGGTCTAGATGTAGTTGGCCCATTGACCAAGTCTTCTGCAGGCCACTTATACATCTTGGCCGCCACAGATAACTTCTCCAAGTGGGCTGAAGTCGTCTCGCCTAAAGAAGTCAAGAAAGAAACTGTTGTTGATTTCATCAAATCCCACATTATGTATCGGTATGGTGTACCTTGCTACATTATCACCGATAATGAAAAGCCTTTTTACAACAGTCTAATGGACAAACTTTGTGAAAGATTTGGATTTAAGCAACGTAATTCCTCAATGTACAATGCACCTACCAACGGACTGGCAGAGGCGTTTAACAAAACTTTGGGCAACCTATTGAAAAAGGTAGTTGCTAAATCAAAGTGAGATTGGCATGAAAGAATTGGAGAAGCACTCTGGGCATACCATACAACACATCGTACACCAACACAAGCCACCCCATACTTCCTTGTGTATGGTGTTGAAGTGGTTCTTCCTTTGAAACAATAGATTCCTTCATTAAGGATAACTATACAGGAAGGTCTCACTGATGATGAGAATGCAAAATTACGCCTTATTGAGTTAGAAGCATTGGATGAGAAAAGATTGGAAGCACAACAAAAACTTGAGTGTTACCAAGCTCGACTCTCCAAAGCTTTCAATAAGAAGGTTAGACATTGGTCTTTTCAAGTTGGAGAATTGGTGTTGGCTGTTTGAAGACCTATCATCACTACCTACCGAACCAGCAACAAGTTCTTGTCCAAGTGGGATGGTCCATACGTGGTGACTGAAATCTACACCAATGGAGCATACAAGATTGTTGATGAAGAAGGTATAAGAGTTGGCCCAATCAACGGCAAGTTCTTAAAGCGTTACTATCGATGAGAATGTAACGCTCCTAATAGCATGAGCATAAACTGCATGATGTTTTTGGCCCATATGAAATAAAGTTGTTAACAAAACAAAAAAAATTACCACTCCTGACCCGCATGAGTATAAACTGTGAACGGCTAATAAATCAATAAACCAAATGTGTTTTACAATAAAAATATTTTGCTTCGAACTATAATATTTATTTCATAAATAAAGTGTTCGCTAGAGCAATTATTTTATGATGAAGTATTTGGTTTCAAGCTACATTTCATTAAAATAAAAATAAATAAAATAAAATAAAATAATAATAAAAAATAAAAAATAAAAAAGAATAGATAAATCATGGCAATCATGATAAACTCTGGATCTCGCCTTGTTCAACCTTCAAGAGCTGCTCCAATTTGTTGGCAACTTCAATATCCTCGCTTCTTATGACCTCAGCTGCTTCTATTGTAACTTGTTCGTCCCTTAAACTGGAAACAATGGCTCGCCTTTAAACTACTTCAGCTTCAGCAACACTAATTGTAGTCTCTAGCTGTTATGATTGTTCATCTAAATGTTCCAACGCCTTTAACAATTCTACTTTCTTTGCTGCAAGGCTACCCAAATCAGACTTCAACAAGTGAACATGCCCGATTCCTTCATTCTCAAGAGCTAGAGCATGAGTAACACGTTAACTGACATCTGCCAAATGTTAATCCAGTAGCTCTGAAGTCATCCCTTGAGCAAATGCTGATTTCATAAAGATGTATGTAGTAGCATTTTGTACGTACTTCTCAATTTGGCTTTACAACGAAGAATAGTCTATCTGAAGCTTTGAGAGCTCATTATAAAGCTCTTGGAGCTTTAGGCCCAATGCTGGAACTTTTTGAATAGGAGTTTTGCTCAATAAGCCTTTAATATAGTTATCAAGTATTGAAGTTGCTGAGCGGCAAGTGTTAAGGATTATGATTCTTGTATCAATGGCAGAAGCCACAGAAGGTGCAACTTGACACAGTGTAGGAGCAGTAGGTAAGGAAAAAGTTCGGACAATTGGAGTTGAGTCAATTGAAAGACAACTCTTACGGCTAATCACTAAATCAAAGGCTGATGGCCCATAAACTAATTCTTCATTATCTGAGAACTTATTAAGAAGTCTCATATCCTCATTGCCAGACATCAAATCAAAGTCATCATTTGGCAACTGTCAAAACAAATTAAAGAGGAGTGAAAAAAAAAAAAATTTTGAAATGACAAATTATAGATTCTATCATTATCGGTACAACATCAGTAGCCAATGGTTGAGAAGTGCTAGGAATGCCAATAAAAAATGACTCCACGTCAAGGTTTTAAAAAGCGGCCGCAACCGTTACGTAACGCCGTTACATAACAGTTTTGGTGGTTACCGCCACCCATTTACGGCCGCTTTTGTAGTGTGATTGAGATTCACAAGTGTGTCGACCGTAAGGGTTGCCGTAGCGGTTGTAACGGTGCCGTAACGGCCTGTTATGCACCGTTGCGTAACGGTTCCAAACAGTTTCTTTCGAAAAAACACAAAAAAAAAAAAACTGAAAATGGAGGAAGAGAGATAGAGAGAAGAGGGAAAATAAGAGAAAAAATGGAGGAGCAAGAGATAGAGAGAGAGAAGAGGGAAGATGAAGAACATGTTATTGATTTGTTGAAGCTGTAAAACCTATGCTATTCTATTCAGCTGCTATCACTAAATCATTTTGTTTGTATGTGTCTATCTATATATTGTTTGAAAATAATAATAATAACAAGTGTGGTCATTATCTATTTGGCTTGGTTAAAATATGTATATATATATATATATATATTTAGGCTCTTATTTATTCTCTTACTTTTGTCATTGTTTATCTTATATATAATAGTTAGTGATTGATTTTTTGTATAATATAAAGCCATTAATTATTAAAATAAAATGTAAAAAACTCAATTTATAGTGATTTAAAAATATGAAATATATTGGATCATATTTAAAAATTTATAAAAATTGATCAATATTTATTTTTAACCCAATAAATATGATCATGGAAAAAAAATATGCGTATCGGTAAGTTTTTTCAAATTGTGCGAAAAATAAAAAAATTCACGGTTCCGGTTACCGCAACCATTACACTACGACCTTTATACCCTGCAACCACAACCGCGTCACCGCCAACGTTACGGCGACTGCAACCGCTTTTTAGAACCTTGCTCCACGTCATTAAAAGTAGTGGTATTCCTTCCAACGGTGCCAGTACCAGATTTTCTCCCGCCAATTACGATCACCATGACTATGGTCCTCGTCTGCTACTCTACCAAGAGTCTCATCAACACTTCCTCAAACCATTTCGTTGGTCTTGGGATTAGAATTTTGCTTAGCAATTGTATTTTTCTTCACTTTAACCATCTCTTGATTTGGTGAAGCCGAGCGTTTGCTCCTTGGGATAGAATTTTCTTTGTTGGAGAAATAACCTGCATAAAGTTGGGACCACCATTCCAAATAAGCCTTGGTAGTGGAATGAGATGGGAAATCAAAATGCGCTGGTAACCTTAATACAGAATGGGTACCATCACGAACACAAGAATCCCAATGCTGAATAATGTTCTGTAAACTACCATCCCGAAGATCAACCTTAAGTTTACCCGGAATGGCTTGAATAAAATCAAATTGTCTGCTAAACCTGTGAGAACTATATGACTCAATGACCATAGCGGACGAACTTTGCAAAGTGAAGTAGCTCAAGCGGATATTGATAAAATACTCTAAGTCTGAGTTAGAAAAATGACCGTTATCAACCAATTCCTTGGGATTGCCCTCGCTATACGCCAAACAGTGCAAGGTCATATCTTTGCATGATCGAAATAAGTCATAGGCCTCTGATTCCTCAAAATGTTTGGCCATCCTTTCACCAGCATATCTCGTCATTCGAGGCTTTAGAGAAGATTCAATACTAAAGTGTGTGTTGAAATACTCTGCTAACCAAGCATAAACATAATGGATCGGAAAGATGGCGTCGCACTTTCCAAGATCAGAAAAAGAAACAATTATATTCAGCCCTTTATAGATACTAGCAAGTACAAGAATAACAAGGCTGAATGAATGACCACAAGCCATCATACTAGCAACCTTAAAAACCCCAGGCCTAATCAAGTTGCCATCCCCACGGGATAGAACAAATTTCTATAACCAACAGACAAGGAAAGCTGATGGATAAGTCTCACCCTTTGCTGCACCAACAATCCCCAAGTCATTGAAGACTTTGGCCCCGTTTGGTAGAACTGTGGGAAAGTGATTATAGATTATAGCTTAACAGATTATAGCTTATAGCTGTGAACATAAGCTGATTTTTGACTTATAAATTAAACTTCTCCTCCCCCACTCAAAGAATAAGTTGATTTTTGACTTACAAAAAGCTATAATCTATATTGTTAAGCTGAACCAAACACATCAAAATAGCTTAGATTAAGCTAAAAGCTGAAATAAAGAGAAGAGGGAAAATAAAGAGAAAAAATGGAGGAGCAAGAGATAGAGAGAGAGAAGAGGGAAGATGAAGAACATGTTATTGATTTGTTGAAGCTGTAAAACCTATGCTATTCTATTCAGCTGCTATCACTAAATCATTTTGTTTGTATGTGTCTATCTATATATTGTTTGAAAATAATAATAATAACAAGTGTGGTCATTATCTATTTGGCTTGGTTAAAATATGTATATATATATATATATATTTAGGCTCTTATTTATTCTCTTACTTTTGTCATTGTTTATCTTATATATAATAGTTAGTGATTGATTTTTTGTATAATATAAAGCCATTAATTATTAAAATAAAATGTAAAAAACTCAATTTATAGTGATTTAAAAATATGAAATATATTGGATCATATTTAAAAATTTATAAAAATTGATCAATATTTATTTTTAACCCAATAAATATGATCATGGAAAAAAAATATGCGTATCGGTAAGTTTTTTCAAATTGTGCGAAAAATAAAAAAATTCACGGTTCCGGTTACCGCAACCATTACACTACGACCTTTATACCCTGCAACCACAACCACGTCACCGCCAACGTTACGGCGACTGCAACCGCTTTTTAGAACCTTGCTCCACGTCATTAAAAGTAGTGGTATTCCTTCCAACGGTGCCAGTACCAGATTTTCTCCCGCCAATTACGATCACCATGACTATGGTCCTCGCCTGCTACTCTACCAAGAGTCTCATCAACACTTCCTCAAACCATTTCGTTGGTCTTGGGATTAGAATTTTGCTTAGCAATTGTATTTTTCTTCACTTTAACCATCTCTTGATTTGGTGAAGCCGAGCGTTTGCTCCTTGGGATAGAATTTTTTTTGTTGGAAAAATAACCTGCATAAAGTTGGGACCACCATTCCAAATAAGCCTTGGTAGTGGAATGAGATGGGAAATCAAAATGCGCTGGTAACCTTAATACAGAATGGGTACCATCACGAACACAAGAATCCCAATGCTGAATAATGTTCTGTAAACTACCATCCCAAAGATCAACCTTAAGTTTACCCGGAATGGCTTGAATAAAATCAAATTGTCTGCTAAACCTGTGAGAACTATATGACTCAATGACCATAGCGGACGAACTTTGCAAAGTGAAGCAGCTCAAGCGGATATTGACAAAATACTCTAAGTCTGAGTTAGAAAAATGACCGTTATCAACCAATTCCTTGGGATTGCCCTCGCTATACGCCAAACAGTGCAAGGTCATATCTTTGCATGATCGAAATAAGTCATAGGCCTCTGATTCCTCAAAATGTTTGGCCATCCTTTCACCAGCATATCTCGTCATTCGAGGCTTTAGAGAAGATTCAATACTAAAGTGTGTGTTGAAATACTCTGCTAACCAAGCATAAACATAATGGATCGGAAAGATGGCGTCGCACTTTCCAAGATCAGAAAAAGAAACAATTATATTCAGCCCTTTATAGATACTAGCAAGTACAAGAATAACAAGGCTGAATGAACGACCACAAGCCATCATACTAGCAACCTTAAAAACCCCAGGCCTAATCAAGTCGCCATCCCCACGGGATAGAACAAATTTCTATAACCAACAGACAAGGAAAGCTGACGGATAAGTCTCACCCTTTGCTGCACCAACAATCCCCAAGTCATTGAAGACTTTGGCCCCGTTTGGTAGAGCTGTGGGAAAGTGATTATAGATTATAGCTTAACAGATTATAGCTTATAGCTGTGAACATAAGTTGATTTTTGACTTATAAATTAAACTTCTCCTTCCCCACTCAAAGAATAAGTTGATTTTTGACTTACAAAAAGCTATAATCTATATTGTTAAGCTGAACCAAACACATCAAAATAGCTTAAATTAAGCTAAAAGTTGAAATAAGCTGAAAATAAGCCCTACCAAATAGGGCCTTTGTCCCCTTGCACAATTCAAGACCGAATTGTGTTAATAATACCAGAAGGGTTGCTAGTATCCTTAGGGCGTTAAGTCTTGTTCCTTGAAGCCCGCTTGGTTGATTTATGGTACTTGACTTCCCCTTTAAACCAAAATTTTATCCAGCTAGTAATCCTCACCACATTCTTCTTCAACACCTTACAAATTTGATGGTAAACAAGAAATAAATATCTGCAACTGATTGGAAGAAGGAAATTCTTGTCCCTCATATTGCCGGCCAACTCTTGGGCATTTAGCACCACTTCATCGTATATTGCACCTTGAATAGAAAATCCACCAAGCTAATGCAAATCCCATAACAAGATAGACATATCGCCTATAAAAGTGTGAAGGGTATTAGTAGACGGACACCAAAGCTCACAAAAGGCCCGCATAATACTATGTAGTCAGTCATACGAGAACAATAAGGCATAAATTGCATCGTAAATGCCAGTCTATTGTAGTACCTCACGGTGTTGCCTTAGTGCATCCTCCAACCACTCCCAATATCTTTCACAAAACGAAAGTTCTGCTATGGCCTTGAAAATAGTGCCCCATGTCACCTTTTGAGCCCGAACTGCACTCCCAAGGATAGAAAATGAACTAAGATCCTCAATGTTTTCATGGTTAGATGGCTTTAATAATAAAACCCTAGAGTGTGACAGGCCTTCAACTAATTGACATGAAGTCTCACGAGCCCATTGCGCCAAATGAAAATAACTATCAAGCGGTTCGAACTTCAAGTCCCAAGCACCAAAGAAAGAATGGTGAATTGGAAGAGTAGTCCCCTCCTCAATAGTGTCACTAGAGTTCTCGAGAATGGTTACGTATCCCTTCTTGAAAGTTTTGAAGTACACCATCACTGAGTGACAAAGCCAAACAATTAAAAAATAAATAAATACATGTGTTGTTGAGAGACATATATGATATATGATCATGACATAAGTCAAAATAATCACCTATGGTGGAATGGGTGGTAGTGGAAGCGTCTACTTCACTAGCCCAATATCCAAGCGGCTAGCTCGATAGGCGCATTCCCCACAAAAGTCAAAATTAATCACCTATGGTCGAATGGGTGGTGGTGGAAGTGTCTACTTCACTAATCCAATATCCAAGCGGCTAGCTTGATAGGCGCATTCCCTCACAAAAGTCAAACTAATCATCTATGGTTGAATGGGTGATTGCGGAAGTGTCTACTTCACAAGCCCAATATCCAAGTGGCTAGCTCGATAGGCGCATTCCCTCACATGAGTCAACTAATTACCTATGGTCGAATGGGTGGTGGTGGAAGTGTCTATTTCACTAGCCCAATATCCAAGCAGCTAGCTCAATAGGTGCATTCCTCCACATAAGTCAAACTAATCACCTATGGTCGAATGGGTGGTGGTTGAAGTGTCTACTTCACTAGCCCAATATCTAACAGGCTAGCTCGATAGTCAAACTAATCACCTATGGTCGAATGGGTGGTGATGGAAGTGTCTACTTCACTAGCCTAATATCCAAGCAGCTAGCTTGACAGGTGCATTCCTCCATATAAGTCAAACTAATCACCTATGGTTAAATAGGTGGTGGTAGAAGTGTCTACTTCACTAGCCCAATATCCAGGCGGCTAGCTCGATAGGCGCATTCCCTTACATAAGTCAAACTAATCACCTATGGTCTAATGAGTGGTGGTAAAAGTGTCTACTTCACTAGTCCAACATCTAGGCGGCTAGCGCTAGCTTGATAGGCGCATTTCTCCACATGAGTCAAACTAATCACCTATGGTCAAATGGATGGTGGTGGAAATGTCTACTTCACTAGCCCAACATGCAGGCGACTAGCTCGATAGGCGCATCCCCACATAAGTCAAAATAACCAATTATGGTATAAGGGTAGTGGAGTATATTACTCAATTATTCTTACAAAATCATTACTCGGTATGCAATAATAAAATGCAACTTCCAAAGAAGGTTTTCCTCATCAATCAAAAAAAAAAAAAAAAATTTGTTGATTCTCCTAAAGCTGCGATTTTGCTTTAAAAAAAAAAAAAAAGTCAGAAGATTCATATTCCATTCAATTCACCTTTGAAAGGCCATAACCTAGGGATATGATGACAATAGGCAGTAGTAAACATGTATGTATCCTCATATATATATGCAACAAACGATATAATTAAGAATGGAGACAAATAAAGACAAAGAAATCTTTCTTGCAAAAGAGAGCAACAAGTCGAATTACCTTTTGATTTAGACCTCTACTTCAACTTCAATAGGTGGAAGGCGGCTCTGAGGCGTGTAAAGATGATTGATTCAAAGCTTAGGGTTTTCATGACACTCCTCTCCTTATCCATATAAAGGCATACTAGTTGAGCCTTCGAAGATTCTACCAAAAAAATAAAAAAGAATTTAGAATAATTTGCATGGTCAAATCTTTTCCATGCTTGAGTGACTGACACATTGGCCCAAGCCCACTCCATCCTAGCACTCAAATATATATATATATATATATATGTCTATTACACCATCCTAGCACTCAAATATATATATATATATATATATATGTCTATTACAGCAGATCAAGTACAAAGGAGGAAGGCACCGATCTTGCTAATTAGATTAGTCCTACAAATCTTGCCATGAGCACAAAGAGGTGGGGACAGAAACAAATTTTGGAAGAATCATAACCAAAATTACTTTCCCTCCATTACAATTGTACTATCAATTGGTTTCCAAAATGCCTCATCAAATCTCATTAAAATAAGGCATGTGTGATTGGTTTCCAATTGATGCCATATAAGCTCCCAAGCCAAACACGGCTAAAGAGTGGTAGGTGTGACTGTTTTCGGCGGCCAAACACCAGATCTACAAAGTACTTCAAGTCTCACCTTTCGTACTAGCGAGCAAGCATCTAATTGGAGCCTTGAAGTGGGGGCAATTTGTAGACACTTAAATTTTTATATGTTTTGATCACCATCTGATTAATCAAGATGAATAAATTTTATTGATTAATCAAATTTAAGATGGTCAAATTTTCCAAATGGATGTAGGTCCTACTAAAATTATGGATCTTAACCCATTTTAAATTATGGGTCATACCAAAATAAAACTGAACCTATTTGGACAATTGAGTCAACCCAAATGTGTGGGGCCCATGAAAATATTTTATCAAAATTTAGTGGAATAATTCAAATTCAAATTTAAATTTAAATTTAAATTTGAATGCAAATCATGTTCATATGAGAAGAAGTAAATTGCTTATTTCTTGAAAATTAGAGTCAATTTTAGAATTTCCAAAATTAACCTTCCCCTCCTAATCCTATAAATAAAAGGCTCTCATTAGGGGGAAAGGAGATACATTTCTTTGGCTAATAGTCTTGAAGCTTCTAAACAATCTCGAGACTCTGCCAAATTCACTCCTTAAAATTTTCTCTAAGTTCCTTAAACTCAAAAGAAAGGATTATCAAGCACTCCAAACTTGTGTCAATCCTTTCAAGTTGCAAATACAAATTTGGTCTCTCTTTTTAAAGAGGTCATTTTAAGACTCGTTCGAGATCAAGCCGTTCAAGCATTTCTTCTCCAAGTTTCTCCATTCGAAGACTTGAAGAAATTCATCAACTTGTCTAGTTCAACAATAAGCTTTTACAGCCTTTAAATTACGCTCATTTCGGAGATCGAATCAGAGAATTTGTTCTTTTGTAATAGAGTAAACCACAAAGAATTATACCCATTTGTTATAATCAAATAAAATTAATCATTTGTGTATTTATTTCAAGTCTTAATTGCAGGATATGAAATTTGTGTTTACAATGCCAACTTTCTCATCAAAGTAGGAAAAAAACCGGCATCGAAGCAGGAGTTTGGTTTGAGTTTTATTTTTAGTGAATGTTATTAATATTTTAATCAATTTTTTAATATTTTAGATTTACTATTTAAATAAACTTAAAATGTATAAAATTTGTGAAATTAAATACAAAAAAATATACAAATATAATATATTTTTATATATTTATTATTTTTTTAAAATTTATTTACAAATATTTTATTTTTTAAGTATATTTATTAAATAAAATTCGAAATAAAAATATTAAAAAAATTTATTAAAATTTAAAAATATAAAATATAAATTAAAACTTAAAAAATTATCTTTAAAATCTAAAAAATTAGAAAGAGGGCCATCCCTATCCAAGAACTCCAGATGGGACAATAGAGTGTGGGATGAGCTCCATATGTGCGGTGATTATTCAGTACTTTCGGAATATGAACACGTAATGCTCTATAAGATTTTAATTGGTGGAGAGGTATAAAGGCCTACAATTCATGTTGGAGATGGGGACACAACATGAGGCTAAGTAATTGGTAATCAGTTTGGAGTATGGTCACGTAGTGTTCCGGAAGTATTGAATAATTTCCCCCTATGTGTGGATTCATCTCTCCATATTCCTCCATATCCTTTTGCAAGTTTTAATTTAGACTAATACCAATAATTTAAACCATTTATCTCGTAAATTTTATAATAAATGTCATTTTATGTAAAAAAATTAATTTCATCAGATATTTATAAAATATGAATAAATCACATTTTATTTTATAAAATGAATGACAAATATGATTATAAACTCAAACCATCAATTTCATAAAATAAAATACAATTTATTCTCATGTTTATAATTATCCGATATAGTTGATTTTTTATATGGATTGTTAGAGAAAATAGATAATTTCCCATGAGTATAAATCAATCAAAGGTAATAAAAAAACTAATACGGAAAAAAATTAAATTAATGACACAAGAGTTTTTATGTAGTTCTCTCAATTTGAGGTATATACATGAGACCGTAGTCCAATTCCACTATCAATCAAGAGTTTACAAACTATTACAAACAAGATATAAAAGTCTCACAAATACCCTTAAATAAATTTCAAATTATCACAAATACATAAAGAAAAAATTTCGTCAAAATAGATGAATAAATATCTTCAAACAAACTATAAAAGACCCAAGATAATGGACCTAACAGTGACTGCCGATATGCTCCCAAAACTGTCCATGGGAAGCAGAACAAAACAGAAGAGCAAAGCACCTGCGATGTAGAGTTGACAAATAGACAAAGGCACTTCTTCGAAGCAATGAATCAAGATTGCTAATTATTGTTGTTGACCCAATCAATACACACTCATCCATTTCTTTTCAAAGAAACTGATTGAGGTCGAATTATATATCATTTTGCCGGTAATTAGGATGTATTAATCTTATTCTTCAGTCAATTTATACATTTTATGTTTGTTTAATATCAATCAAGTTGAATGTAGTAGGAGTATAAAATGAGCAAAAATACAATTTTTTAGCAGAAAAGTGCTTCCCGTACGTAGGGAGGACCATTATTGCACGTGCGGCCCATCTAATGAAACCAAATGGAGAATACAAAAATCACACGTACGGAGGGTTTTTCCCGCACGTGCGGTGGAATTTTCCGCACGTGCGGCCCTACCTCAAAAGTTGTGTGCGATGTTTTGAATTTGTTTTGAAAAGCTGAAAGTATAAAAGGAAGAAAAAAAAGCTGAAATAGGGTTTTGAATTTTTTTTCCAAAGGATATAAGGGGCTAAGGTTTGAAGAAAAGGGTTTCAAATTTCAAGAATATCTCCCATATGGTTTCTTCTTCCTCTATCTCTTCTCACTCCTCTATGAGTGATTAGTTCTTCTCTTTTTAGGGTTTTGATGAAACCCTAACCAAGTAAATAGGATTTTCTCTTTGGTTTTTGATTATATAATGGTTTGAACGAGTTATATGATATTTAAGAAGTTTTAAATATATTTTTCAGCGTTCTCTTCAAGGATTCTACTTTCTGTGATTGTTGAATACTTTCTATGCAATGGTTTTCTATTTTCATATTTAAGGTATGAGACGAGTCATATTACAAGGGACGAGTCGGGTTGCTCCCGCAACTTAGAGTGAGCGACTTGTACTACTTGAGATGGTTTGTGCATGTATATTGAACGTGATAATTCTCTTGATCAAAATTTTAAACTTGTAATTGTGAAGTATTATTTGGTTCGAACCATAAAACAATTGATTTTCAATTTGAGACCTTATTTATGTAATTAGTGGTGAATTCATAACCATAGGATTTTCTTAAAATCAGTAACTCCAACTTCAATTTTAATTGTCATTTTAATTTATTAGTTCATTTTAATTATTGTTAGTCTATGAACCACCAATCTTGTTATCAAAATTAATTTAGAAATTTAATAATTAAATTAGTTTAATTTCACATTTGTCTCTGTGGATCGATACTTGGACTTATCGCTATTTTAAAAAATTTGGTACAATTTAGTGTTTATTTTTTGTATGCAAAACGACCTATCAAAAACCCCCACCAAATTGATATATATATATATATACAAATATATCAATCTGCAGCAATACTTCCCAAATGAATTGTTGAACTGCAACCAAACAACTCAATAATGCTAGTTGCCACTAATTTGAATAAATAAACTCCAAAAAGTCAGATATAATTGAGAAAATCAACTGTGTCCCATATCCTAATAAAGTATACCTAACTTAACGTTTATAAAGTAGGGGATTTGAATTATTTGTATAAACCCAGATTAGAGTCCATAAAAATAGTAAAATGTGCAATGAATCAAGATTGCTAATTATTGTTGTTGGCCCAATCAATACACACACAGCCATTTCTTCTCAAAGAAACCCCACCCAATGATATATATAAATAAATATATCAATCTGCAGCAATACTTCCCAAATGAATTATTGAACTGCAACCAAACAACTCAATAATGCTTGTTGCCACTAATTTGAATAAACAAACTCCAAAAAGTCGGATATAATTGACAAAATCAACAGTCTCCCATACTCCACTGAAATATATCTAACTTAACGTTTATAAAGTAGGCAATTTGAATTATTTGTATGAACCTAGATTAGAGTCCACAAAAAAGTAAAATGTATGAAGAGGAACTTAACACTTACGCTATGTTTAGTTCATAAATTTAGGAGATTTAGAAGTAAAAGAAAAAATAGGTAAAATATTAATAAAAGATATTTATATTTTACATATTTTCACACTTTTTTCTTTCCCTTTTTATTTCTAAATCTCTCTTTAAATTTATGAATCAAACAAAGTCGTAGAGGGTTTGACCAATTGATAGATCATTTGTTGCCGAGTTGTCCTTTTATCTAAGGGTAAATTGTGCTTGGCACCCTTATACTTTACAGCAAATTCCGCTTTGATTTGTACATATGAAATTATGACAGTCAACCCCCTGCACTTCTGATCAAATTTGATTTTGGTCCTTACGCATGAAATCATGACAGTTAACCCTCTACACTTTTAGTCAAATCCACTTTAATCTCTACACAAGTGTCAATGTCTCCATTGTAAACTACATTGTTTAAATATTTAATAGAACTTAGTCATGTGATAAGAATGTGAATACGAAATGAGGGTAAAAGAAGAAAATCATTCATATTTTTCACCAATACACACTTTGTTTTACCTGATAAGCACATGAGAGTTATATAATACAATATATGTATATATGTTCATATGTTGAAAATTGAGACGAAAATGCAAGAAAATAGAGTTTTTGAAATAAAAAAAGAGCAATAAAGAAATCAAAGAGAAATGAAGAAGAATATACAAAAGATTGTGTTACTGTAGAAAATAGAATTTTCTGATTCTAATTTATGCAAAACTTTAGTTAATCTTCTTAATCATTCACAATCTGCATTTTGTTTTAGTTTAATACAATCATAATTTGATATAAATTTTAAGACAATATGTATTGGTAGAAAACTGGAATGATTTTCTTCTCTTAATCTTATTTTATAGTCACATTATTATTGCATGACTGAATTCTGTTAAAAATTTAAACAATGAAGTAATAGAACGGAGACATTGACATGTCACGATTTCATTTATAGGGACCAAAGGGGGATTTGCTAGAAATGTAGGGAGTTAACTATTATAATTTTATATATAGAGATCAAAATAAAATTTGATACAAAATATAAGGGTGCAAAGTGTAATTTACCCTTTATTTAACTTTGAAAATAATGCCTCCAAAATTTTGGCCTCTCTTCTTTCTCTGCAATGGCTTCAACTTTCAACCCCAAGTCTCTCTCTTCTCCTCCAAACCCTCCAAAACCCTCCTCTCACATCCCCACTCTCCAACCCCCACCCAAAACCATAACCCTACAAACCCCCAATTTCACCATCTCCGGCGGCTCCACACTCTCCGGCCACGTCCCCATCAGCGGCTCCAAGAACTCCGCTCTCCCGATCCTCGCAGCCACCCTTTGCTGCTCAGGCACTTCGAATCTTAGAAATGTCCCTGATTTGTCTGATACTCGCACAATGTGTTCGGTTTTGGGGTCTTTGGGAGCTGAAATTGAGGATCTTGGTGGCGAATTGGTGGTCAATACTGATGGGGTTCGATCGGTTGAGCCTTGTGAGGATGAGATTGGGAAGATCAGAGGTGGGTTTTTCGTGGTTGGGCCGTTGATGGCTCGGTTTGGTGAGGCTGTGGTGGGGTTGCCTGGTGGGTGTGACATTGGGGCTCGACCCATTGATCTGTATATTCGAGGGCTTCGTACTCTTGGTGCCATTGTCGAATTTAGGTTAGTATTTCAATCATTTAATTTCTAATGTTGTAATGTAGCCTTTTAGATATAGATTTCAAGAATAGATTTGGTAGTTTTAGATAAATGCATTTGAAATAACTTGGTGAAGATAGTTGTTTAAAAGTCTTCCACAAATGATTCTACTTGTATAAAAATATTAACAAAATGTATCTTCTCTATCTCTATGTATTCCTTTACTTTAGAATTATCAATCTACATTCTATAATTAATTTTCCTACAATTTTAATGTTGAACAACCTCAAATCCATTTATCCAAATGGAGCCTAAATGTTCTTTTGTACTTATTTGGTGAAGTTCTTGTTGCTTATAACCCCAAAATTATTAGTACTGTATAAGATTAGGTGCACCAATTTTTTTTTTTTTTCATTAATGCTCTGCTCTAATGGAAAACATTTTCTTCTGAAGAAAACAATTTTCTATGTTTGGTGGTGGTGGGACTAAGGTGGAGGTGCAGGTGCAGGTGCAGGTGCAGGTGCGGGGGGTGGGGGTGGGGTTCGTGGTGGTGGTGGTGGTGGTGGCCGTAGTGATGGTGATGTGGTGGTGGTGGTGGAGGTGGTAGTGTGGTGACATTGATAAGGCTTTAGTCTGGAAAATGTTTTTTGTCTTTTAAAAACAAAAAACACTTTTTGGCCAAATAGATTTGTTTTCTGTTAACCATGGAAAATGTTTTCAGTTGATTTTCATTTTCCATTATACCAAATGCTAGAAAATACGGAAAATGGCCCAAACAATTGAAGCATAAGTAATCATATGGATTCTGGTATTGTTAGCCTACCCTGCAGGCTGCATCCCTATGTTTTGGCACCATTTTCCTGCACTTAGCACTGCGATCACTTGGTTGATATGCTCATTCAGCCAGGATTTAGAAGCTTGGCTTTTGCACTACTTTGCAATTTCATTTTTTACTATTTATATTGCATGGAAATGTGTTCATTCACTTTTACATCGTGTCAAAAAAGCATTAAGTCCATAAAAATTTGAATGCCTGCTTATAGCAGGGAATGGGAAAGGTAGTAGGTAGAGATACCTTCTTGATGAATAACAAATTTGTCATGAGGGATAAAGATTCAAGATGAAGGATGGGGTCTCCTTCCCCCTCTAAAAAAATATATATATAAAAAATAAAAATAAAAATGCTCACAGAGGTAAGTGAACATTACCATAGAGTTTCCATCTGGCTAGCGCATCTTCCCCTTGCTTGGAAGAGCATTCACCCAAGGGAAAGTAGTCCCACTTTTAAGTTATTGCCATGTTTCTGATTTTTTTCTTATTTAACCTTAGTTGCTTGATTTTTCAATTACGGTTTATTTTTTTAACTTCATGATCCATAAACAATCAGTTATGATTGGGGCAATGACACCAACACTTGCTAAATTATATGTCAAGGCTAAGTTGTACCTTACGAAATATTACAGGGATGGGAAAGTACATGCACATGCTGCAAACGGCAAAGGGTTGATGGGTGGAAGGTTCCGACTCAATTACCCAAGTGTGGGGGCCACCGAAACCCTTATGATGGCGGCTTGTATGGCTGATGGAGTGACTGTACTTTACAACGTCGCTCGAGTAGGATATAAAAAATCTCATTAAATTCTTTTGTTTCTAGTATTAAATTCGAACATTGAAGTGAAATCTACCCTGATTCTCTCTCATCACAGGAACCAGAGGTGATTGATCTTGCTCATTTTCTGATTGCCAGCGGGGCATGTGTGGAAGGAGCAGGCACTGACAAGCTTCTTATCAAGGGAAGAAGTCGGTTGCATGGTTCTGAATATTCCATAATACCAGATCGCATTGAAGCTGGCACCTTTATGCTCGCTGCTGCAATTACTCGATCTTGCATCTCAATGTCACCCGTTGTGCCTTCCCATTTATCGTGTTTAATAAACAAGTTGGTAAATGCTGGTTGCAAAATTGCACAATGCACCCATGACATGCTGGAGGTATGATATTTTTTGTTAGTTACATATATGGTTTTTTTTTATTTTTTTTTATTTTTGCTTTTTGTTTGTTGTGTTTGATTGCAATACCAGTTCTCTGCAGTTCCTGCTAAAGCCAGAGATGTTTTGCATGGTTTCAATGTTAGAACAAACCCTTTTCCTGGGTTTCCAACGGATCTGCAACCTCAGATAATGACATTGCTTACGACATGTGACGGTTTAAGTATGGTGAAGGAATCTGTGTTTGAAAACCGTTTGAGACATGGTATGCTTTTAGTTTTGCCTTCTGATTTTAAATTTCTTAATCTTGTTACAAAATCATGCATTGTCTATCTGGGTGAAAAATATTTTATGAAAACTTTTTCCACATTTTCTGGGGTTTAGTACCACAGAAAACAAAAATTAATGGAAAACAAGTTTATTTGG
Source organism: Camellia japonica (assembly GCA_030407325.1). Lineage (NCBI taxonomy): Eukaryota > Viridiplantae > Streptophyta > Magnoliopsida > Ericales > Theaceae > Camellia > Camellia japonica. The sequence goes on from JAPPVO010000031.1 coordinate 30,465,253, forward strand.
ACAGAAAATGATTTTCACTTTTGTTAGGTGGAAAACATTTTCCAAATAAATGTCCTACCAATGCCCTGACACTACTGCCACTGCCACACCACCACTAACAACACAACTAGCACATACTAGGGGGGGAAAATCCATAGAAAACATTATCTGTTGGAAAAGATTTTCCATTGAAACAAACAGAGCGTAAGTTTCAACCCAAATAATGGAATGGCCATTACCACTTGCTAGACCTTCCGACTTTGGTGGCTGATATTGTGACCATGGACGGTCTTATATTGCAAAATGATACGGTGACGTCCTCGGTTCAATATTGGTGGTATCTAGTTTCCATATTATGTGATATTTAGTAATCTCAAATATATGGATAGTTTCTATCTTATTATTATTCGCCATTTTCTGTATGTCTTATTTGATCAAACCATTTGGAACAGTAACAGAACTGCAGAAGTTCGGACCAAGAATTCAGGTTTGTGGGAGCACTGCATTGGTTTTCGGAAAAGACAGAGGAAGAAGGTAAGGTACCCTTCATTTTCCTTTTCATGTATAGGATATGCATTGAAAGATTGAAACCAATGCTTCAATTTTTTATTTTTCCAGCATGTTACGTGGTTCTCGAGTTGTTGCATCTGATTTAAGAGGAGGGGTGTCACTGGTTTTGGCGGGATTGGCTGCAGAAGGAACTACTGAAATCAATGGGATCGCTCACATTGATCGGGGTTATGAAAATTTAGAGACGAAGCTTCAGCGTCTAGGAGCTGATGTCAAGCGATTGATTAACATTCCAAGTCCTCTGTAAATATTGACCGACTCGCTAACGCTGTGTTTGGTTGGAGGATTTGGAGAGGGATTTAAAAAAGGAAAGGGAAAAGATGTGTGAAACTAGGTGAAATATAGGTATGTTTTATTCACATTTCACTTACCTTTTCCATTTTCTTTCTCAAACCCCCCAACCAAACACAGCATAAAGAAATTGATGATTGAGGCATCTATCTATCTATCTATCTATATTTATACTATATATTAAGCAATAAGCAATAAGCAAATATATATAAGCAAATGTAGTTATTATATCAAAACTCTCCAAATGTTTATTTGTAAATTCTTATAATTTTGGAATAAATAAATAAATATGTGGCATCTCTCTTTACCTCTCTTCTCACTATTTCCCAAGCAAATGTAGTTATTATATCAAAAGTCTCCAAATGCTTATTTTTAAATTCTCATAATTTTGAAATAAATATGTGGCATCTCGTTTCACTTCTCGTCTCACTATTCAGACCATTTCACTCTCTTCCCCAATTGTTCTATAAAAGATAATAATAAAAAAATCAATTAAAATCTTTCCTTAGAGTTTTAGGAATAGATGTGTATAAAAATCCACATGTCTGTCACTATATCACGTAAATATAAATTTAAAAAAAAAAAAAAAACCCACAAATCCCACTACTCTTATTCCTAACTGTTATATATAAATAAAATAAAAGAATTTAAAAATCAGAGAATATCTTTCTGGGTGTCTATTTAAAATCCCAATTCAAAATTTTTGAATTTTTGCATTTAAAAAAAATTTACAAAATGCGAAACTCAATTTTTATTGGATCATGCTTCATTTTACAAAAAATAAATAAACAAAAAATGATGAAAAGGGTCAAAAATAATAAATAAACAACCAGATAAGTGTTGGCATTTATCAGATAAATGTTTGCTTTTTAAAAAAATAAAATAATTGATTTGTATTTTAAAAAAACAAGATGTTAAAATTTTAAGTTAAAATTTTATCTTTAACTCCCAATCTCTATCCAAAAATTAAATTTGAATTTAAACACTAAATCTCCAAAATACATTATATTTAAAGTTTCTATATAAATTTGAACATCCACTAACAAAATCCAACATTGGAAACAAATCCCCCAACAACATCCCCTTTTTTTCTTTTTTCTTTTTTCTCTCTCTCTTAGCACACTGGTGATCATAAAAATTTCTTTAAGGTATTAATATTTTATATCTCCTAACTCCAATAGTTTATTTATTTTTCCTCTCTAGGGAGGATTGTAGTATACAGGGAGAGTTACAAGCAATCCCTCGAGGTCAATCATTTTTTTAATTAAAATCTATTTAAAGTCATAAAATTTCATATAATTTTTTTCATCTTTATTCTATTGTATATTTTAACGATAGATCTTTTTAAGCAATATATTCAAATTCATATAAATTTACATACGGTCTAGATAGTTTTATACAAAATCTACTTAGGTCTATCAACTTTTTCATGCAATTGCTCTAGATTTATAGATCTTTGCATGTAATTTGTGATAGTACTAGAAAATAATTTTTATTGAATAATTCGTGCATATTACAATTATCAATCACTTCATTTTAACTCACTATAATATATATATATATATTATGCATGTTTCTCAAATATATCATTTGTCTTATAATATTTGGTAACTACCCCTATTTTTAGTCATTATTGATCTAATTATTAGTTATATATGATATCTTAAAAATTCATTGCAATGATTCATTGCAATTATTAAATTGATATATGTTTTGTGAGGGAGATTTCACAATCTCGGCCTAGGCCGCAGTTCTGGCCGGGCTGTATGTGGTCCAAGCATATTTGGGCCGAGCTGGGTTAGGCCGAACATGTTTGAGGCCGTGATAGCTTGGGCTTGGCCGGAGAAGGTTTTGCTCGGTGGAGGCCCAGGACCATGTTGAACCGAGCTGCCTGAGTTGCTCGGCCGAGATGATTGCCAGACGCTCCGGTTTCCATGGTTCGCGGGTTTAGCCCGGCTGGAAAGGCCTTCGGTTTACCAGCTTAACCAGTGTTAAGCTTGGCTATGCCGGAATGCAACCGAGCTCGGTCGTCATTGAGCTCAGCGAGAGGAGCACGGTCGTGAATGTCAACTCTAGTGTGGAAGGCCGAGGTGACTCCGCCGGGCTGCCGAGCTTCGCCGGACGGCGATCGGACAGACAGTAGCTTGGAAGAAAGGAGTACGGGCTTGCCTGAATATTTACTCTCCGTACAATTGGCGCCGTCTGTGGGAAGCTTGACAGACAAAACCTTGTCTTCCAGACTCATCTGATCGCCATCCATGGCGAACAACGACGAGATTCTGTTGTCTGCCATCGACGGAGTTACCCCAGAGTCAGGCAGACAGAGAGAAGGACATCCCGCCATTCCTCCAACGGCGAACCTGGAGACATCCCCAGGAGGACACTCAAGAGACACGCGAGATAAGCGCGGTAGAAGCTTTGGTCATTCTCGGAGTCTAGACGGACACCGGCGGCAGAGAGAATCACACGCCAGACGTCTGGAACACAAGCTAAGGGACCAAGACGCCGTCATCCGGAGAATGGCAGCGGAGATGGAGGATCTCAAGCGGCATGTCAAAGGGAATGGTGTAGCTGGAGTGGGAGACCACAGTGAGCGCACCCAACCCCGCCGTTCAGGCAGTCAGAGCCAGTGGCACACTCCATCCCTCTCTATCACCAGAAGTTACATGGTTGGAGATTCTAACGCGCCAGTAGAGAAGTCCAGCGCGCAAGATAGCACTTATCAACCCTCACGTCCGGTGACGACGTCGAGGTATTCCTACTCCGCTCGTTCAGAGGATTTGCGGGTAGTCTTGAAGGAACGGGCTCGCCGGCGGGAAGCTCAGAGGGTGCCGGCGTTCCAGTGGCTATCTTATGGAGGTCGCGCCAGTGAAGAGATCGGAATGCCTCCACCCCGCCTAGCTGCGCCTCTCCTTCTAGACACGGACTTGGCGAGGCTGAGCGCCACTCCTTTCTCCCTAGAGATAGAAACCACACCGCTCCCAGCAGGCTTTCACCCGCCCAAGTTTACGCTTTATGACGGAAAAACCGATCCGTACATACATGTAAGCCACTTCCGACAGGTCATGGCCGGACATAGGCAGAATGACGCTCTTATGTGCCTTATCTTCCCGTCGAGCTTGGGCGAGCTAGGCTTGAAATGGTTCGAGAGGCTGCCAGAGGGGAGCATTGAAAGGTGGCAGCAGTTGGCAGAAGCCTTTGTGATGCGTTTCAAAACCAATACCAAAACGCCAAACGAAGTTGACCACCTTCTCAGTGTCAAGATGGAGCCGAGCGACACACTCAAGGCATACAACTCCAGATACTGGGAAACCTTTAACGAGGTCCTAGATTGCCCGATCAACCTGGCAATCACCCAATATAAGTGCGGTCTCCCGGTCGAACATAGGCTGAGGGACTCGCTTACAATGAACCAGCCGACATCCGGGGGGCAACTAATGCAGCATATCAATGAGCACATCCGAGTAGAGGATGATGCAACGGCGTCCACCGCGAAGACAACCCCGGTGGCAATAGACAAAAGGGCCTTACAAGATAACTAGTCTGGCGGGAAGCGCAGAGGATGACGGTGCAAACAACCATGGAAGAGATCTAGGGAGTTTGGTTTTGGAAGACGTCAATCAGAAGGCCGAGGAAAAGGGGCAATTGGCAATCATTTTGATGGAAAGATCAGAATTCCTTGCTGAGCTGATGTTGCTCGCCAAGAAGGAAGTCGCGGAGCGGACCTTGCTCGCCTTCTTTGAAGTTCCTTGCCGAGCTGATGTTGCTCGCCAAGAAGCAAGTCGCAGTGCGGACCTTGCTCGCCGACCTTGGTGTTCCTTGCCGAGCTGATGTTGCTCGCCAAGAAGGAAGTCGCGGAGCGGACCTTGCTCGCCTTCTTTGGAATTCCTTGTCGAGCTGATGTTGCTCGCCAAGAAGGAAGTCGCGGAGCGGACCTTGCTCGCCTTCTTTGGAGTTCCTTGCCGAGCTGATGTTGCTCGCCAAGAAACAAGTCGCGGAGCGGACCTTGCTCGCCGACCTTGGTGTTCCTTGTCGAGCTGATGTTGCTCGCCCAGAAGGAAGTCGCGGAGCGGACCTTGCTCGCCTTCTTTGGAATTCCTTGCCGAGCTGATCTTGCTCGCCAAAAAGGAAGTCGCGGAGCGGACCTTGCTCGCCAAAAAGGAAGTCGCGGAGCGGACCTTGCTCGCCTTCTTTGAAGTTCCTTGCCGAGCTGATGTTGTTCACCAAGAAGCAAGTCCCGGAGCGGACCTTGCTCGCCGACCTTGGTGTTCCTTGCCGAGCTGATATTGCTCGCCAAGAAGGATGTCGCGGAGCAGACCTTGCTCGCCTTTTTTGGAGTTCCTTGCTGAGCTGATGTTGCTCGCCAAGAAGGAAGTCGCGGAGCGGACCTTGCTTGCCTTCTTTGGAATTCCTTGCCGAGCTGATGTTGCTCGCCAAGAAGCAAGTCGCGGAGCGGACCTTGCTCGCCGACCTTGGTGTTCCTTGCCGAGCTGATATTGCTCGCCAAGATGGAAGTCGCGGAGCGGACCTTGCTCGCCTTCTTTGGAATTCCTTGCCGAGCTGATGTTGCTCGCCAAGAAGAAAGTCGCAGAGTAGACCTTGCTCGCCTTCTTTGGAGTTCCTTGCCGAGCTGATGTTGCTCGCCAAGAAGGAAGTCGCGGAGCGGACCTTGCTCGCCTTCTTTGGAATTCCTTGCCGAGCTGATGTTGCTCGCCAAGAAGGAAGTCGCGGAGCGAACCTTGATCGCCTTCTTTAGAGTTCCTTGCCGAGCCGATGTTGTTCGCCAAGAAGGAAGTCGCGGAGCGGACCTTGCTCGCTAACTTTGAAGTTTCTAAACCAAGCAAAGTGAACCACTGAGCAGAAAGTCTAGCCCGACCTTGTAATATAATTCCGGTCATGCAAATGCGGACAGAATTAAGGGCCAATTGTGAGGGAGATTTCACAATCTCGGCCTGGGCTGCGGTTTTGGCCGGGCTGTATGTTGTCCAAGCATATTTGGGCCGAGCTGGATTAGGCCGAACATGTTTGGGGTCGTGATAGCTTGGGCTTGGCCGGAGAAGGTTTTGCTCGGTGGAGGCCCAGGACCATGTTGAACCGAGCTGCCTGAGTTGCTCGGCCGAGATGATTGCCAGACGCTCCGGTTTCCATGGTTCGCGCGTTTAGCCCGGCTGGAAAGGCCTTCGGTTTACCAGCTTGACCAGTCTTGAGCTCGGCTATGCCGGAATGCAACCGAGCTCGGTCGTCATTGAGCTCAGCGAGAGGAGCACGGTCGTGAAGGTCAGCTCTAGTGTGGAAGACCAAGGTGACTCCGCCGGGCTGCCGAGCTCCGCCGATATATCCTAACAGTTTGGTTAGGTGGTGATATCTGGATTTGTGCTGACAGATGGGATAGCAGCACCACGTATCGAGAGACTAATGGGAGTAGATTTGGGGCGTAGAATGTATATAAGCGAGTCTGTGCCCCCCATACTTGATAGATGACATTTTGGTGAGATATACACTAAACATAACTCAATTCTAATTCTCTCTATCTATCCCCTGGTGTGTGTACTAACTTGATCGTCGGAGGGGTTTTCCGGCCACACACCGCCGGGTAGCTCACCGCCGTTGTGCTCGCAGGTCGATCGGACAGACAGTAGCTTGGAAGAAAGGAGTACGGGCTTGCCTGAATATTTGCTCCCCGTACATGTTTTTTTTCTATTCTTTTATTTATTTATTTTTTTGTGTTGTTTCTATTCTCACTTTTGTCTATTCTATTATTTGTGTGAGAACTTTATTAATAAATTGTGTGGTATAAAAATTATCAATATTTAGTTTGAATAATTATTCATATATATATATATATTTGGATTAGCGAAAGCTAGTTGTTAGATATTATTCATATTGTTTAGTTTAAATATGAGATATTATGGCTCTTTTTATTAAATGATTAGTTTTATATTAAGATGTTTTTCTTCTTAATCTTATTTTCTTTCGAAAAAAAAACTTGAGACTCCTTATGAGAAAAAAACTGATCAACTAATAGCATCAATTTGGTTTCTATTGAATCATCCTTTAATCATGTTTGCTAAATTTAAAAATTAAAACAACTATCTATAGATATAAGTAACACAATTTAATAGAATTAGACATGACTACAATTCAATTATATCTATTGGCTAAATTTTAAAAATTAAAATTAAAAACATCTATTACATGGGGCATAATCCAATTTGATTAAACATTTTGACTGTAACTTAATCATAACTATTTATTAAACTTAAAAAAAAAAAAATTGAACATTAAAAATACTTATCTTATTCTACTACAAATAAAAAAATAAAAACACCTAATTTTTTTTAGATGGTGAAAACACTTAAATATTACATAAATTAATTGGCATATGTGGTCATGATCAATTGGGTCAGATATTTTACTATATTTCAATCATAACTATTTGATTACAAAAAATGTAATAAATATAAAAAAAAAAATTTAAAAATTTCATAATCATTAGACTATTTACCATGTCGCCCAATGTTCACTAAAAAAATAAAATAAAATTCTTATTGCATAAAGGTTCAAAATTTAGAACACCCAACAAGATAAAGCCTAATTTTTGATGTATATTTTTCTAAAAATTACCACACTAAATCTCTATCATAATCAAAATCTACTAACTCCACCATATTAGATTGACACCACAATTAAAATCACATCTCTTTTTATCTTTCAAATTTAAATATTTTAAATAAAATCTTATAAAAACAAAGAGAAATATAAATCAAGATTGTGCAATATATATATACTTTAAAAGGTTTTATTATTTTTAATTTATAAATAAAATTTTGACTCTCCTGTGCATAGCACAAGTTTTATGCTAGTATTATCTATCTATATCTATACTTCTATACTATCTATATAATCAAATGTAATTGTTAGGTCAAAAGACTCCAAAACTTGAATCCTAAATTCTCATAATTTTGGAAAAATAAAATAAATACCTAGCACTTCTCTTTACCCCTCTTCTCACTATTCAAGTATTCTCACTCGCTCTCCCAATTGTTATCTAAAAAAATATTTTAAAAAATCAAATAATATGTAGTTGTTAGGTCAAAAGACTCCAAAACTTAAATACTAAATTCTTGTAATTTTGGAAAAATAAAATAAATACGTGGCACCTCTCTTTACCCCTGTTCTCACTATTCAAGTCTTCTCACTCTCTCTCCCAATTTTTATCTAAAAAAATATTTTAAAAAATCAAATAATATCTTTCATGGGAGTTGTGGATATAGATATATAGATATAAAACCCCACATGTTTATCACTGTATCACGTAAATTTAAATAATAATAAAAAAGAACTCACAACTCTCACAACTCTTATCCCGCTTATTATATATATATATATATATATATATAATAAAATAAAATGTTAGCATTTATCTGATTCACGTTTGCTTTTAAAAAATAAAATAATTTGATTTATATTTAACAAAATGTGATGTTAAATATCTTTAGCTCCTTATCTCTATCCCAAAGTTAAATTTGAATTTAAATACTAGACCTCAAAAATACATTATCCTTAAATTAAAGTTTCCATATAAATTTGAACATCCACCAACAAAACCCAACATTGGAAACAAACCTCAACATCTATTTTTTTTTTTTCCTTAATGCAGTCATGATCATACAAATTTCTTTAAGGTATTAGTATTTTACATCTCCTAACTCCAACTGTTTATTTGTTTTCCTCTCTAGGAAAGATTGTAATATACATAGAGTTTTATAAGTAATCCCTCAAGGTGCATCATTTTTTTTACTTGAAATTTATTTGGAGCCATAAAACTTCCATGCAATTTTTTTTTCATCTTTATTAGGGCTGGGCATAGAACCCACCCACCCGCACAAACCGCCCGACCCTACCCTACCCGCACCCTTTTGGGCGGTTTCGATGTAGGTATGTGGGCGGGTGCGGGTCCAAAAATTTGTCAAGAATCGGGTTCGGGTCGGGTTGCGGTTTTGACCCTACCCGAACCGCAACCCGCGTGAGATTGTATTTTTTTTATTTTTTTATTTTATACTTATTACGTTTAGTGGTGAATTAGGGCAGCAGCAGACTCATTTCATTTGTTGCCCCCCACCCAGCCGTCTCTTTCTCTCCTCTCCCCCTTTTCCCTTCCTTCCTTCTAGCAGCAGCCCTAACCCTAGCACAGCAGCAGCAGCGGCGGCGAGGCCAGACCGGCGATCGGCAGCAGCAAACCGGCGATCGGCACTGGGGCAGCAACACATACGGTTCTCTCTCTCTCTCTCTCTTTTTCATTCGATTTTTTTTTTTGATCGGCCTCTTTTTCATTCGATTGATGGCTCTATGTTTGATTTGGCAAGCTGATCTGATCTGATCTGATCTGAGCTCTTTTTCATTCGATTGATGTCTCTGCTTGATGTTGATCTGATCTGTTTGATGTTGATCTTAACATATCTCTTTGTGAATATATATAGTTTCTTTGTTGATCTTAATATATCTCTTTGTTGATCTTAATATCTGCTTGATGTTCATTCTCATTGATTATTTTTATGTCTGCTTGATCTTAATATCTGCTTGATGTTGATCTGATTCTTTTTCATTCGATTGATGTCTCTGCTTAATATATCTCTTTGTTGTTCTTTGTAAATATATATATATATATAATTTTGTTGAGGTAAAATCAGATTTCTGCTTAGGTATTCACGAATTACTTTTCTATTCTAATTCATTTCAAATGTTGGAATCATAGATATTAAGAATTTCATTCTTATTTTCCCTCAAGAATTCTATTATCCAAACTGAGTCTAAGAGTAAATCAAATAGATGTAGCAGCAAAATCTTTTCTCCTTTTTTTTTTCATAGAAAATTCTTAATCAAACTGAACATTTGAATTACATTGACACATGAATTTCAATACTGTCAACTTTAGCAAAAATGAGAATTGGTTATTTTTTCTTTACACTTTAGCAAACTTATTTTTACATTTACCATTGGAATTATTCTAAATCATTTTTATAAATAGGAGAAAGAACCATAATGATGATTAATCCATGAAAGTAGGAAAGTAGGTTTATAAGACTCAAGTTTATAAGACTGTATTTATTTTATTTTCATTTGAAAATAGTTAATGCTTTTGCTAGAATTGTTATGATTAATCCATGAAAGTAGGAAAGTAGGTTTATAAGACTCAAGTTTATAAGACTGTATCTCATACTTTTTTAATTTTTTATTACCAGTTTGAATGGATAAAGATAACAATGCTAGTTTTGAATCTACCGGAAGCCCTATTGTTCCACCAGAATCATCTAGATCTAATTCTCAAACTAATGTTTCCCCATCTGTGTCTAAGCCTCCTAAACCCTCGAACAAAAGAAAGAGTGAGAGTAGTGGTGGGAGAGCACCATCCTCGGTTTGGGATCATTTTGATAAGGTTATGGGAGAAGATGGGAAACGTAGAGGAAAAGCAACCTTCCAATTTCTCTTCGAAAAGCAATGGATGATGTGGAGGAATTTGAGCAATACGACTCGGGTAATATGTGAATATCTCTTCATTTTTAATTCTATTATTATTTTTACTATGCAAGTTTATTTATCTTCTCTAATCTCTTGTTGACTTATGCTTTTAGGTACTTTGGAGCCATGTTCCTCTTCAACCCCAAAGTCTAATGTAGATGCTATAATTGAACTTTAATGTTCATTTGGCTCATGTGTGAGATTTTTCTAATTAGTTGAGATCAGATTAATGTTTATTTATTTATATCTATTTATTTATATTTATTAATTTGGCTCATTGGAATTTTTTTTGGCAGATTGTTGGATGAGATTGGACATTGGGCATTGGACGTAAAGAGTTTAGTGAAGCCTTGGAATTTGGATGGATACCACCTTTTGAAATTATTTTGGATGAAGTTTGTGGACAATGTTATTTTAGTTTGTTACTAATGTTTATTATTATTATTTTTATTTTGGATGAATGTAAAATTAATTGGAGTACTAAATTTTAGGTAAGCTTGCTTTAGATTTTGGATGGATGGATGGATGATTGATTTTATTATTGTTTGGTAAGCTTGTTTTTATTTTGGATGAATGTAAAATTAATTGGAGTACTAAATTTTAGGTAAGCTTGTTTATTATTATTTTTGCATTTTAGATGAATGTAAAATTTAGGTAAGCTTTGGATTATGGATGGATGGAGATTGATTTTAGTGTGAATTTTAATATTTTAGTTTGTAATTAGTTTTATCAATTATTTTTGTATTTTGGAAGAATGTAAAATTTATTATATCATTATATGGGCATTTATGTTATCATAATATCATCACATGAAATTTAATTTATAACTTTTTCATAAATAATAAAAAAATGCTTAAAAAGTGGCCCAACAACATGTCAAATTTGTTCAAATTAATATCATAACTAAGCCCAATTTAAAAAAAGCCCAAACCGCAAACCGAACCGCACCCGCCCGCACAACCGACTGACCCACCCGCACAAACCGCGAACCGCATCGCGGGCGGTTGCAGGTCTGTTTTCTTCAACCCGCATGTGTGCGGGTCGGGTCGATTTTGACCCGCACCCGGCCAAAACCGACCCGCGATCAGCCCTAATCTTTATTCTATTGTATATTTAATGATAGATCTTTTTAAGCAATCTGTTCAAATTCATATAATTTTACATAAGGTCTATATAGTTTTACATAAAATCTACGTGGGTCTATAAATTTTTCCATGCAATTCCTCTAGATTTATAGATCTTTGCATGTAATTTGTGACAATACTTGAATTTTTATTAAATAATTCATGCATATTACAATTATTAACCACTTCATCTTAACTCGCTATAATAAATATATATAACTCATGTTTTTCAAATCTATCATTTGTCCTATAATATTTGGTATAAATTACTACTTTACATTTTTAATCTCTATTGGTCTAATTATTAGTTTTATATGATATTTTAAAATTTTATTTTAATTATTGATAGCAATTATTTAATTGATATATGATTTTTTTTCTATTCTTTTTTTTTTCTTTGTATTATTTTTATTCTAACTTTTGTCTATTATATTGTTTATGTGAGAACTTTATTGAAAAATTGTGTGGTATAAAAATTATCAATATTTAATTTGAATAATTATTCATATTATTTAGCTTAAGTATGAGATATTATGGCTCTATTTTTTTTAAATGATCAGTTTTATATTAAGATATTTTTCTTCTTAATCTTTCTTCTTTTTTATTTTTTTAAAAACCTTGAGACTCCTTATAGGAAAAAATTGATCAACTATCAGTATTAATTTGGTTCCTATTGAATCATCATTTAATCATGTTTAGTAAATTTAAAATTTTAAAAATTAAAAACAAAGATTTATTACATGGGGAAAGATCCAATTGAGTTAAATATTTTGACGATAACTTAATCATAACTATTTATTAAATTAAAAAAAAACACTGAATATTAAAAATACTTATCTTATTCTACTACAAAAAAATAAAAATATCTAACTTTTTTTTTAGATGGTGAAAACACCTAATTGAATATTAGCTAAATTAATTAGTATATGTGGTCATGATCAATTAGGTTAGATATTTGATTATATCTCAATCATAACTATTTCATTATAAAAAAAATAATAATAAATACAAAAAATTTAAAATTTTCATAACCATTAGGGTATTTATCCGTCACCTAAAAAAATGTAGTGTGTTTTAAAAAAAATTAAAAAAATTATTCTTAAATTTTTATAGTTTTAATATTTCCCTCTTCTACTTAGCAATCCTCTTTTATTGCCTTTCATGTTTTCTTTTTTGTTTCATTTTTTATTTGTTATATTAATTTTTCAATGGAAATTAATTTCATCGACTATAGATAAGATCAAGATTTCAAAGTTTAAATTTTATTTAATTTATTCTATTTTCTCATGTTTATCTTATTTTACCTTTAAATTTGAACTTAAATTTTTATTTTCTTCAGAACTCTCTATCTCTTGGAGTTTATCTTCTATTTGAACTTGATTGTTATAGATTCTCATATATTTCAACTTAATCTTTTAAAGTTTATCTTCAAGTTGAACTTTATTTATCTTTAAAAAACATCAATTAATTATCCATATAAATTTTAAATATGATATAATTCCAAGTATATCTTTTGTTTAAGCTTAATCTTTTCAATATAAAAACAAGTGCTTGAAAAAAGAACCATGAACATGAGATTGAAAAGAAAAAAAAAACCACAATCAATATTAAGCCCTTTTCGACTCTCTTTCACGGTGCTTAAAAAATTTTGCATTAAATTTTAAGTCACAAGTGATTTTTTTATTTTTATTTTTTTTTCAATTGTATCAACTTTACATTTGAAATTTGTACTTACATGAGTTTTTGCCTTTGTGGGAAAGGGAGTTTATGTAAATGAATATTATTATTATTTTATTTTTCTGTAAATTCTATTTATGTTTTTTGTTTCTTTTTCTTTTTCTCTACAATCTGTATTTTTTTTATTTCTTTCTTTTTTGGCTAATAATGTGTCATTTAATTGAGATTTCATTCTATTTTTGAAGTGCTACTATTAATTTGTGATTCTTTCACTTATTGACTATTTGTGTTTAATTATTTTGGGTGCAGATGTTATATTGGAAGTGAAGAGATCATCAAAATTTATTTGGATATGGATTTATGTTTTAAATTTAATCATCAATTATATTTGGTCGTTGAAATTTCTTCTTTTTTTAAATATCTTTTTATGCAGATTCAAAGTTTGAGCAAATGCAAGCGATCTCATATTTAAAATGTTAGGTTTTTTTGAATAATTTAAATATTTCAATTCTTTATGGTTGTCAGTTCAATTTTAATGCATTTTCAAACCTATTTATGTTTAGTGAATCAATATAAAATTAAAGGAAAAAAACAAAAAAACCAAATTGCATGTAAAATTTTTTAACCACTAACTGAATATAATAGAAATTAAAACTAAAATTTATTTTATTTTAATTCATTATACTGTGTGGGATAATTAATATAATATCTCTTATTGATTGAAAAAAAATGAAAAAAATAGCATTCTTTTATTTAATATTAGTTTTTTTGATTGATTATAATTTTAGTATGCTTTTGTTACTTCATTTTTGGTTGTCTTAACTAACTCTTATTATCTATTTGTTATGTGATGATTTACATAATTTGTGATAGTTTTCTAAAAATTTTCATGTTGTGAAGTATTAAAAATTTTGAATGATGTATAGTAAGGTTTATATACACAAATTAAATAAAAATATTTTATTCATATTAGAAAATACAACTAAATAGCATAATTTATTTTATTTTATTATGTTCACTTTGTAAAATCATGTGCATCGCACGGGTGACTACTAGTTATTATTATTATTATTATTATTATTATTATTATATTATTATTATTATTATTATCTATCTATCTATACTATATATATAAACAAATGTAGTGGAGTATGAAAATTCTCCAAACTCTTAATACTAAATTCTCATGGATTCTCTCTCCTACGTGTCACTTCTCAAGTCTCCCCTCCCACTTTTCCTAATTTTTAATCATTTGTCAATTATCTAAATCTCAAAAGCCAAAAGAATTATATATATTTAAATAAAATGATAAATATTTAAATATGAACAACAAAGAGGTAGAGATAAAAATATAAAATAAATAAAATAAAAAGATAACTATTCAAATTTCAACTATAAAATAATATAAAGAGTCAAATAAAAGATAAAAAAATAAAAAATAAAAAATATTACGAGTCAATTAATTATAAAAATAAAAAGTTAAGTATTTATATATGAACAATTAAAAAAAATTTAAATAAAAAAATATTACGAGTCAAATGATTTTTAAAATAAAAAGGTAATTATGTATATATGAATAACAAATAAATATAGATGAAAAAATATACAAAAATAAAAATATAACTATTTAATGAAAATTCAAATAAAAGATAACAAAATATTTAAATAAAAAAAAGAATAAGATTGGGATATAAATTATCTATATTTATCTTTTGTTAGTTTGTTATAGAATTTCTATATATTTCAACTTAATCTTTTTAAAGTTTATCTTTAAGCGGAACTTAATATTTTATCTTTTAAAATCATCAATTACTTATCCATACAAATTTTAAACATGATAGAATTCCATATGTATCTTTTGTTTAAGCATAATCTTTTTAATATAAAAACAAGTTCCTGCAAAAGAAACCATGAATGGAAAATTGTCCCTCCTACTTTTCCTAATTTTTAATCATTTGTCAATTATCTAATCTCAAAAGCCAAAAGAATTATATATATTTAAATAAAATGATAAATATTTAAATATGAACAACAAAGAGGTAGAGATAAAAATATAAAATAAATAAAATAAAAAGATAACTATTCAATTTCAACTACAAAATAATATAAAGAGTCAATAAAAGATAAAAAAATAAATAAAATAAAAAATATTACGAGTCAATTAATTATAAAAATAAAAAGTTAAGTATTTATATATGAACAATTAAAAAAAATTTAAATAAAAAATATTACGAGTCAAATGATTTTTAAAATAAAAAGGTAATTATGTATATATGAATAACAAATAAATATAGATGAAAAAATATGCAAAAATAAAAATATAACTATTTAATGAAAATTCAAATAAAAGATAACAAAATATTTAAATAAAAAAAAGAATAAGATTGGGATATAAATATTCCAAAAAGATGATAATTTTTTAACGATCTATATTTATCTTTTGTTAGTTTGTTATAGAATTTCTATATTTCAACTTAATCTTTTTAAAGTTTATCTTTAAGCGGAACTTAATATTTTATCTTTTAAAATCATCAATTACTTATCCATACAAATTTTAAACATGATAGAATTCCATATATATCTTTTGTTTAAGCATAATCTTTTTAATATAAAAACAAGTTCCTGCAAAAGAAACCATGAATAGAAAATTGTTGGGAAAACAATCAACATTGAGCCATTTCTGATCCCTTTTCGGTGCCTAAAAATCTTAAATATTTGCTTTACATTTGAAATGTGTACTTGCATGAGTTTTTGCATTTGTAAGAAAGTGAGTTCATATAAATGGATATTATTATTTTTTTTAATTTTTTTTTGTTACAATCTGTATTTTTCCTTATTTCTTTCTTTTTGTTAATAATGTGTCATTTAATTTAAATTTTTTTCTTTTTTTATATTTATAAAAGCACTGCAATTATCAATTTGTAACTCTCCCACTTATTGATTATTTGTGTTTATTTTTTTATTTTTTTTGTGTAGATATTAGATTGAAAATGAAGAACACATCAAAATTTATTAGATATGGGTTATACTTTAAATGTATTCATCAGTTGATTTTTTATTGTTGATTATCCTATTGAAATAATTCATGATTAAATTTATTTTTAGTAACTCATTTCCTTTGAGAACTAAACCACAAATTTCTTCTTTGTTTAAATTATTTATTTATTTATTTAGATTCAGAGTTTGAGCAAATGGAAGATATCTCATATTTAAAATGTTAATTTTTTTTTGAATAATTTAAATATTTATATTCTTTATGTTTGTCAATTCAAGTATAATGCATTTTCAAACATTTTTTAAAATTTTTTTAATAATCATTCCAAACCTATTTGTGTTTAATGAATCAATATAACGAAAAAAGAAATAGCATGTAAAAAAATTTAACTACTAACTAAATATAGTGGGAATTAAAATTAATTTTATTTTAATTTATTATATTATATGAGATGATTAATGTAATATCTATTATTGATTAAGCAAAATTAGTGTTACTTAAATTTAATATATTAGTCATTTTGATTAATTATAATATGCCTTTATTACTCTATTTTTGGTTGTCTAAAGTAATTCTTAGATAAATTAGCTATTACATATGTGATGATTTACTAATGTATGATATTTTTTTTTAAATTTTCAATAATGTGAATATTGAATATTTTTAATGATGTGAAGTAAGATTTATATACACAAATCAAATAAAAATGTCAAGAAATATAAACAAATAGCAAATTTTTTTTTAGTAATTATTGACTTTCTAAAAACCTGTGCATCGCACGGGTGACCACTAGTTATATATAAGCAAATGTAGTGGAGTATGAGAATTCTCCAAACTTTTAATACTAAATTCTTATGGATTCTCTCTCCTATGTGTCATCTCTCAAGTCTCCCCTCTCACTTTTTCTAATTTTTAATCATTTGTCAATTATCTAAATCTCATAAGCCAAAAGAATTATATATATTTAAATAAAATGATAAATATTTAGATATGAACAACAAAGAGGTAGAGATAAAAATATAAAATAAAATAAAAAGAAACTATTCAAATTTCAACCACAAAATAATATAAAGAGTCAAATAAAAGATTAAAAAAAACTAAATAAAAAATATTACAAGTCAATTAATTTTCAAATAAAAAGTTAACTATTTATATATGAACAATTAAAAAATATTTAAATAAGAAAATATTACGAGTCAAATAATTTTTAAAATAAAAGGTAATCATTTATATATGAATAACAAAAAAATAGAGATGAAAAAATATACAAAAATAAAAATATAACTATTTAGATTTGAACTGCAAAATGAAAATTCAAATAAAAGATAATAAAAATATTTAAATAAAAAAAGATTAAGATTGGGATATAAATATCCCAAAAAATGTTAATTTTTTTAAATCTATATTTATCTTTTGTTAGTTTGTTATAGAATTTTCATATATTTCAGCTTAATCTTTTTAAAGTTTATTTTCAAGTTGAACTTAGTATTTTATCTTTTAAAATCATCAATCAATTATCCATACAAATTTTAAATATGAGAATTCCATATATATTTTTTGTTTAAGCGTAATCTTTTCAATATAAAAGAAACCATGAATAGAAGATGGGGGGAAAACAATCAACATTGAGCCATTTCTAATCCCTTTTCGGTGCCTAAAAATCTTAAATATTTTCTTTACATTTGAAATGTGTACTTACATGAGTTTTTGCATTTGTGAGAAAGTGAGTTTATGTAAATGTATATTATTATTTTATTTTTAATTTTTTTTGTTACAATCTGTATTTTTCCTTATTTCTTTCTTTTTGTTAATAATGTGTCATTTAATTGAGATTTTATTCTTTTTTTTTTAATGTTTATAAAAGCGCTACTGTTATCAATTTGTAACTTTCTCACTTAATGACTATTAGTGTATAATTTTTTTTGGAGCAGATGTTAGATTGAAAATGAAGAACACATCAAAATGTACTGGATATAAGTTTATACTTTAAATGTATTCATCAGTTGATTTTTTTATTATTAATTATCCTGTTGAAATAACTCATGATTAAATTTATTTTTAGGAACTCATTTCCTTTGAGAGCTAAACCACAAATTTCTTTTTTCTATTTTTTTATTTATTTATTTAGATTCAAAGTTTGAGCAAATGGAAAATATCTCATATTTAAAATGTTAATTTTTTTTTAATAATTTAAATATTTATATTCTTTATGTTTGTCAATTCAAGTTTAACGCATTTCCAAACCTTTTTTTTTTTTTAATCATTCCAAACCTATTTGTGTTTAATGAATCAATATAACCAAAAAAACAAATAGAATGTAAAAAAAATTTAACCACTAACTGAATATAATGGGAATTAAAATTAATTTTATTTTAATTTATTATATTATATGGGATGATTAATGTAATATCTACTATTGATTAAACAAAATTAGTGTTACTTTTATTTAATATATTAGTCATTTTGATTAATTATAATATGCCTTTGTTACTCTACTTTTGGTTGTTTGAAGTAATTCTTAGATAAATTAACTATTATATATGTGATGAGTATTTTAAAATTTTCAATAATGTGAAATATTAAATATTTTTAATGATGTGAAGTAAGATTTATATACACAAACTAAATAAAAATATTAAGAAATACAATCAAATAGCAAATTTTTTTAGTGATTATTGACTTTCTAAAATCCCATGCATCGCACGGGTGACCACTAGTATTATATAAGGAAAATGGAGTTTCTAGTGAGAAAGTTTGTGAGAGCTCCAAAGTCTCATTCCACAATTACTAATTTTTGAGATTTTAAAAATAATTCTATTGGGTAACAAAGTAATTATAGATTAAAAAAAAAAAGCACCTAAAATTTTGAATTACAATTTCCTAATCTCTCCTTCCAATATTTCTCTCTTTCCTAAATCTTATCTCATGACAAAGTAACTATACATTAAAAAAAATTATAGATTAAAAAAAATATAAAACCACAATTGTTTATTTTTGTAATCTTAAAAATAGTACTATTGGCTAACAAAGTAACTATAGATTAAAAATTTTTAAAAAAAAACTAAAATTGCCAATTTTTTCTAATATGAAAAATATTTAAAAATAATATTATTGGCTAACAAAGTAACTATAGAATTAAAAAATAATAATTGAATTAGAAGTTCTAAAAATCTCTCTCCCAATATTTATCTCTTTCCTAAATCTCATAATCTATTTATCTATCTATGCTATATATTATACCAAAGTGCCTTTTTATCTTAGAAGCCGTAAGTGTTTCAAAACCTTAAACAAAAGATTAAAACATCTATTGGCTATTTCAATGACATAAATATTAACCTTCAAAATTATTTAATGCAAATATATTGCTGATAAAAAGAAAGAAAGAAAGAAAGAAAGAAAGAAAATAGCACACAATTCTCAATTCCACTCATTCTCAAAATAAATCAAGCTTTTATTTAAAAAGAACATAAATATCATACAATCTTCTCTCCTAAAACAAATCTAATGAAAAGGAAACTTTCTCACCTCCCATAAAATATATACTATTAATATCTTTTACAACTGTTTTGATCTATATAAACATAAAATTAACCTAACATAAAATAAAAATTAAATCTTATATCTAGATTCTCTCTCTATTCCATAATTAAACACAATTTTATTTTCAAATAAATTTAAGCATATCTATACTATATATAATTTTTTTTTTTAAATCTCATAATTTATTATTTTTTGTAATGATTCCATGATTTATAAATTAGAAAAGGAAATATAAAAAAATTATTCTTATGCACTTTTATAGCGACCCTCGGTCTTTTCCCATTTGGTTGTTGTACCCGGACTTATGTTCCGTAGATTCAGTTGTTATTATATTGTTGTATATTTCTACTGGGCTGTGGCTCACCCTATATGGGAACATCATTTTCAGGTCCAGGTGATAAGCTACCTCCAAGGACTTAGCTTGGAAGGATTTGGATATTGAAGATTTTCTTTCGTTATTGTTTTTTTTATTTGACAGTACATGTAAACATTCAAGCCTAGGGCTTTATTTGTATTTGAGTTAGAACTCATATTTTTGTGTCCAAGTGTTGGCTTGGAAAGATGTAAGCCCGTAGGGTATTTAATTTGATGTTACATGTAATGCTTTTAGTTAGTAATACTCTGATGAATGAGATAATGAATTGTTTCCTTTTAATATTGCATGTCAATGATATATATATAATGGGTTTAATTTGAGGGCGTTACAACTTGGTATCAGAGCGTACCAGGTTTGAATACTTTGGGTACGTGGGAAGTGATTAGTATCACAATGGGTTCGTCTCGTTTGATAGAGACTTAGCTGTACTGTTGCATGCTTATATGATAACATGTTTATGTGATTATGTGGGTATGGAACGTAGTTTCTAGGATGTTAATTGGGCCCTTGAGTTGCTAGTAGTCTTGTTGGAAAGGCACTTGATCAATGCTGCTTCCAACCGGAACTATAGTAACGCTTCGGGACTATTATCATCCAGGAATGAAATTCGTAGGTGCTTATGTGATTATGTGCTTACGTGGAATGAATTACTGTTCTCCAATACATTAGGACGCGAGTGTTTAGTTTCGGCACATTTATTAATGTGCTAACGTCTTTGTTTCCTTTCTTAGGATGTCAGGACGAGGACGAGGACGCGGTAGGCGTGGTAGGCCGGGTAGGCAGGAGGTGCCTGTGCCAGAGGAGATTTCAGCAGTACAGGAGGGAGTTGGCCAGGCCAATGTGGCCGAGCCAGTAGGCCAGCAAGCTATGGGCGCATTAGCCCGAGAGATAGCAGGGGCATTCAGGGAGTCAGTAGGCATTCTCAGAGCTGAGAATCAGGCTCAGGTTGTTGTTGCGGATGCATAACCTTCCTTTCTGAAGAGAGAGTTTTTCCGGTCTAATCCGGATGAATTTGTGGGTGACCCTAAAGAGCCGCTTAAGGCAGATGAATGGCTCGAACAGACAACGAAAACGTTTGAGATGCTTGGCATCGAAGACGAGGGGTTGAAGGTGACCTTGGCATCGTTCCAGCTGAAGGGGGATGCGGGTCAGTGGTGGAAGTTCACCAAGGGTCGTATCGGAGGTACGTGGGAGGCTTTTGTGAATGCTTTTCAGGAGAGGTTCTTATCTCCAGCAGTCAGGGAGAAGCTGAGAGACCAGTTCTGCCAGCTTAAGCAGTCGAGTTCTTCAGTGGCCGAGTTTGAGGCTGCGTTTACTAGCTTGTCCAGGTTTGCACCTGAGTTGGTGGCGTCTGAGGAACGCCGTTGTATTGAGTTCGAGAAGAAGTTGAGGCGTGGCCTCAAGTTGAGAGTTGGGGGAACTATGATTTGGGAGTATGGGCGTATGGTTGATGCTGCAGCCCATATGGAGATCATGATGCAAGAGGAGGAAGAAGGGCAGAAAGGCTCCAAGAGGAGTCAGGATGGCCAGAGTGATGGTAGGAGACAGAAGGGTTTTAACCCTCAGCAGTCTTAGGGTAGCTTTTCTAGATCGACTCTTCCTGTGCCGAGTGCTAGTTCGGGGAAAGGCAGCCAAGGAGACATTACATGTTTCAAGTGTGGCCAGCTGGGCCACAAGTCTCCAGTTTGTCCTCAGAGGGGAGGAGTACAGAGAGCAGCATCATCTTCGGCTCGATCTCAGAGCCAGAGTCAGAGTAGAGGCCAGCCGCTCTCTTGTTTTCAGTGCGATCAGGCAGGGCACATGAAGAGGTATTGCCCGCAGTTAGGTGGCACACCTGGTGCATCTGGTTTGAGGCAGACTCAGGGTCAGCAGCCAGCTCAATCAGGTCAGGCATCGAGGGCCAATCAGGGGGCTTCATCGTCCCAGTCTGTGCAGCAGTCTTATGCTCCTAGGGGTGAGCAGGTTGATCAGAGACCATCTGGGCGCGTGTATGCTGTTACCGCGCAGGATCTTGTACCGGCTCCATCTGTTGTGAGAGGTACCTTCTTGTTTTGCAATTCGGTTGCTAGTGTTTTGATTGATACGGGTGCATTTCATTCCTTTGTGTCTGCTGCATTTGCATCTGTTTTGGAGTTGGAGTTAGCATAGTTAGCGTCTCCTATTTGTGTAGTGTCACCCCTTGGGGGCGAGTTGATCTTGAAACAAGGTGTTAGGGGTTGTGATATAGAGGTCGACTATCATAGACTTCCGTTTCCTTTTGTAGTTATGCCCATGAAGGGCTTTGATGTTATTTTGGGTATGGACTGGTTATCGCCATACCGGGCAGTTATTGATTGCTATCGCCAGAGGGTCACTTGTTGTACCGTGGGCGGAGAGTGTTTTCATTTTCTGGGGGACCGGGTTGGTAGTGTTTTGCCACCGGGGTATGGTTCGCGAGGGCGGAGTGAGCTTAGTGGTCTACTTGCTAGCTTTGAGAGTGGGGAGTGTGATGAGACCCAGACTGTGTTGCCAAGGGTGGTATGTGAGTACTCGGACGTCTTTCCCGAGGATCTTGTTGGTTTGCCACCGCATCGAGAGATTGAGTTTTCTATTGATCTAGTGCCCGGCACGGCGCCAATTTCGATGGCACCTTATCGTTTTGCCCCAGCCGAGTTAGTTGAGTTAAAGATTCAGCTCCAGGAGTTGCTAGATAAGGGCTATATCCGTCCTAGTGTTTCGCCGTGGAGAGCACCGGCCTTCTTTGTTAAAAAGAAAAGTGGTGCTTTGAGACTGTATATAGATTACCGGAAATTGAATCAGGCTACGGTTAAGAATAAGTACCCTATGCCTCGTATAGATGATCTGTTCGACACCATTGAAGGGTTCCCGTTGTTTCTCTAAGATAGATTTGAGATCGGGTTACCACCAGTTGAGGGTCAGGGAGGAAGATATTCCGAAGACGGCATTCCGTACGCGGTATGGCCACTATGAGTTTTTGGTAATGCCATTTGGGCTCACCAATGCACCGGCAGTGTTTATGGATTTGATGAACCGGATATTCCGGGAATTCTTAGATCGTTTTGTAGTCGTCTTCGTGGACGACATCCTTATTTATTCACCTTCGGAGGAGGAGCACAAGGAACACTTGAGAGTGGTGCTTGAGTTACTTAGAGCCCATAAGCTTTATGCTAAGTTTGGGAAGTGTGAGTTCTGGCTAGAAGAGGTCAAGTTCTTAGGCCATGTGGTTTCTGGGGAAGGAGTGTCAGTTGATACATCCAAGACTGAGGCAGTGCAAGATTGGGCACAGCCTAAGAGTGTGTTTGAGATCCGCAGTTTTCTGGGATTAGCTGGGTATTATCAACGGTTTGTGAAGGATTTCTCTAGGTTAGCTTCGCCTTTGACTAGATTGACTCGGAAGGGAGTCAAATTTGTATGGAGTGAGACTTGTGAAAAGTCGTTTCAGGAGTTGAAGGTTAGATTGACCACCGCTCCGGTTTTGATTATTCCGGAGAGAGGGTTGGGTTATGCTGTTTACTGTGATGCCTCACGAGAGGGTTGGGTTGTGTGTTGATGCAAGAGGGGAAAGTGGTTGCCTATGGCTCACGTCAGTTGAAAATTCACGAGAAGAATTACCCTACGCATGATTTAGAGTTAGCAGCTGTGATATTTGCCTTGAAGATTTGGAGGCATTATCTTTACGGTGAGAGGTTCGATGTATTCTCGGATCATAAGAGTCTGAAATATCTGTTCACACAGAAAGACTTGAACTTGAGGCAGAGGAGGTGGATGGAGTTCATTGGGGATTATGACTTTGAGTTGCATTATCATCCGGGGAAGGCCAATGTGGTGGCCGACGCCCTTAGCAGGAAATCTGTTGGTGACATAGCTAGTATAGCCATCTGGGAGTGGGAGATGTTGGGTGCACTTTGGGAGTTTGATTTGCTTCTAGGCGAATCCGTTGAGGCTGCAGCCTTGTTTTCTGTTGTTGCGCAGCCTACGCTTGTGACTCGAGTATTAGAGGCTCAGGGGGGTGACCTTGAGGTAGAATCCCTTCGAGAGAAGATCTCCAGTGGGAAGGTTGAGAAGGGTTTAACGGTATATCCCGACCTGAGTGTGAGATACCGAGACCGTTTGTTTGTGCCGGAGTCATGCCGAGAGGAAGTACTCCGAGAGTTTCATCATTCACGCCTTGCAGTCCATCCGGGAGGCACTAAGATGTATCGGGATTTGGGTCGCCAATTTTGGTGGCGGGGTATGAAGAGAGATGTGGCAGCTTTCGTGTCTAAGTGCCTTACTTGTAAGCAAGTGAAGACCGAACATCAGAGGCCAGCGGGTTTGTTGCAACCCTTGCCTATTGCCGAGTGGAAGTGGGAGCATGTCACTATGGACTTCGTTGTGGGTCTTCCGAGGACTCAGCGGGGTAGTGATGCTATTTGGGTGGTTGTAGACCGATTGACTAAGTCGGCGCACTTCATTCCTATGCGCGTGAGAGATTCGGTAGATCATCTTGCCGACTTGTACATTCGGGACATAGTGAGGTTGCACGGGGTCCCAGTGACGATCGTCTCAGATAGAGATCCTCGTTTTACTGCTAGGTTGTGGCAGAGTTTGCAGAGTGCCTTAGGCACTAAGTTGACCTTCAGCACGGCTTATCATCCTCAGACTGACGGGCAGTCCGAGCGTACTATTCAGATCCTTGAGGATATGCTTCGCGTTGTGTTCTTGATTTCAGTGGGTCGTGGGAGAGGCACTTGCCTTTGGTGGAGTTTGCCTACAACAACAGTTTCCAGTCTAGTATCGGTATGGCACCGTTTGAGGCCTTGTATGGCCGACCGTGTAGATCTCCAGTTTGTTGGGCCGAGGTGGGTGATGCACCGCTGTTGGGTCCGGAGTTGGTGAGGGAAACGACGGAGAAAGTTGAGCTTATCCGTAAGAGGCTTGTTACAGCCCAGAGTCGTCAGAAATTGTATGCCGACCGTAAGAGGAGAGCTTTGGTGTTTGAGGTAGGTGATCATGTATTTTTGAAAATATCACCTAGGCGGGGATTGATGAGGTTTGGGAAGAGCGGGAAGTTGTCCCCTCGGTTTATTAGTCCTTTTGAAATCCTTGAGAGGATTGGCGAGGCTGCCTATCGTTTAGCTTTGCCGCCGCAGTTATCCGGAGTTCATGACGTGTTTCATGTAAGTATGCTTCGGAAGTATGAGCCGGATCCATCACATGTGTTGGATTGGACTAATTTAGTGGTTGACGAGGATGTCTCGTATGAGGAGAGACCGGTTTGGGTTTTGGATAGGCGGGATCAAGTTTTGCGAGGCAAAACCATCCCTTTGGTAAAGGTTCTGTGGAAACATCACGGGGTGGAAGAAGCCACTTGGGAACGTGAATTGGAAGTCCGCGAGAAATATCCGGACATGTTTATTGATTTGTAATCTTGTATTTAGATTTTGTAATATTGTTGAACTTAAGAACTTTATATATGTCTTAAGTTGGAAAACATTGAGAATGTTTTGGTTTAATGGAAATATTTTGGAACTTGCCTCATAATGGAAGTTTAGTATAACATTGAATATGTTGAATATATTATTGAATTAGAGTTCTATCATGAAATTGAATATGATATTGAAAACTGTTGAAATTGAAAGGAAAAATGCATAATACTGATGCAGGTTGTAATATATGTTGTTTTATATACATATTGTGAGATGCCTCTTGATAAGAGATGAAATGACCGGTATTGGGTCAAGTTGTGCATTATTGTAATGTCATATTGTTGGAATTTGAAAAAAAAAAAAAAAAAACCTGTTTTCAAAAACTTATGCTTAATTTCGGGGACGAAATTCTTTTAAGGGGGGGAGGTTATAGCGACCCTCGGTCTTTTCCCATTTGGTTGTTGTACCCGGACTTATGTTCCGTAGATTCAATTGTTATTATATTGTTGTTGTTGTCCTTTAATTCCTTATTTTTGAGTTATAGGATATGTTGGGCAGGTTTTGTTACAGGTTGGTTGGGTTCGGAAACCAAGTGTTGCTGTCCAGTTTTTGGTTGGTCGCTCGAGCGAGGGTTTGGTCGCTCGAGCGAGGGTTTTTTTGTGTCTAGTGGCTCGAGCCAGGGTTTCTTCGCTCGAGCGAGCGATTGCGTCTAGTATAGACGTGAGAGCAGTGTTTCTTCTTCGCTCGAGCGAGCTTTCTTCGCTCGAGCGAGCGAGGTGTATGTTTTCGAGTCCTTCGCTCGAGCGAGCATTCCTTCGCTCGAGCGAGCTTCTGTGTTGCAGACCTGAAGCATCGAGTTTTTGGCTCGAGCGAGCTTTTCTTCACTCGAGCGAGGTTTTCTTGTGTCTGGTCGCTCAAGCGACCAAGTCTTCGCTCGAGCGAGCCTGTCCAGTTTAAATAGGCAGCAGCGGGATTTTGAACAGTTTTTCATCCTCTTTTTGATTCCAAACCCTAAGTCCGACTTCTCCCTCTCTTCTCTCTTAGGTTTGATCTATTTAGGGTGTGTTTCTACCCTAGTTGTTTTATTAAAAAGATAGTGTGAGTCGAGGGCTCCGTTTTAATCTGAGAGTTTGTGAATTTGGAGCACTTTGGATTTTGGGTCTTCATCTCCGTCTTCTCCATTTGGGTTAATTTCTTCGAGGTAGGGATTTCCTACTCCAATGTATAAGTTTTGTTCTAAGTTTTGGTATTTTGATATGTTGGGGGTATTTTGGTAATTTTGGGAAAAACCCTAGTTGTCTTAATAAATTGATTTGTATAATTAATTTAAGAAAAATTGGGAAAATTAGTTATATTCATGAAATTGAGGAATTTATTGATTAAATGGGGTAGTTGGTTAATTTAAATCACTCGCCTATTGAATTGTTGATTTATTTATTTCCAGTCTAGAAATAATTGTTTTGGGCTATCGGTGGAGGATAGTCGTGATTGTTGTAGACATTGCATGTGGATTAGGGATAACTGGAATTAATCATATTGGTTAAGTCATTGTTTTGACTATTGAATTAATACAGAAAATACATGTATTGATTGAGCATGCATTTGCATATTGTGTGGGAGGAGATAGGGGATGTACTCCACGGTTTAGGGGAAGCTAGCGGATGGACCTCTAAACCGGATTTTGTTTGGAAGGAGATAGGGGATGGACTTCATTAGCATCACTTTTATGTGTGCTTATTGATATTGAAGTGTTTTTACATGTTATTGATACAGCACTAAAATGTGTATCAATCTGGAAGTATGAAGTGTTTTGATATGAGCCTGAGTCTCATTTGTGTTGTCGTTATTGGAATTATTGTGAATATGATATATAGTTCACTGTTGTAAGTTTGGCCAGGTTCTGAGCCATGTTGAATAATTAATGGAAAGTGGAACTGATAATTTGTGTTATCCATCTATTGAATGCTAATGCTTTATTCAATACTTATATATGGTTTAGTATATTTCTACTGGGCTGTGGCTCACCCTATATGGGAACATCATTTTCAGGTCCAGGTAATAAGCTACCTCCAAGGACTTAGCTTGGAAGGATTTGGATATTGAAGATTTCCTTTCGTTATTGTTTTTTTTATTTGACAGTACATGTAAACATTCAAGCCTAGGGTTTTATTTGTATTTGAGTTAGAACTCATATTTTTGTGTCTAAGTGTTAGCTTGGAAAGATGTAAGCCCGTAGGGCATTTAATTTGATGTTACATGTAATGCTTTTCGTTAGTAATACTCTGATGAATGAGATAATGAATTGTTTCCTTTTAATATTGCATGTCAATGATATATATATAATGGGTTTAATTTGAGGGCGTTACAACTTTTTTTCTAACTAATTCTTTTTTCTATTCAAAAATCGTAGCCATCACACATTATACTTTTTCCAAGACCTTTATGTCTTCCTTGCCCTATAAATATTACATTCACGGAACGATGAAACTCATTATTTTTTAACTTTCTTTTCATGAGATAAATTAGAGGTTAGTTTATGTTTAATTTATTGTATTCTTTAAGTAGACTCTTTTGTCTTTTAGGTACACCATTTTTTTTCTTTTTTATATTTTATCTATGACCATTTTTTTTTTTTTTTGTATTTTATTTTGTGTGTCATTTCTTCTTCCTCTCTATCAACCATTATCTGTTTTTTGTTTATAATTATTTTTTGTTAGTTAATATTGTTTACTAGAATTTTTATACTAAAATGGTGTGATAGGGTTATTTGTGTAATAGAAAACATGTCACTCATTATAAAGTGATAAATCAAAATCCAAACAAAATTATTATTAATAAGTTTTTTGTATTGATTTTATGTTTGTATATCATTACTTTTTTTAAAAAAAAAATTACTTTAATATTTTTTTGATATTATGATATGTGTTAATTGACAATTGGTGCACATCATTACTTCAAAGGCATATAATAGTTTTTCAAAGTTATAAAAAGAAAATATCAATTTTAATCAATTTTTTTCAAAACTATTAAAGGTATTAGTCAATTATTTAATTATTTATCTTTAATATGTGTAGTTTATCTCTTCCTTTATGATACTTCTTTCTCTATTCCACTGTGAGTTCATATGTTTTTAGAAAAAAATCATATGTAATTTAAAATTTTGAATCTTTTTATATAGGAAGTTAAAAAATAAATTTTAGAATTTAAAATATAAGCTATACAAAAGCATATCCTTTTAAATATAGCTATATTTATAATTAATTTTAATCTATCTATTACCTATCCTTATTTATATTATCATATAAATAAAAATGTTGTACGATCATTGAAATTCAAAATCCTAATCTATTTTTTTCAAAATTTAAAATTGTTAAAATGCATATGTTGAAATATCATTAATTTCTTCTTATTATAAATTTTATTTTAAATCTAATAAGATTTGTTCGATGACTAATATTCAATTTTTGTATAAATATTTCAATATATTCCTTCCAAAAGTTAGTATAGCAAGTCTACAAAATCATATTTTAAAATTTAAAATTATTAATATTTTTATTTTTATTTTAAATAAGCATGTTAAAGTATAAATAGATATCCAAATAAACTTATACTTATTAATAAATATGACATTAATTTTAATTGTAATCACATCTTTTTAAAGTCTTTATTCATTTTTTAACTTTTTTTTATATTTTAATTACATGTTACGATGATTCTTTCTTACTCATTAAGCTTTTAAAATTTCTTTAATTATTTCTCTTTCAAAAACCAATATAACAATTTTTTTAAAATTCATATATTTTTATTCTAAAATAGTGAAGTATTTTTCATATTTTTTTTTTTTATAACAAAGCATAATTTTAATTGTTAATTGTCAATGCAACAATTTTAATTTGTCTATTCTATATGTTATAGTAAAGGAATATTTAAAACAACACTCTTAAACTTATATATAAAATTTTATTTACAAGAGATAAAATACAAATAATTAAAATAATTATCTAAATAATATATTATTTTATCCCATACATAGCACGAGTGACATGTTAATTTTTTAAATTATGGCATAGAGTTTTCAATAGAAGTAGGATTCAAATTTCCTTGTCAGTGAGGCACAATTTTGCTGGATGAGAAAGAGGCATTCATGATTTCACTGATGCTCTAGTATACATTGTTGTATGAATGTGCTTTTTTGTATTATGAGATGAATTTGGCATTTGTTGCCACTCCATTTGTTTGTTTGTTTTTTTTTTTTTTTTTTTTTGACAAACAATAAGATGTTAGTGAATTAATAAATTAGATTACAATGAAAAATGACTGCAGTCATTCCATTAACTTGAACCCTGCCCAATCCCTTCATTTGTTTGGAATTATGATTTGAGTGTAGAAAATTTATTTGGTAAAAAATTTTGAAAATATTTTTGAAAAGAGTTTTGAATTGAGTAGAGAATTGTTGATGTGACATTTAATATTTGACACAAAAATTTACAACTCAACCAAACATACAATTCAAAATTATTTTAAAACACATAAATTTTTTTTAAAAATTCAGAAAATATTTTTTTCGAATATATAAAATTTAACATATCAATTGCAAAAAAAAAAAAAAATTTACTGTTCCAGTCAACCGGCCGGATAACCGGTTAGGCCAAATTTTGAAAAAAAAAATTGAAAACCGCACTCAGATTGACAGAATACACAGAGCTTTCTGCAGAGTTGTAGAAAATTAATTCCACAACTCCATCCAAACATCATACTCAAACTACCACGTAGAAAACTAATTTGAAAACGGTTCCAAACAGAGCCTCAGTTTCTCACACTGTATTTTACATATTCTTGGGAAAATTGCAAATCAGTTGAAAGACTAAAAATATTACAAAATAATGAAAAAATTCATCACTTTAATTACTAAAGTTTATTAACTTTACCACTGATTTGAAAATTATTTTGAATACACTAAATTGCAATTTCCCTGATATTCTATCAGGTATTAGTATATTTAAATAATATCATAATCAGTATTTTTTTTTTTTCATAATTGCCATAGTACTACTAAAAACAAGTAATTTATCAAAAAGTAAACAAAATCTTTCAAACTTTATTTTGCTTCGCATTGTGTCGACTTTTTTTTTTCTTTTCTTAATCCCTTGTTTCTATTTTTACTTTTGTGGTTCACTCATTGAGTCATTGTACAATTCATGTAGGACTTTTAGATAAATCCACTCCAACAACCCCTGGGAGGCCTCCTAGGGGAGGATTTAAATACATCTATTAACCTTTTTTGATCGGATTTGGAAGTGTTAGTGAGGTTGAAGAAGGCTTGTGCAGTCTAGTTTATGGAAAGTAGGTCTTACAGGCTTTTCTTGGTTTCTCTCCAAGCATTTTCCATGAATTTATAGCAGAAGTTTCATATAGACAATTCAAGGGTTATATAGACTATTCAATTCATGGTGAGAATTTAACTCTACAAAGTATCCCAAAGTACGTCAAAATAAGCTTCTCGAGCAAGTCATAATAGAAACAAACCTATGCTTATAAAGCTTTGATATCTTCCAAAACAGGAAGGGAGGCATACTGTGGCAGACTGAAACCATTTAATTGGTTGACCAAAACAAGAAAATCAGCGAGCATTTGGACATTCTGAAGGCATCAGTGCTCTAGCCATTGCAAAGCCGCAAAAACCCCATAGCTTCAATTTGCAGACTCAATATGGCCTGACGGATCTGGTTTCTGCAGCCACCTTGCTTCCATTCGCCTTCACAGCAATCCAAGCTAAACCTGCCCAGGTAGAATTGTGCTTCCATGCCCCATCTACAATCACAAGGTAATCAAAGTCAGCCATCGGAGTAACAGAGAAACTAATAACAAGATATAACCGCCTGCCATTTCAATCAAGAGACGACAATTTGAGAACTCGGAACCCTCGAGACTGTAACTCTTGATATGTAAGTTCACTCCAACATCCCACCTGCAATGGATTATAGGGAATTTCCTCAAAGACCATTCTATTTTGAGCACACCAAATTTCCCACAAACCAAATAAATGACCAGTTCAGGGAGAGGGGCTTTGTCCAACCATCAAGACCACCAAATAGAGAAGGACAAACGGACCCCATTATCAAAATCTAAATTGTTATTGGATTTTGATTTGACTGAGTTTTGACCCTGAGATTTCTTGCTAAACACACCTTAGGAATTTATATAATCTTCTCTGATTGATGCATGCTGTGTGTGGAAAAATCCTATAAAATTTCCCTACGCAACTCAACAAAAAAACAGAAAAAAGAAATCACAATCAACAGTCTGGAAAATTATTCGGTAGTCCTTCAATACTACTGTGGCAGGTGTACATTGCACTTCAGACCAATAAGACCACGCAAAAAGAAGCTGCCCAAAATTCACATCTATTTATGGAAATTGTCATATTCCCATAAATATAATGAAGTTAATTCCGTGTCAAATCAAGTACAAAATTGTTTCAGAAGGAATAATTATAATTTCAGCCAGAAATTCAGGTCATTAAATTAAATCTAGACGTCACTAACGGTAAATTACAGCTTCAAACAAATTGAAACCAAAAGAGAACCTACCTGTACATATATAGTGTCATGTTGGAATTCTTTTAAGTAGTTTGTACACGCCGAAAACATTCTTCTGCTGCCAAAGGAATGGAATGAAGAACGACCGATACAACGGAGGTGATAGCTCCCTGTCCAGATATGGCAACGCTGCAACGATCTAAGGTACAAAGATATATTTAGAACAATTCACAGAGAGAGAGAGAGAGAGAGAGAGAGAGAGGATTTGACCTCCCATGTTGACAAATTGCTTCCTCGAGAAGTGAAAGGTCGTTCAAGCTGCAACTCGATGAGGAAAGTACACTTATCAAGATCCAGGAGCTGCAAAATTATCACAAGAAAACGCAATTGCTTTATTTTGATACAGTTTCAGGACAGGAAGAGAACATAACAATTAAAAGAAAATAAAAAATGTAGAGATAGATGATTTAATAAGTGGAAAGCATCTAATTACGTATTGCTCATCGGACGCCTTGTTCTTATTGTTGAAATATGGTGGTGCTGCTGAAGTCCCGCCCAAGGTAGAATTAAATGGGAATGGAAGAAGACCCCTGAACCCATCATCTATCCATTGAACTTGACCCACATGATCAGGAATGAAAAAGGATGATGGGAAGCGGTGCCATTCACTTCCAACACAAATTTGTGAACCTGCATCGCATAGGATGGAAAAGATGATTATGTGCATACAAACTAGAGCAGAGATACATGACCCATCTAAGTAAGATTAGCCTCATCGGCATGAATTTTTTTAATCCTTGTTGACCCATACAATCTAGATCATGTTTGTTTTTAGCTTGCAAAACAGTTCAACAAGGATTTTTTTTAGTGGGGTGGTGGGGTTGAATGATCATGAAAACTTGTAGCAAGAATAGCACGAAAAGTTCTGAATGATGAAAGGGGAAAAGAAAGCAAAAATAAGAGACATGCTAATAAAAGTGTATAAAATTCATTACAAACGCCAACACCACCAAAAAACTATCAGAAAAACTAGAAATGAATGAAATATTTGGGAATTATACCGGTACTCACAATATTTGTGAATAATAGAACAGTTGCATACACCAAGACATTTGTCTTGATGGTAAGCCTACTCAGAGAAGCAAGTCCAGCAGGTTAAAAACAGTCAGTTAGCTCCAATCCTGTCTTTTGGTAGATTATATTATCAAAACATTGCATATGATGAATAATCTAAATAAAGTATATATATGCACATACATACTTTCTCTGTAGGTATACATATGCCTATGTATACGTAAATATGAACTTATATATAATAATAAGGGTTTATTTCACTTTCTACTCTTCAACTATTGCCAAATTGTCTACTTAGTCCCTGAAAGTGAAATTAACCTTAATAATAATAAAGATCAAAAAGGCATTTAATTCTTTTCTAGAAGATAGAGATTTCAGACAGAACCACCCCTGCCCGTCTTCTCAGCTAAGTAAATCAAATTTCAAAAGCATCCTTTCACGAGGAGGGAACCTACATATCAATAGAACACTACCATTCAGCACTAAAGCAGATCAAGAATGGGGTGGGGTGTTATAATGCCAATAACTTGATCTTCTTTTCCAAACAGAAACTGAATCATAACAAGCCAATAATTTCAAAAATCCCTACATTGATTTAAGAATTGTCACAAAGCTTTCTACTATTCAAGATCAATAAACAACATAAAAGGGGAAACTGATTCTCACCCATCCCTACATCAGCATGGTACTCCAAATGTTTGTATATCTCCAAAGGAGCAGAATAACCATGAATGAGGGAGAATGTTCGAGCATGGGAGGAACATAAAACGAGGCCAAGAACCAGAGGTCTCACAGATTTTGCCATCTACATAAGCAAGAAAACAGAGATAATCAGTAATTAGCATCTCCCGCTGATATCACTAGAGATGATAACTGTCTTAGTAGAAGCTCACCGTAACAAGCAAAGAATTGTGATTGGGATTATATTTGTCTTGGAAAAAATCAGGAATGCTCTCAATGACAGCTGAGGCAGCTACACAAATAAGTGGGTATATTGGATAGAGGAATCTGCAATGGCAGGTAAATAAATTATGAGTCACTAAATACATCTCTAAATCTGCACATAATTAACATCACTTCAAGCTAGACTGGAGAAGAAAATCTTGTAAAGTCAAAGGTAATGCATGGGATAAAAGCTTCCAAGCAAACATTAACACCCAAGAAGCCTCACCAAGCGATTTGAAATCCAAGCTGGCACACTAAATGAGAAAGCAGTTTGACGCCACAAGATCATCTGCCATTTGTCAAAATTATGCTAAAATGTCATTAGATAAAAGGGTAACTTGCAGAAAGTAAATGAGATTTCTTGCTGGTTTCTCATTGGCACACCATCTCATATACAACTTCGTTATAAATGAAACAGCCCACTAAATCCTCCTGGCAATAACCATTTGTTTATCAGTTCAGTTCTTTGCCTACTTGTTTTATGGGTTATGTCATTGGTAAAGAGTTACATAGGTGCCTAACCTACGTTACATGGACTAGGGTATGAGTATTAGGTGCAAGTGTAGGAGTGTGTCCAAACATTAGATCTTCCTAAACCTAAGATATTGGAATATGGATCCAAAAGTTAGGTATGGGTATGGAGACACGTCTTAAACACACAAATATTAAATATTGTATATTGTATAATATTCTAAGATAAGATGTTGTAAATTATTTTAAAATGTACTTCCAATTAAATGGAAATTACGAAATTTATATCTCACAATTGTGGGGAGAAGTTGAAAATATTTTTTTACTAGAAACTGTGAATGTCTTCTTTTTCACATATAAAATTAGAGGATCCAAAAGTCTAATTGAGTAATAGTGTCGCACACATATCCCACAACTTTACCCTTGTCATATACAATGGACACACGTATACTGGGGGAAGAAGAAGAGTCCGTGTAACTAAGCGGTTTCAGAATCCAAACAATCTCAGAAGCACAATAACATTTGAATATAGAATTAAATGGTGGATGATACCCGTGGCTCTCAAATAATGATCAGCTACATGTGGAAGCAAACTCCTAATATGCAAATGAAGCACCCTCACACATATTTCTCATTAAAGTACGAAGTATGTGTTGTCCATCAATCTACGAGTTGAGTTCACAATAGGGTCACACAACAAAGGCTCTGCAAATTTGAGCACCCTCAAGCCTCACCCAGCCAGTAATGCTATTCAAGCATCAGACTAACTCCAAAGCACTATAGCAAGTCACACTGAATCAACAACTGTTTCTGTATTGCCTCACAAAGAGTTACTCTAGCTTAGCAATCTATGCTTGCCAGTTACGAATACGACAGCCAGATTGGGCCTACCATCATATTCATATGTCATCGTGGGACTTACAATGTGTTACTAGATGTAAAAATTAACCATGACAACTTGCAAGGCTTCAACTTGCAACTACGTCTCCAACAAAAAGCTCTGAACAATGCAGCTCAGTCATCATATCCATACAGAGATGGTATACTAAACCCAAAATGCAAATATTTCCACTCAAATCAAAAAAGAGGCATGTGGTAAACTAAAGACCACAAGACAAGTGCATTTATAAAGTGTTGAGCACTACCATTGACTATTGGCAGTAATTCATATCATGTCCTTAATAAAACTTGACATAAACAAACAGTAGGGAAACATAAAGAGGCATGGAATGAGTCCAACCTTTCTTCTTTGTGTGGATGCAAAGACATAAATGCCAGCCAAATATAGATAGGTGAGACGACAATCAACAAGTCTGGAGCATACTTCTTCCTTGCAATGGGCAGGATTCCAAGGAAAAGCAATGCAAGAACAAAGCAGAAGTTGAAATTATTAAATCCATTCCTCAGATAATACAACGGCCCTTCAGTTCCATACAAGTGGCTCTCACCACCCCCTAAGACATTATATAATAACAGATTCAGAACAGATGATGTCCATCTTCTATAATAGTAGTAGTCAACAAGCAATGAGAGTGCCTGGAATGAATCCAGAACAATTTGTCAAGTAAAGATGAGATACCACAAATAACTTCAGACAATTATAAACTTGTGTTACAAAAGCATGGGCATGAAAAATTCATGGGAAGAAACGATAACCAACAATTTAAACTTTACTTACCAGAAGCATAAGTGACGTGACAGCCCCTGCAAGAAATGCATGTTTGAACCTTCTAATCAATGAGCAAATTGTTATTGGCAGAAAAGCCAAGACTGAAAATGGCCAACCAAGAACAACCCCGACAACTGCAACTGCGACTGCCATGGCAGGTTTCTCAAAAAGAAATAATGCAGATGAGAGAGATATGGCATACATTGAGAACGAACTGGGCAAGAAACCTACAAATATAGCACAGATGACAGATAAAAATTCTGACAAAAATAACATCGACAAGCATTTCTTATTTATATATATTTTTTAAAGGATGAATATGGAGAGTATGGTAAAACTAACATTTGGCTCCTAAAAAGATGCCTTGCACTGTGTTTGGTTCATTGATTTGAGCAGGGATTTGGAAAGGGAAATGAAAAATGTAAGTCAAATGTGAATGAAATATATCTACATTTTACCTACATTTTACACACGTTTTCTCTTTCCCTTTCCCTTTCCCTTTCCCTTTCCAAATTCACGAACCAAACATAGCCTTATTGCAAGATCTATAGTAGCACAATGTGAGAAAATGGGATAGCAGTTCAATGAGCGAGGCTTACTCACTTGTGCTAGCAAAAAAGCAACCACTAGTTAAGCATAGCATTGCAAGCGCATAACAAGCAAGGCGTTTTCCATATTTCCTTGAAAGGGCTATTATCAGAGCAGCCTCTGTGATGACAGAGAGGAGACCAAGGAAGATTCTTACAGCATAGAATACTCTCACCTGGAAGGTAGAATACTAATTAGTTGAAACTGCACAAAGTTGACGAAGTAAAATTGTGCCAAGTCAGGGAATAATATATCTGAAACTGCAAAAGTATCTTACTTTTTCCTCACTAAACAACCAGGAAGCTGGTCCACCCACTAACTTATGAAAAAGAAGGTACAGGTATGAGCGAAGTGCAAACTGGGAGCTGCAGGAGACACATCGGAAAACAAAATCTAATCAATGCCCAATTAGTACCCATTAATGGATGTTTGGGAGGGGACGGATTGGGTACATACCTACCCTTTGGCATAAATGCACAAAGTGGCTATCCTCAGACTTGAACCCATAACCTCAAGATTAATAGGCCAAGGTTTTAATCACTAAACCAGTGATTACCCCTTAAAAACAAAATCCAATCAAGAAAAAAAATTCCAAAGCACTTCAAGCTCCAGCAACACTTTTGAGAATTATAAAACAAACTAAATCCCTAAATGATAATAGAAAAATATTATTCAAAAAAAAAAAAAAAAAAAAAAAAAAAAGGGAACTTTAATGTTGATAAGCATTATAATTTAGGAAAACCCATATTAAGACACATCCAAGATTATATATTAGTAAAAGAAAGGAATGCAACTTGCCAAGAACCAAGTAGGAAAATAGGGTTTCCAGAGAGAGAAACATTAAAATGGATCAGATTACATGTGTCACAGAAGGCATTTCATTACCACTTTAGTAATAAGATAGAAAGGATTACTAACAACAGAATGCTTCGTCTGTTAGCAATGGAATCAGGGGAGTTTGTTGCGGCTGACTATGAAGGATCTGTTCGCGAGCCAGTGGTGAATGCTTTCGAGGGGGATGAGCCTCCTTGCCCAGGAGAGGTGTCTGATTGGGTGTTATCTGAGATTCAGGAGGTAAGTCAGCTGCATGGTGTCTCCTTTGAAAGGCATAAGGATGAAGCTATAAAGTTGTTCTCTGCAACTGAGGCTTCTTGGAGAGGGAATGTTCCGTCTGGCAGAAGGGTAAAGGTGTAAGGGAGCTGAGGAATTTGGAATGCTCGGTTAACTATGACAAACGCAAGACAGGAGGTGGTCGGGGGCTTCAAGGAAGAATAGCGATAACCAACTATTGTTGCCATGCGCTTAAAATTTTTATCTTGGAATGTGCATGGGTTGAATGATAGGGGGAAGAGGGTGTTGATCAGATCTTTACTAAGGAATGCCAAGGCAGAAGTAGTGTGTCTTCAGGAGACAAAAATGGACTGTATTGATGAGGAGGTGGTTCGGGAGCTGTGGGGGGGTCATTTTGTGGATTGGAATCATCTGCCGGCTATTGGGGTGGCAAGGGGGTTCTTGTATGCTGGGATAGGAGGCTGGTGGTGAAGGAGGAGGAGGAGATGGGTGGTTTCTCGATGTGTTGCCTCTTTCATTGTGTTGAGGATGATTTCCGGTGGGTGTTCACAGGTATGTATGGGCCTGCTAAGTTACACGGATGCGGGTACGAGGATCGGGTGCGGGTGCGTATCTAGGGGTCGGACACTTCAAAATTAAAAATTAAGGATACGTGGATATGTATCCAAATTTGGATACGGGTACGGGGATACGTTAAATATATATATATATATTTTTTAAATATAGTTATTAAGATGAGTTATATTATATAAATAACAAATAATTATTTTACATATATGTGTTTATTTATTTTTGTTAATATATATAAGTGTATATTATCTTATAAATATATTATATGTTATACAATAATTATTATATAATATATAAT
Organism: Camellia japonica; assembly: GCA_030407325.1. Lineage (NCBI taxonomy): Eukaryota > Viridiplantae > Streptophyta > Magnoliopsida > Ericales > Theaceae > Camellia > Camellia japonica. Next base: position 30,503,957 of record JAPPVO010000031.1, read on the forward strand.
AATAATAATTATTATTATAGTTATTATAATAATAATAGTTATTAATTATTATTATTTTATATAGATATATACGAATGGTTATAGATAATAGTTATAATAGGTATTATTATAATAGGAATTATTATTATAGTTATTATAATAATAGGTATTAACTATTATTATTTTATATAGATATATACGCATATAGATTATATAGATATATACGCATATCTGAATCAAGAGACAGGGACGAGAGGGAGAGGGAGAGAAGCGCAGCGAAGGAAGCGATCGATCGATCGATCGCGATTGCGATCGCGAGGGAGAGAGAGAAAGCGACAGAGAGAGAGAGAGTCGTCTGGGGCTTCGATCGACTGGAACGACTGACGGAGTTCGATCTGCGACTGGAACGACCGGATGGAGCTTCGACTGGATGGAGCTTCGACTGGATCATTCGACCAGGTTATCTCTTTTCTCACCTCTTTCATTTCTTTTGCTGTGAGCCGTGTCCGATCGAGAATAGACGAATCCGACACAGATCCCACACCCGCACCCGTGTCGTGTCGTGTCGACACGGGTACTTCGCCCCAAAGTGGCGAGTCCATGTAACACAGTGGGCCTGTGAGGGGGTCAGAAAGGTTTCTTTTTTGGGAAGAGTTGCAAAGTATAGGGTTGTGTTTGGTCCATGGATTTGGGAAGACAAAGGGAAAAGGTGTGTGAAACCGTATATATTTCATTCACATTTCACCTACCTAATCTCTTTTCCTTTCCAAATTAGTTCCTAAATCATAAACCAAACACAGCCTATGGCTCCGTTAGAGCGTCTCTGACGCTTACTCTTTTTTTTCCATCAAATTTAATGAAATAAGTACGGTTTTGTTGCTCTAACCATGAACTCAAATCCATATCAAGTGAGGGAAAACCAAAAACTTTCATTAAATTGGGGGAGGCTTGAGTGTTTCATCAAATTGAGAAGGTGGTCATTATTGTTGCAAGTAGCCGTTGGGGCATCACACTAGACCAGACTATCGGCCGGTTGTTCTCCCGACAATCTTGTGCTTGCAAAAATGGAGAGAAATTTACACAGGCCCGTCAATCGCTCAGACATCCTCCCGATTGACCAATTGTGTGATGAAAATTAAAAATTTAGGGGTTGTTTGGAATGACCTAAATAAGTGCACTTTTTGTCTTTTTACGAAAAGATGTGCAGAAAAGTAGAGAGGTGATGTGATGAAAAAAAGATAAAAAGATAGATTATTTTTAGCTTCCCAAACTTGGCCTTAGCCTTGGTTTGGTTTTCATTTTTGGCTGTTTAATCACAAAAAAAGACAAAAAAATTACAAAATCACAAAAAGACAAAAAAGCTACAAAAGTACCAAACTACCCGTATACAAACAAAAAGTCAAAAAAGCATCCTTCTATACTATGGGCAATTTTGTCATTCCAAAGTAAAAAAAAAAAAGTCAAAAAAGCCAAACAATAATACCAAACAACTAAAAAAGTGCCAAGCTAAAAAAATAATAAAAAGTCCAAAAAACCAACTAAAAATGTCATTGCCAAACGATCCCTTAGTGGTGGATCACTTGGTAGGAGATGAAGCTTTTAACCCAAATCTTTACTCAAATTTGATGGGAAAAAAGCAAGCGTTAGAGATGCTTTTAGGCAGGTTGTTATTTTAGGAAAAAATATCACTAAAAAAAACCCATACAAAAAAGATAAAAAAATTACTTCCCATTCACACTACTTTTTTTGCATATTTTTGTGAAAAGCTAAAAAAAAAAAAAAAAATTTATTCCCAATCGTATGATTTTTTTTAGTAAAAAAGTTACTTCCAAATGTAGCCTTCTAATAATTTCTCACCAAATAACAAGTCTGAAAAGACCAAAAGAAAGAAAAACAAATAAAAAAATAAAAGTAATTGACAAACCACTCTTCTATGATCACATAGACGAACCAAAAATCAACTATTCTCAACTACATTTTAGCAATAAATTCGCTCTGAATTCACAAAACAAACAATAAAAATAATCAAAGCAACCACTCATACACAAAATCATAGCTATATATATATATATAGAGAGAGAGAGAGAGAGAGAGAGGGGCTTATGGGGACCTGTATTCCCAAGTTTGGAAGCCAGATTGGTAGAGAAGGAAATGAAGAGGCTCCCAATAATTGAAGACCTCGTCACAGTCATGTATTAGGTTCGAAGTTGCACTCATATATCTAAGAACTCCTAGGGCTATCAACGGTAATTTCCACCCCAATCCCTTGTCCGACTCTTCGCCACCGGTCGATCTCTCCGTCTTATCGAACTTCGTGTACGACGACGACGATGGATGATCCGACGGCTGTGGCCGTCTCTTCCGAGTTGTTTGATCCATTCCTCTACTCTTTCTCTCTCTCTCTCTCAGAAAAACTCTCTATGCCTGTCTTGATTCTCACAAGACATCCATAGGCCGGTCATTTCAAGTTTTAAAAAATTCAAAAAAAAGTTGAATAGTGACTATCTTACTTAAATCACATCTTTTTTTTAAGTTATATCATTTTTTTATTATATTACTTCAAATTCAATTTATATTTTATATTTTTTTATAAAAAATTAAAAAATATACTTATTTATATCATTCCAAACAATCCTGTAAAAGTTACATTTTCTTTCCTTATAAATTGTTCTCTTGAATTATTGATATTATCCTCTAAAATTTTTAAAACATAAACATATTCTACCTAAACATATTCTTATTAAGCGATGATATATAAATATAAATTTTATATAAAATTTTTAAACACAATGATATAGTTTAATGGCGACCTTTCACTTTAAAATAAAATTTATATTTACAACATCATTATCACGACATTTTTATGATTTTTTTTTATAAATTTTTATATATGAATAGAATATTTCATTTTTATTTCTATCATCATTTTTTTTCTCATCTATTCACTCACATTTATTACAGTATTATCAAACACCATCATTCACATTTATTACAATATTACTAAATTTTTGTATTTTTGCATTTGGTGAACTTAAAAAATATATATATAAAATACTATACTTTTTAAGTATATCTAGATTAGGTGAATTTAAAAAATAAAAAAAATACTTAAAATATTTTAAAATTTTAGTAAAAATAAAAAAAAATTAATTTTTTGTATGAGTGAAATCAAAAAAGATGATTTTTATTTCTTTTAAAATAATATGAACAAAAAATCAGCATTATTTTATTATTTTATATGTATAAATATGTTATTTTAATTTGACAGAGGAGTAAGTATAATTTTTTAAACGTGAAGGAAATCTGTATTAAATAGAAACCTAGGGTGTCAATGTAATTCACCCATCATTTTAATTATTATTTTTTTTGTATAAATATTTGGGGTATTTTTTTTCAGGTCCTTAGTATTATGATTTTTTAGCATAAAGGACACCAAATATTTTCATAATGTCTAAGGTCCATCAACAATATTTTCATAATGTTTAAGGTCCCTCAACCTTGATCCAAAGAAATTTCAATCCAGAGAAATTTCAGTCCAGAGAAATTTCAGTGCAGAGAAATTTGGTCAGAGAAATTCTAGCCCAGAGAAATTTCTCTGGATGAGTTTCTCTACTTTTCTTCTCATTCACATCCAAATCATTCTGATTCATTAGGTAAGCAACATTGTTCAACTGAATTCAACTGGAAAAATTCCACATTGTAATATGTAAACAACATTAGAATGGGATAACAATGGTAACTTACCAAAACTAGAGAAATTCTGAAAAAATCTGAGTATTTCTCTGATTTGTTATTCAAATATTAATTGAGAATTTCTTTGGTTTATTAAAAATAACAATTGAGAATTTCTCTGGTTTATTAAAAATAACAATTGAGAATTTCTCTGGTTTGTAATATCTGGAAAAATTTCTGCAACTTACCCAAATCTGTTCTTCGTTTTTTTCCAGTTGAATTTTTCAATTGAAAGTGTTTCTCTGATGTTTGCAGATTCGTCCACCAAATTTCTCTGGACTTCGAAATTCCTTTGGATAATCTAAGCACAATGGGAGTTGTTTGCTCGGCTGGAAAAATTCAAAATTTCTCTGGCTGCATGGTTAGAAAAGAAAGTAAACTTAATCAATATTAAAGTCGCATCATAAGTTAGAACTGAAATTCCTTTGCTTTGAACTGAAATTTCTCTGGATTTATCCAGAGAAATGCTCTGATTTTAGCTGAGCTTTGACATGATCTGGAATAATTTTTATTCACTCAATGGAGTGAATAATCCCAATCATAAACAAAATTTCTCTGACCTATATATATATATATATATATATATTATCTGATTTAGCTGATTTCTCTGATTTCTATAATTTGTATAGGTCCAGAGAAATTTATATAAATTATAGAGTGAACTGTTGGTCCAGTTGGTCCAGAGAATTTTGTTATAATGGATTGTTATCAACATATTTATCATATATGGATTAGAAAAGAAGATATATATATATATATACATAATGGATTACATATTTATCAACACATATTTATAATGGATTGGTCCATTATATATATTTATCAACAGTATAAGCTATATATATAATGAATTGTTACAATGGATTGTTGTATATTGTATATATATATAAATTTCTCTGGGTTAGAAAAGAAGGTAAAAGTTATCAACAATTCACTCTATTGAGTGAATAAACAACAATAGCAACCTATATATATATATATATATAAATTAAAAGCTAGCCCCAAGCTCCAATGCAAAACCACACCAAGAGGACTTCGGGTTCGAACCCATCTTCTCCAAGCTCTCCTTGTGAAATTTCTCTGGGTTTCTTCGTAATTTCTCTGGCATGTTTATTTGTTCAATGCTCATTTCCTCAAAATTTCTCTGTAATTTCTCAAAATTTCTTCGTAATTTCTCCATTTCCTCAAAAAACCTGCAATTTTCTCTGCACTACACAAAAAATGCAATTTTCTCTGCACTACAAACCTGCAATTTTAGAGTAACAAACCTGTAATTTTCTCTGCACTACCCCACAAACCCCGAAAAAGAAACCAAAAGTCTCTATGAACAAAAAACATGCAATTTTCTCTGCACTACACAAAAAATGCAATTTTCTCTGCACTTTTCTCTGCACTACAAACCTGCAAATTTATAGTAACAAACCTGCAATTTTCTCTGCACTACCCCACAAACCCCGAAAAAGAAACCAAAAGTCTCTGTGAACAAAAAACCTGCAATTTTCTCTGCACTACACAAAAAATGCAATTTTCTCTGCACTTTTCTCTGCACTACAAACCTGCAATTTTATAGTAACAAACTTGCAATTTTCTCTGCACTACCCCACAAATCCCAAAAAAGAAACCCAAAGTCTCTGTGAACAAAAAACCTACAATTTTCTCTGCACTACACAAAAAATGCAATTTTCTCTGCACTACAAACCTGCAATTTTCTCTACAATTTTATGTTTTCATTCTATAGTAACAAACCTGCAATTTTCTCTGCACTACACAAAAAATGCAAAGTGAACAAAAAACAGAGCAAAAACGCAGAAAAACAGAGCACCAAAAAACAACTCATAAGCATGTTGACAGAGAATGAAAAAGCAACTCCAAAAATCAAAATCAACTCCATCGAAAATTCATCAATAACAGATAATGAAAAATTAACTTCAAAAATAAAAAACAACTACACTGAGTTCGTCTCTCTCACATTGATCAAAACAAAAACAAAAACCTAATTCAACACCTACACGATCAAATCAAATTAAAAATTGAAAACTTATCTAATTCAACTCCACATGAAATCAAATCAAACACAATGAACCAGATTTCAACTCCTACACGATCGATCAACACCTACAAACAACGAACCTGATTTCAACTCGTACAAGATTTCAACACCTACAAAAACGAACAGGATTTCAACACCTACAAAAACCCTAGAAAATCTCCACAAAAATCTGAATCTGCCGCAGATTCGGGGGGGTGACTGCTGGGGCATGGGGTCTGTTGGTTGTTCTAGGTTATGACGTTGCCAGTGGTTGAGTCGCTGGTGCTGGTTTTACTCCGGGAGAATGAAGTCGGGTGAGGAACAAGAGTTGATCTGGACAGATCTGAGAATGGAAAAGTTTAGAGAGAGAGAGATAGAGAGAGACGAGGGTTGGGGATTTGGAGCCAGCGGTGATCAAGCTCAGGACAACGTGGATGGAGAGGGGATGGGGTGAGGGACTTTAGACTACAAAAGAACAGATTGTGGACCTAATCCATTACTAAAAGTTGGATAGGGACCTTAGACCGATTTCCCTAAATATTTTATTTAATGAGCTTTAAAAAATAATTCAAAATTGGTTTCTTATTAAGCTCAAACAAAATTCATTTAAATATATAATTATTAATGTACGATCATTTCATTTTTTATATTAATATTTTATTTAATATATTTTAAAAAATAATCAAAATCGTTTCAAAGTGAACTTATCAAGCTTAAATAATCTCTAAAATTGATATGAATAACTTGAGAAGAAAAAAAATGAGGAACACAATTATCTCACTTTGCTTGGTTCTATTTTTTTAAAAACACTTTTTAGAAAATTTTATTTTCCTGTTTTTCTTACTTTTTTTTATTTTTACTGAATTTTTTAAATATTTTCAGTATTTTTTTTTACTTTTTAGACATATCTAACATAAATGTACCTAAAAAGTATAAAAATTGTGAAAAAAAACTTTTAAAAATTCACTAAATATCAAAAATATAAATAAATAAAAAATCAGTACATTTTTTTATTTTTATATATTTATTAATTTTTTAAAATATTTTTTTCACAAATTTTTTACTTTTTAGATACATCTAAGTAAGGTGCATCTAAAAAAGTCAAAAAAAATTAAAATTTTAAAAATATTCACTAAAAACAAAAAATACGAAAATTAAAAAATCCAATTTTCAAAAATTTAATTCAAAAAATTTAAACCAAACACACTGATTATTTCTTCAAAAAATATAAATTAATATATATATATATTGGTTCAAGTTGAAGGCATCTCTTCCACGTTACCACGTGACACCTACCAAATGAAAGACTTTGATTGTTGGAATTAGAATCAGCATTGTTTGGCGTCTAACGAGGCTCTTATGAAATATGGTTTTAACCCAAGGGGTTGTGGCATTGTGATAAGGTTTTGGGGTTTAAGTCCCAAGGTCACAAGTTCAATTCTCCCCATGGGTCAATCTCCTGGGCGAAGCACTGTTGGTTAGGAGATTGGACCTCAAGGATGCCTAATCAGCTACTTGGTGTGGGTTTAATGCTCCCCCGGCTGTGCGAGTCCTGACTTAATCGAAGCTTGCCTTGGGAGGTCGGGACAAGCTTCCAGGTTATAGTCTCTTACTCGGAACGGACAATAGGACACCCTGGTGATCTCCTCATGGGGCGCTGCCTTGGACCTGCGGGAGGGTGGGAGGATTTCCCTGTAACCAAAAATATATATATATATATATGGTTTTTTTTTTTTTAGGGTCCCTAATATTAAGACTTTATAGTATAAAGGATATTTAATATTTTCATAATATCTAAGGTCCCTCAATATTGATTCAGAGAAATTCCAGTCCAGAGAAATTTCAGCCCAGAGAAATTTTTCCCAGAGAAAATTTGGACTGCACAGAGAAAATCTCACATTTCTCTAGACTTTCCAAAGAAATTCACTTCAACCCAGAGAAATTTCCCTCTCTACTCAGAGAAATTCACTGAAAACCAAAGAAATTCTCACCTCCAATCCAAAGAAATTCACTTAACCTAGAGAATTCTCCCTCTCCAACCCAAACCAGAGAAATTCTTCCTCTCCAATCCAGAGAAATTCCAATTTCTGTGATTAAGATGCCAGAGATGGAGGCAAATTTCTCTGCTTTGACATCATGGGCAACTTTGTATACATCAAGAAGATAAATACAGAGGGGGAAAAATGCAATGGGATTTATACAAATTAAGCATTTTAGGTTCCAGCTCGAAACCAAAGAATTTCTTTGAACCAATCCAGAGAAAATTCAGTTCAAAAACCAGAAAATTTCTTTGGTTTCAACCCAGAGAAATTCAACTCAGCAATTAATTCAGTTAACATTAGTCACTCTTACAGTGACACGCCACATTTCATAGCATTCTAATTAAGTGGTTACTAAATGGGTTATTTCTTGGTTTTAATGCATGTGACGCCCCAAAATTTGGGGACATCATAGTAAGGTTTGAAACTTAAAATCAATTTTCTTAATTAAAAATCCTCATCAATGTTGCCACCAAATTTACCATCATCCATTAATTACAACACCAAAACTAAAAGTTCTTTAATTACAACTCCAGTAGAGAAAAACTAGAAAACTCAGAAAGATGGTTCATGGAACTTTGGCACGCTTCAAGCTAATCAGGGCTGAATGTTGCCTTCCAACACCTCGGTGTTTCCTTCGGTTTCTTCGGTACCTGGCATGAAACGCCAGGGCAACGAGGATGCCAATGAGCGACGAGCTCAATAAGGCATTATAACCCGAAATACCCACCCCGATAATAATACCCACAATGAATAATGTGTAGTAACAGAATGACAGGTAGCATTTAATAACCATAATAGGAATGCCATCAGTTGAAATAATAACAATAGATAATAAATAAATAAAATGACAAACAGAGGCAGTATTTCATCATAAGAAAAATGCCCACTCCTTAGAATCCGAACATAAAATCTGGCATAAAACGCCAGGGCAACAAAAATATATGCCATGAGTTTTGCAACACAGTAAGAAAACATAACCAACCTACCATTCTTTTTAAGAGAAAAATATGAGCTTCTAAACATGAGATAACAATATAATTGTAAACATAAATTATAATAGTTAGATTTTAATAAATTAGGTGACACTCGAAATCTCACCAAAGAGATTTAACTTACCAACCACTAAGCATGGCAACGGTTAATTTGAAACCCTCCCTTGGTCAAATATTTAAATGTTACCTACAGTAACTACCAATGATGCCCACGCACCAGGGTTACATACCCGAGTCGTGACATCACGGTCTGCCCCAAGGAAACGGTCTGCCAGGGGTACGTAACCTCCCTGTGTGCCACCTGCACGTCCACCCTTATTCGAAAACCGAATACCGAAAAGGGTTCAAATAAGTCCCGTGCCATCTTAGAGTTTCGCAACACAATTTACGTGAGAATTTTCAAAACCAAGGCTCACCCTGAACAACCGCGAATTCTCAAAACCAGGGCTCACCCTGAACAACCGGTATTGACCGTCAATTGTTAACTTTGTGTATGCCGTTAATCATTTCAGTTAATTTTGATATTAATCACCAATAATTCCAATTTTTAATCACAAATAATGGTTTACCAACTCATTAAAATTCCAACATAAAATATTACACATATCACACGATAGTAAACCATGTACAAAATTTAAATAAACAATTTACTTAAACCATGGTATAAAATAATGATGTAGACACCAAAAGAAGAAATAAATCATAATCACACACGTGCATGGATTTTTAATCTACAAGATTAGATTAGCACCATATTAAATTTTAGTCCAAGGAAAACAATTGAAGAGATTATTTATTTTATTTTTTTGCTTCCTCCTTAATCTGCCACAATTTTCAGAACGTATATCTTGCAAATGAAATTATAAATAAATTACTTATACAACTCTAAAATTCATATAACTCTACAAAATACTCAATAAACAGGTTATGGTCGTTTTTCAGAAAGAATTTTCCAAAAATAAATTATAAAATTATTCTTAAAAATTCCAAGAATGTTCATGACACAGATTTATCACATTTTATTAGATTAATTCCATACTTAAATTTATAAATCAATTACATAATCTAAAAATTTATTATGAAAATAGACTTCTCAAATTTCATTTTTTGCTTAGAAATTATCAGATTTGGTTTAATATAAAATTTTTAATGATTTTTCAAACACATAATAAAATCTGTCTATGGCTCCAGATTTGGTTAAAAATCTGTATAAATTCGTACAAAACTCAATAATTGTTGAAAAATTTTGTGGATGAACTAGACATCATTATCAACAAATTTGTAGAAGAAATCATCTTCAAATTTTGAGTATAAAATTGTCTAAAAATTCGTACAACTTCCTGACAGATTTAAGGGACCAAAAACATCTTCAATAATCTTTACTTGTTCTTCTATACCCAACATGAAATTAATTCTTCAAATCTCCTAAAATTCCATTGATGCATGTAAAGATGAAGCCCAAATTCATGAGGAAAACACAAATCAAGCTTAAAATAATTAATTTCTAGTTTATTTTCCATGATCATCCACATGCATGCAAGGATGGATTTTAATTTGTGAAGAATAAAAATAAATCAAACTCTTACTATTTAATTTCTAAATATATATCCATGATCTTAAGGCGTAACTCAAGATTTCTTGGTCTTCTTGTTAATTCCTATTAATTACATGATTTTGAATCCAATTCCATCCTTAATTTCAAGTGTGATACAAGAATTCTACAACAATCAAGGTTAAAATCCTTACCTTAACCTCCCATGGCTGAATTTTTTTAACAAGCTCTTGAACTCTCCTTTTATATCTTCATTTAAATCTCCTAAACCCAAGCTTTTTCCAGCAAAAGGGTGAACTTCTCTCTCCCACTCTCTCTCTCGGTTCTACTCTCTCTCTGCCGGGTTTGCACAGAACAATATGGAGCCACACTTTTTTTTTTTTCACCAACTCTTATCAATACAAGAACCCATATATAATATATTTATGTATATATCACAAGCTGCCTTCACACTACACGTACACACACACAAACTAGTTTCATGACACCACAACACACACGTGTACAACTCCAAGAGCTCCAGCACAACCTTCACATGCACACACACACCAACGCTCAGTACACCCACACCCACTTATGCCTTCAATTCTAATTTAGTCCATAATTAAATTTTGTCTAGAATTAATTTAATTAGATACCACTTAATCTTAATAAATTTTGATTAGCATAAAATTAGTTAATTGTAACTAATCTCAAATCCCATATAATTTAATTAGTCCAATTGACTTCCATTAGGGTCCAATTAATTATATTTAAATTTATCGGTACAAATCAGATTTTTAGTCAGACTCCCAAAAGGCTCCAAATAATAAATCGAACTTATTGCCATCATAAATTTTGATTTCCCAAATCATTCAGGCCTTCAATTTCTGATCGAACTCCAAATTTCCGTCAATTAATTTACATATTCAAATTGGGCACATCATAATTAAATTTAATTTATAATAACCACAATTCTCAATCCTCATGACTTAATCAACTCCAATTAGGACCTAATTAATCAAACCTTAGTTTTATTAAACTGAATCGAATATTTAATTACACTTTCATAGGGTCTAACACTTAAAATTAAACTGATTTAACTTATCAATTCCACCTCCTTAGGCTATCTGGACGTTAACTTTCTAATTCTAAAATAAATCCTTAATAAAATAATTTATAAATAACAAATATTAAACACCCAAAAAAATTATTATTGTTATTATTTATTTATTTATTTATTTATTTTCTTCTAAGAATAATAAAATGTGGGTTTTCACAATGCAGGAAAAAAATAATGATCGTAGTCCCTAGGGAAACACACTAACCTGTGGTTGTCTCTAGAGTTGTAAACGAAAAGTGTGGCAATGAATATGCCATATCACAATACAAATCTGAAGATGATAGTATTTTCTCTTTTTCAGCCAAACCCACCTGTTGCATAAGAAACTTGGAATGGAAAGCAATAAATTGGAAGAGAGTTAAAAACCACACGCAAACAAGGACAGAAAATATATATATATATATATATATAACAGTAGCCAAAAGTACATGATGCTCATACTTCTGCTGCAAGTCGAACAATTTTTACTTTTGAAGACGCTGGTGTGGCCGACTGGAACGGGGCCGAGGCGGTGAGCGACGGCGATGGAGTGGAGATTCCAAGAGGAACGAGCCGATGAATAGATGGATTTGATGCAGCGAATCGCCATTGGCAAGTAAGCTTCGTATCTAAGCTCTAAGACTTGGTTGCCATCGAAGGTGTCGCGGGTGAACTCTGCGTTCAGCTCTTCAATCAGAAATTTATAGAGAGGCAGGCCGGGTCGCGGATCCGGGCGGCGCGGAGGTCTGTGACGGTGGCGGAGCGGAGGGAGGAGTCGGAGGAGAAGGTGTTGAGGAAGAGGTCGTAGAGGAGGGTGGAGGAGCAGAGAAGAGAGAGAGAGAGGGGAGAGACAGAGTCAAATTTCTCTGATATATGTTTAGGGACCTTAGACATCAAAAAATAATTTTGTGGATCTCTTCCATTACGGAAAGTGGGAGAGGGACCCTAGACTAATTTTCCCATGAAATATTGAGCTGTTTTGGTAATATAATTAAAAGTTAATTTTTTGATTTTTTAATTTTTTTTAGTTAAAAAAGTTACAAAAAATTCACAAAAAAATTAGTTTTTTTAGTCAAAAAATTACAAAGAGTCAAAAAATCAAAAAATCAATTTTTAATCAATTTTCCAAAACACTTCAGGGAATAAGATTATATGTTACGGGATTAAACATTTCAACTTCACAAATAAATATCCATTTTATTAATATGAACAGTTAATGTTATATGACAAATTGAGAAGATTATGAATGTAAAAAATTAAAGTTAACTAAATATAAATTATAATAAATAGACGGTCTATTTTTTAAAATATATATGTTATATGGATAAAAATAGGGGAATTGACCCATAAATCCTAAAAGGTGGGATTGTAATCTAATCAGTCCCATATTTAATTTTGTACACCCAAAGGTCCCATTATTTGGGGGTGGACAGTTTTGCCCATGAACTTATTGTTTTGGGTTTGGTGATATTATGTTTGAATGATGTAGGTGTATGTAACGTTTGGGAAAAGCTTACTATAGCTTTTTTATGATGTGGATGTATGTAACGTTTGGGAAAATCACATTTATGATGTTGGTGTATGTAACGTTTGGGAAAAGCTTACTATAGCTTTTTTATGATGTGGGTGTATGTAACGTTTAGGAAAAGCTTACTATAGTATGTAACGTTTGGGAAAAACACATTTATGACGTGGGTGTATGTAACGTTTGGGAAAAGCTTACTATAGCTTTTTTATGATGTGGGTGTATGTAACGTTTGGAAAAAACACATTTATGACGTGGGTGTATGTAACGTTTGGGAAAAGCTTACTATAGCTTTTTTATGATGTGGGTGTATGTAACGTTTGGGAAAAACACATTTATGACATGGGTGTATGTAACGTTTGGGAAAAACACATTTATGATGTGGGTGTATGTAACGTTTGGGAAAAGCTTACTATAGTTTTTTTATGATGTGGATGTATGTAACGTTTGGGAAAAGCTTACTATAGCTTTTTTTGGGTATAGTAGTGTATGTAGAGGTGTCCACGTTATTTATGACCCACACGTTTCAACCACAAAAAAAAGGGTACATTAGTCAAAAAAATCATTTCATAATTACATAATGGGATCCTTCGGATCACATTACCAAAAAAATAGGACTTGGACGTCTATTAATTTTAAAATGGGACTTGGTAGACTACAACTCTCCAAAATGGGAGTTTCCAATAATTTCCCCATAAAAATAATCTAATAATACGATAATTGATGTTAAATTTTTTGCATGAATAATTTTTTTAGTTGGTTAAATGAGATAAACGATTTAAATTATTAAAATGGGCCAATTTAGGCCTCGTCTGGGAAGTACTAGTTTTAGCTTAAAAGTCAAAAAATTATTAAAAAAATCAAAAAATCAAAAAGCCTATAACCTATACTAAAAAGCCAAAAATTCAATTTTCTCTCTACTTTTTACATATCTTTTCGTAAAAAACTAAAAAATTATTCCAAAAATATAAATTTTTTTATCTCATATTTTAGCTAAAAAATAAAAAAGTTACTAAAATAACTTGTTCCCCAACGAGACCTTAAGCCTCGTTTGGCAAGTAACTGTTTTAGCTTAAAAATAAAAAAGTTACTAAAAAAATCAAAAAACCTATAATCTATATCAAAAAGTCAAAAATTCTATTTTCTCTTTACTTTTTACACATCTTTTCGTAAAAAGTTAAAAAATTACTCCAAATATATTAATTTTTTTTACCTTATATTTTAACTAAAAAATTAAAAAATTACTAAAATAATATGTTCTCAAACGATGCCTAATTTCATAATAAGTCAACTCCATTATGAAATTGAAATTTGTAACTTTAACAAATGGAGACCCGTACGTTTGAGAAATACAATATATCAACGGATTTCATATCAATAACTAAACAAAGGATCGAAAAAAAGAAAGAAGCGACACTGTTTTTCTTTGTCGCATATATGGAGAAGTTATTTAGTACATAATCAATTTACCTAAAATATATAAGATAAAGTAAGAAGAAGAGGTGCATACCAAAGTCTTAACGACCAACGATGAAAAAGTGACGAGTCTAACCTTTTCAACTAGGGTAATTCTATTTACAGCACACAAAAAAACTCATTACACCTTTTAATTTATATTTTTTTATCACAATTTATTTTTTTGTGTAAAATTACCAATTGATCCTTAAATCCTAAAATTTGAATCACCAATTTCTTATCTCACCTAATCCTTCACTCACACACACACACACACACACACACACACACACACACACACACTCTCTCTCTCTCTCTCTCTATTATGCTCTCACCTCTCGCAGCACTCCTCTACCGTTCATCCACCTCCTGCAATATTCCTTCTACCGTTTCTCACCTCCGACAACTTTCTTCCAATCCCCTGCACTCTTCTTACACAACCCACCATCTATCCTCTCTACATTGACTGTGATTTTGACCAACGCCGACTTGCCCAGGCTGCCACACTTTTGGCCACCAGAAACTCCCTCCAGAATGTTGGAACAATCTTCTGTGTAAATAAAATAAATTAAAACTAAATCGAACAAACTAAAATAAATAACTTACTGTACGGGGAGCAAATATTCCGGCGAGCCCGTACTCCTTTCTTCCAAGCTCCGTTTCTGTCCGATCACCTGCGAGCACAACGGCGGTGAGCTACCCGGCGGTGTGTGGCCGGAGAACCCCTCCGACGATCAAGTTAGCACACACCTTGGGATAGATAGAGAGAGGAGAGTGTTTGAGTGTAAGAGATCCTTACAAAGTGTTCATCTGTCTCATATGGGGGGCGCAGACATGCTTATATACCTCTGCGCCCCAAATCTACTCCCAGTGATCTCTTGACACGTCGCTCTGCTATCCCATCTGTCAGCACAAGTCTTGCTGAGCATCACCTAACCCAACTGCCAGCCCACTCTACTGGGAGCTCGGCAGCCGGGCAACATTATCTCGACTATCAATGGCCATTCTGCACTTCAAGCCCAAGTGCACTTGATGTCGTAGTGTTCCTCCAACCGGGCTCATTTCCAGCCGTGCTCGACTGCATTCCGGCGAAGCCGAGATGGAGATTGGTCACCTTGGTCACGCCGGGCTGAGGGTGCGTGCATTACAACCGAGCAACGCGCGACCTGTGGAACCCTCGCTTGACTGAACCTTAACCTGACCGGCCCCTGTGCCAACGAAATCAGGTAGCTCGGTTCCACAAGGCCTTTGCCATTACCGAGCAAGATCACGGCCCAATCTCGGAGCCAAATACCTCAGCCCAACCTCGCCCGGCCCAATCTGTCTAGCTAATTCCACGGCCCAATCTCAAATTGTTAATCTCCCTCTCAATTGCTCCTTAATTCCGTCCGCTGAAGCATGACCGGGATTACCTACTCCGACCGGGTTGCACCTCCTTGGTCCTCAATTTACTAATCGGCAACCGGGCTAGTTGACATGCCTGTCTTCAATCTTGCCCGGTCTGACATTCCGGTCTCTTCGGCTTGCTCGGTCGACGCCTCATCTGACCTTCATGTCTCTTCAGCTTGCTCGGTCGACGCCTCATCTGACCTTTACGTCTCTTCAATTCTGACGCAACCTTCAATGGGGACACGTGGCAAGCTTCCATTGGTCCTCGAGCGGCCAACCAGCCGTCTAACAGAATTTGAATTTGGGCGGCATTTGGGGCTATATACGTGCCCCGTCTCCCTCTGTTTCATTCTTACTGACCATCTTCCATCTCAAACGTCCCAGAGCTGCTGCCCTTCCTCTCTCGCCATTCTTGAGCTCGCGTTCGAAGAAAAAGTCACTGCCCTTCACTGGTAAGCCCTTTAACTCCTCTTTGTTGTTATTTTCTTTGATGTTTCACACATTAGGGCATTAAACATAGTTTCTAGGGCATAAGTCTTAAGAACCATCCCAAACCTCCAACTGTGAATGGTGTTCTTCATTTTTCCTGAAGAACACTGAAAATCTGGGATGGACTGGGCTCCAGGTCTTCATTTGATCCAAAAAGCCAATCTGACCGAGCAAATAACCTGTTTGTCCCAACCTTAGTAGAAACCGGGTAGCAAAAGGTCTTGGACGCTCAACCGGGCTAATCTCTGGTCCGCTTGAGCGACCGAACTCCTTGGCTAGCCTATACGACTGAGGTGGTTTGGCACACTACATGACCGAGCTAAAGTCAAGCTCGCTTTGCGCGACCGCGCTTCCTCTCACACTTGCCATCCTTTTCCTGCAGAGTCCAATGGGACCACTTGACCATTTCTGAGGCTCTCAAAGACCGAGCAGCCACCAATCACTAGTCAGTGCCAAACATCCTCAGCCGAGCTAACTTAGCCGGTCGTACATGGGGAAGTTCCGCTTTCTTGTAGATACACCGGCTGCCTTGGCCGCGTTCAGGGAGGAGTACGGCATCCCGGCCGACGTCCACCTTGAGCTTGAACCAATTGAAACAACCCCTTGGGGAAGACTTGATCAGTGCCCCTTTACCGTGCTGTCCATCGTAGAAGGAGGCCTCCGCTTCCCGGTCAACCCATTAATGACCGAGTTTCTGCGTTGGACTAAACTCGCGCCCACACAAGTATCAACAAACACTTACCGTATTATCAACGGTGTCCATGAGCTTAACAACAGATTAGGCACCAACTTAGGCCTAGCCGAGATATTGAGGCAATACACACTCGGGCACACCGGGGATGGCCTCGCATATTACCTAAAAATCCGACCGGGCAAAGAAAAAATAGTGACCGGCACCCCAGATAAAGACCTTCATGACGACGACTTTTTCTGGGTGTCCGGCAACTATGAACCAGCCGACGTACCGGGCTGGGCAATCAGCAAAAACTTCGGTTCCACATGTAAGCCGCGCTAATTTGCTCGGTTTTCTGCCTTGCTCTTATATTCTGTACTTAACAACTTTTCATGTTCCTTTTGCAGCAATTCAAGCCCTGCAGGCCAACTACCAATTCCCAAACGTTGAGGCCATCAGGACCATGCTCCGCTACAACCACCGGGATTGTAACGAGTTGCTCGGCTACACCCCCACTTACAGATACTCAGCACCACGCCGGAGTAAAGTGACAGACTTTCTCCGTGCTCCATTACCTCCTCCAGACCCAACTTTGCCTGACGTCCCACTAATCCGGTTGACTGAAGCCGAGGAGATGGCGAAGAGAAGCCACATCAAAAACTTGCTCACGGCAACCTCAGCCGAGATACCGAGCATCGTTACCCGCTTCCCCAGCCGCCGGTCAATCCAGCGGCCCCGTGGTCGCCTTGGAATCTCAAGCTGCCGGGCAATCCAGACAATAAGCTCGTCGGGCAAGTAAAAGGCCTCGCGCAGATCTATCTGCCGAGCTAGTTGTCGAGCTAACAACCGAGCAACCTACCGACACGGCCGACCCATTCCAGCATGGCAGCCGCAACTGAAGCACCGGGGTAAAGAAATCCCGGCAAATGCTTCTGTCAAGGGCGACAAGGAGCACTTGCTTGCATTCGACCTTTCAAAAGCTCTGCTGCTGCTGAGCGACGTGGTAGGCAGCGACCACGTTCCTGACACCCGGCTGGTGAAATCAGCCATGAAGTCCATGACCAGGGTAAGAATCTCGTTATTCTACTTAAATTTTCACAAGTGTTTGCACAGTTTCTTTTCTGATCAAATTCTCTTTTTCAGGCAATCCAAAAGCAGCACTTGGTCTTGGAGCGCATCCACAGACTTTGGCAAAAGGCGAGCGACACCGCCAGCCAAGTCCAAAGCCTCAAAACCGAGCTCGGCCGAGCAAAGTCCTCGCTTGAAATCGCCAACTCTGACAACAACAGGTTACTCGGTCAGCTTGGCGCGGCCAAGAAGAAGAGGGACGAGCTCCAGGCCGAGCTTGATGCGCTCAAGAAGTCGAGGAAGAAAAACTGCCAAGATGCTAACAACGCCAGCTTCAACGAAGCCGAGGAAAACTACAAGAAGCAAGTCTTCGCGACTCAAGACATTTACTTCAAAGCTGGCTGGAAGTCTGCTTGCGAACATCTCGGTCAAGGTTCAGACACTGACGTGTTTGCCACTCCGTCGCCTGCCTTCCTACCGACCTACCTCGTGCCATATGCCAACGATGTCTTCAGCGCGTTGCAAGCTGAAGCCAAGGAAGGGCTGGAAGAGGAAGAAGAGGCCGAGGCAGATGCCGAGGGTGAGGACCGCGAAGATCAAGGGCAGCCCGGCCAGACTTTGACCGGTGTACAAAATCAATCTCCAACAATCAATTTGGAGACAACTGAGGATGAATTCACCAATCTGTCCCCCTTAGCTTAGTTTGCTCACTTTTTTTTTTTGCATATGTAATCGGGCTCTATGCCCCACTTTTTGTAATTATTTTCTATCAATGAAAACTCCAAATTTCATTAAGTGTTTGAGCGGTATTCATCTCATAACTTCAGCCGAACAAAACATCTCGGCAAGACAAACCACTCTAAGTAATTCATACAACCGGAAAAGACATCTCGGCTTAAATTTCATAAGTGAACAAAACATCAACTCCTTTCAACCAGAATTAACATCTCGGTTGAAAGTAACAGCTGAACAAAACATTAATGCCTTCAACCGGAGTAAACCATCTCGGTTGGAAATAACTAAGTTGAACAAAACATCAACTCTTCCAACCGGAGTAAATAAATCTCGGTCGGGAATCCTAAGTTGAACAAATCATCAACTCCTTTCAACCGGAGTAAATCTTCTCGGTTAATTCTGAGAGTTGAACAAAACATCAACTCTGCCAACCGGAGTAAACATCTCGGTTGAGAGTACCTAAGCTGAACAAAACATCAACTCTTTCAACCGGAGTAAATCATCTCGGTTTAATTCTGAGAGTTGAACAAAACATCAACCCTGCCAACCGGAGTAAACATCTCGGTTGAGAGTACCTAAGCTGAACAAAACATCAACTCTTTCGACCGGAACAAATCATCTCGGTTTTTACATCAAAACAACAATTTGAATGCTAAAGCAAAGAAGAAACACTTCTATATATTAACAAAAAGAATTACATTCTGAAGTGTAAGGCAAAAAATTCCTTTGCACAAAAAGAAAGCTAAAGCTAGAAATAATACAGTTTGAGGTTGGCCGCATTCCATGGCCGGGGTATTGTTCTGCCATCCAGATCCTCCAAGTGGTATGCCCCCTTGCCCGCCAGACCGGTTATCTTGTAGGGTCCTTCCCAATTTGCCCCTAGTTTGCCTTCACCTGGCACCAGGGTGTTGCCCATAACTTTCCTCAAAACCCAATCACCTACTTTGAACGGTCTGGGGTGCACCGTTTTGTTGTACTTCCTTGAGAGCTCTTGTTGGTAGGCGGCCACGTGGATGAGGGCCTTCTCCCGACGCTCTTCCACTAGGTCTAGTTCCAGGGCAATAGCCTCGGCGTTCAGCTCGGGCTCAAAACTTTCACTTCTTAGGGTGGGCATGCCAACTTCCAAAGGTATGACCGCCTCCATGCCATAAGCCAAAGCAAATGGAGTTTCCCCGGTAGATCGCCGCGGGGTAGTTCGGTATGCCCAAAGGACGCTAGGTAGTTCCTCAGCCCATTTTCCCTTTGCCTTCTCCAGTCGTTTCTTCAACCCATCCAGGATGGTTTAGATGCCTCGGCTTGACCGTTGGACTGCGGGTAAGCCGGAGTAGAGTTGTAGAATTCAATCTTTAGATCTTCACAAAATCCTCTGAATAGGCGACCGTCAAACTGGGTGCCGTTATCAGAGATCAAAATCTTGGGGACGCCAAACCGCGTGACCACATTCTGCCAGACAAACCGCTTCACGTCTTTCTCCTTGATTGTTGCCAAGGGCTCAGCTTCAACCCATTTGGTGAAGTAATCTGTGGCCGCGATGAAGAACTTCCGGTTGCCTGGTGCTGTTGGTAGCGGCCCGACTATATCTAGCCCCACATTGCAAAGGGCCAAGGACTGGTGAGGGGAAGAAGTTCCCTGGCCGGCTGGTGGATCTGATGGGCGAATTTCTGGCACTTCTCACACTTGCGTACATATTTTTGTGCGTCGGCCTGCATGCACGGCCACCAGTAGCCCTGCGAAATAGCTCGGTAGGCCAGGACCTGCCCCCTATATGACTGCCACAGATGCCTTCGTGAATTTCGTACAAGAAGGCCTCCACGCTACTCGGGTGCACGCACTTCAGATAAGGACCGGTGAAGGACTTTTTATACAACGCTCCAGATGGAGAGAGCCAAAACCGCTCTGACTTCACCCGGACTTTGTGCGCTTCTTTCTTGTCGGCTGGCAGAGTCCGGTCTCTGAGAAACAGGATTATAGGGTCCATCCAGGAAGGACCTAGCGCGGCGCAGAGTACATCCGTCTGCCCGGCTTCCTCAATGCTTGGCCGTGGAAGGAATTCAATCAACAGGGGGTTAGGAGATGTACTATCAACCATTGAAGCAAGGGGCCAGCTCATCTGCTCGGCTGTTTTCTTCACGGCCAATCTGTTGAACTCTGATTGCCTGAAATTGCTTGATGTGTTCCCTGACCAGAGCTTGGTACTTTGCCATTCTGTCATCCTTTGCTTCATAAATCCCAGCGACTTGGTTAACCACAAGCTGGGAATCACTGTACACCATTAGCTCGGAAGCCTTCATCTGAAGAGCGCTCTTGAGTCCGGCCAAAAGTGCCTCGTACTCAGCCTCGTTGTTGGATGCTGGGAAGCCAAGGGTGATAGAATGTTCAATAGTTAGGCCATCCGGCGAGATAAGAACGATACCTAGCCCGGTACCGTGACGGTTCGACGCTCCATCAACGAAAAGTTTCCACATCTCCCCCACAAAGAGCTTCCAACATTCTGAAGGGTCCTGAGAGTTTTGAAGGGTGATGGGATCACGGTTGCTCGGCTGTCCGGTTTCAAGTTCTGCTGATTGGTTCCACTTCAGCCCCCCTTGGTGATTCGGCACCGGACTCAGCAAGTTGATCTACAATGCCCAAGTCCGTAGGCGAATCACCAGGTTGCGGTATTATGCCGGCCGCAGGCTCCGTGCTGGGTGGGTCCATTTCTTCCCCCCGTGGTGATGCGGCTTCGGACAGAGCAGGTTGGCCGGTGGGACCCGACTCCGTCATCGCATCACCGGTCGGTGGAGTTGTACAAACTGAGGGTGCTTCGGTGGGGCGCGCAAATTCCGCGTCGCGAACTCCACCAGGCTGTTGTATCTCGGTCAGGCTTGCATTCACCTCCTCATCTGCCGCGACAATGTCAACCGGGCACACCGGATGAGTACCAGGTGAGAATTCAGCAACGAAATCAGCTAAGGTCTAGGCTTTTATAGCTGTGCGCAGCTAGAACTTCACATCAAATTGTCCTAATTCGACCGCCCACTTGAGAATTCGACCAGAAAAGTCCGCCCGTTCGAACAAGGCCTTAAGGGGAAACTCGGTCAGTACGATGATGGTATGGGCGTGCAAATAGTGCGCCAACTTCCTTGAAGCCATCATCAATGCCAACCCAAGCTTTTCCAACGGCAAGTATCTCGACTCTGCCGGCAGCAAGGTTTTATTGACGTAGAAGATTGGGAGGTGCTTAATTCCTTCTGTTCGGACTAGCACCGCACTGACTGCATGCTGTGAGACGGCAAGGTAAAGATAGAGTTCCTCGCCTGGCTTCGGTGTAACCAATAGTGGCGGAGAAGACAGATATTCCTTGAGCTCGGCCAAAGCCCGGTCACACTCTTCGTCCCACGAGAACTTTGATTTCAATGCCTGAAAGAAAGGCGGCAGCGATCTGATGACCGGCTTATGAATCGATTAAGCGCGGCGGCCATTCCGGCCAGATGCTGCACGTCCTTAGCCGAGCTGGGCTGCTTCAACTCTTGCACGGCTCTGATCTGTGTGGGGTCTGCTTCGATGCCCCGGTTCGTGACTAGGAATCCCAAAAATTTTCCGGATCCCACACCAAAGGCACACTTAGACGCATTCAGGCGTAGCTTTTGTTTTTTGAGAATGGCGAACATCTCGGCCAAGTCGGACAAGTGGTCTGCTTGATGCCGGCTTTTAACCACCATATCATCAATGTAAGCCTCCATTGTCCGGCCAAGCAAAGGAGCAAACATCTTAGTCACCATCCTCTGAAAGGTTGCCCCGGCGTTCTTCAAACCAAAAGGCATGACTCGGTAGCAGAAGAGTCCCCTTGGAGTCGTGAAGGAGGTGATCTCTCGGTCGGGCCCATGCATGGCAATCTGATGGTAGCCGCGATAGGCATCCAAGAAGCTGAGCCTTATGTCCAGCCGTCAAGTCCACAAGCTGGTCAATGCGGGCAAAGGGAAGCTGTCTTTCGGACAAGCTCGGTTGACTGTCTTGTAATCGACACAGACTCGCCACTTCCCATTCTTCTTGGGCACCACTACTGTGTTGGAAATCCACCGAGGGTAGTGCACTTCCTGAATTGCTCGTGCCTCAAGCAAGTTTTTCACTTCCTCTGCAACTACCTCGGCGTGATGCAGCGCCGATCTCCTTGTTCGCTGAATGACTGGCTTTGCTCCGGGAAGACATTGAGGTGATGGCAGATAAAACTTGGATCGAGGCCGGGCATGTCGTAAGGCGACCATGCGAAGACTTCGATGTTGGCCATCAAAAACTCAACCATTTCGGTCCTTTCTTGGGCAGTAAGGCTGGAGCCGAGCAGGAAGAACTTGTCCGGCTGCTCCGTATCAATTCGCACCTCCACCAATTCCTCAACAGCTTTGTCCTCTGCCTTGGTGCCCACATCGTCAAGAACTCCCCGGTCTTCCGGTCCTTCTATCATTTGAACGAAGCCTTTAGCAGCCCGGCTCCCATTCACGCCACGAAGCACTGCTTTGACATGACTTGATCTCCCCAAATCTCCTCGATTGCCCCCATAGCCGAGGGAATCTCATCACCTGATGGTAGGTCGACGCTACGGCTTGCATAGCGTGAAGCCATCCCCTTCCAAGGATCAGGTTGTAAGTAGAAGGCACATGTAACACCCAGAACTCCACTTGCTTGACCACGGATCCCGCTTTGACCGGCAGGATAATCTTTCCCAAAGGCCACTCCGGTTGTGAGTTGAAACCAACCAGTGGCGAAGTTGCCGGAGCCAAGTCTGTCTCCCGGAGTTTGAGCTGCTTGAACGCGTCGTAATACATGATCTCGACCGAGCTTCCCTGATCGATCAAGATCCGTTTGACATCAAATTCCTTGACGCGGAGTGTACTACTAAGGCATCGTTGTGCGGCGTCTGAATACGCTCTAGATCCCTTGAGGTGAAACTAATCACATCTTTCTCTTCGGTCTTCCCCCTCTTGATCGCAGGCTGTACCGACAAAACTTCCCTCATGTGTTCTGCCTTCTTGATCATACCCCGGAGCTCGCATACCCGCGCGGCTCCACGATGCCATGGATGACGTTGATAACTCCTTGTGGAGGCGCGTCACGGTCATCCGGTCCCCGCGGATCGACCGGAGCTTGGTTCGCCTTAACGCCCCCATCAATGTAAAGGTCCAGGTGTCCGGCTGCAACTAGCTCTTCCAAGTGTTGCCTTAAAGGCAAACAATCCTCTGTCCGGTGGCCGCGCTCTCGGTGAAACGTGCAACGGTACCTCGGATTGAAGCCCTTCTGACCGTCGCCCAACTTAGCTGGAAACCGGACATATTCCTCGTCACGGATTTCACTAAGTATGCGATAGATTGGAATCTTGAAGACCGTGGTGATACCTGTCTTGGCCTTCAACCTTCTGTTTGCATCCGCTATGTCATCTCGGGGGTAGTCATCCCGTTCATTCCGACGTCCCCTACCCCGTTTTTTGCAGTTCGAACCACGGTCCGATTCCTCTGCTCGATCATTTGAGCGGCTGGACTCTTGCCCAACCGCATACACTTTGCCTGTTGTCCTCTTGTCTGTCGTTGCCGGAGTTGCCTTTGCGGTGGACGCTGACGCATCATCCTCAACTCGGATGTGCTCATTGATGCGCTGCATGAGCTGGCCCATGGACGTCGGCTGGTGCATGGTAAGTGAGTCCCGCAGTCTATGTCCGACCGGGAGACCACGCTTGTATTGAGTGATTGCAAGGTTGACCGGACAATCCAAGATCTCGTTGAAGGTCTCCCAATATCTAGAGTTGTACGCCTTCAATGTGTCGCTCGGTTCCATCTTGACACTCAGTAGGTGATCAACTTCCTTTGGTGTTTTGGTGTTGGTTTTGAAGCGCGTCACAAAGGCTTCGGCCAACTGATGCCACCTTTCAATGCTCCCCTCCGGCAACCTCTCAAACCATTTCAGGCCCAGTTCGCCTAAACTTGACGGGAAGATAAGGCACATAAGTGCATCATTCCGCCTATGTCCGGCCATAACCTGTCGGAAGTGGCTTACATGCATGTAGGGATCGGTCTTTCCGTCATAAAGCGTAAATTTAGGCTGGTGGAAGCCCGCCGGAAGCGGTGTTGTTTCTATCTCCAGGGAGAATGGGGTGGCGCTCAGCCTTGCCAAGTCTGAATCTACAAGGAGCGGTGCTGCTTGGCGGGGTGGAGGCATTCCGACCTCCTCGCTGGCGTGAACCTGGATAGCGTGCTGAAACGCCGGCACCCTTTGAGCCTCTCGGCGGCGAGCTCGCTCCTTAAGACTGCCCGCAAATCCTCTGAATGAGGGAATAAGAGTACCTCGACGTCGTCGCCGGACGTGAGGCTGGTAAGTGCTATCTTGCGCGCTGGACTTCTCTGCTCGCACGTCGGAATCACCAACCTTATAACTTCTGGTAATAGAAATGGACGGAGTATGTCGCTGACTCTGACTGCCTGAACGGCGGGGTTGGGTGCGCTCACTGTGGTCTCCCACTCCAGCTACACCCTTTCCTTTGACATGACGCTTCAGCTCCTCCATCTCCCGCCTCGCCGGATGACGGCGTCCTGGTTCCTGAGCTTGTGTTCCAGTCGTCTGGCGTGTGATTCTCTCCGTCGCCGATGACCATCTGGACTCTGCGAATGACCATAACTTCTTCCGCGCTTATCTCGCGCGTCTCCCGACTGTCCTCCTGGGAATGTCTCCAGGTTCCCCATTGGAAGGATGTCGGGATGTCCTTCTCTCTGTCTGCCTGACTCTAGGGTAACTCCGTCGACGGCGGACAATGGAAACTCATCGTTGTTCGCCATGGACGGCGATCAGACGAGCGTGGAAGACAAGGTTTTGTCTGCAAAGTTCCCACAGATGGCGCCAATTGTACGGGAAGCAGATATTCCGGCGAGCCCGTACTCCTTTCTTCCAAGCTCCGTTTCTGTCCGATCACCTGCGAGCACAACGGCGGTGAGCTACCCGGCGGTGTGTGGCCGAAGAAACCCCTCGACGATCAAGTTAGCACACACCTTGGGATAGATAGAGGAGGAGAGTGTTTGAGTGTAAGAGATCCTTACAAAGTTTCATCTGTCTCGTACGGGGGGCGCAGACATGCTTATATACCTTGCGCCCAAATCTACTCCAGTGATCTCTCGACAATGGCTCTGCTATCCTATCTGTCAGCACAAGTCTTGCTGAGCATACCTAACCCAACTGCCAGCCCACTCTACTGGGAGCTCGGCAGCCGGGCAATATTATCTCGGCTATCAATGGCCATACTACACTTCAAGCCCAAGTGCACTTGATGTTGTAGTGCTCCTCTAACCGGGCTCATTTCCAGCCGTGCTCGACTGCATTCCGGCGAATCCGAGATGGAGATTGGTCACCTTGGTCACGCCGGGCTGAGGGTGTGTACATTACAACCGAGCAACGCGCGACCTGTGGAACCCTCGCTTGACTGAACCTTAACCTGACCGGCTCCCGTGCCAACGAAATCAGGTAGCTCGGTTCCACAAGGCCTTTGCCATTACCGAGCAAGATCACGGCCCAATCTCGGAGCCAAATACCTCAGCCCAACCTCGTCCGGCCCAATCTGTTCGGCTAATTCCACGGCCCAATCTCAGATCGTTAATCTCCCTCTCACTTACAAAATTTATTTCATTGAACCGAATGAAAAATAAAAGACCAAGTCGAGTGTGTGACACTCTGTCCTTAAGACAGATTCGCCCCGTTTCGGTGCTTACGGACTAATGGCATCTATTTCTCAGGATACAATAATTTTCACAAATTTGTAGTAGCACTCCAAACAAATTTATCCGGCGAACTAAAACCTTGTGTTCTATACTCTCTTTAATTTTATCTAAAACTGGAATAAAGATTATATTTGCAAAGGAACAAAATCTGGACAGCAAAATGTATATTTTTTAGACTGTTTTGAATGCCTAAACACTGCTGGAAATGTTGGTATTTATAGGCACAATTAACAGACCCGAATAGGTGTTAATCTGAAGTGTACAGGTGCACATTTAAATTGAACAGGTGCAAGCACTATTCAAATAGATAACTGCTGGAATAGTTGATCTGTCCGAACTGTATGAACCTGTTTGAACTGGTAAAGAATCTGTCCGGTTCAACTGGGCAGTTTCTAGCAGTTAAATAATTGTAAAACCAGTTTGAATCTGTGTGGAATTTGGACTGGAAGAGGTACAAAAATTTTGGAAAAAATTTAATTTGAAATACAAATAATTTCTTACAATAATTTTTTGAAAAAATTCAAATAAATTTTGCCCAAAAAATTAATGCTAAAACCGACCCGACCCACAACCACACCTGCGCCCAGCACGGCTCGACTCAGCCAGATGGACGGACGGCGGCGGCGCGCGTGTGTGTGGTGGTTTAGGCTAAGGTTCACTTTGTCCATAATTCCTCCCTTCTACAAACTTGGGGTGCCCCTTGGGGCCCAACCCAAGTATTGTAATCTAGAGCTTATAAACTCAACAAAGCTCTCTTAAAGTTTCAATGTAGGATAAGCCACACAAGGAAACCCACATTTAAAACTTAAATGTCCGATTCCACGAATTCAAAAACGACGTCAACTTCCCATTCACTCATAAATGGTTTTGACGAACCGTCTTCACCGTATGACTAGTCACGCGGTAAGGAACACATCACCTCTGCGGACCTAATCCAAAAGATATTTGGGGCCCACTTAATTTTGGGCTCAAAGTTTGTAACACCCGCATTTTCCTTAATTGTTACTTTTATAATTAATCTGAATTATGCATCTTCTGTGCCTTGTATGCCTATTGTTTGTGTAATGTGTTTTCTAACAGATATGTTCCCTTCTAATAAGACCTGTCTGATTCGCTAAATCGTAGAGTTATAAAATTAGTTAATGGATTAAGTGAGTAGGGTTAATTGACCTTAAATTAAGAGAGTGGTAATGTAATTAATTAAATAACTTCAGTAAAGAGACTCACACTTAACTAACCCAAGTTACATAAGTTACATATAAAGAAGTACATATTTATGAGCTCAATATAAGGGAGAGAGAGATAGAAACTTAGATGAGTCAAGAGTGTTCTAGGGTTGACTGAAGAGAGCAAGAAGAGAAAGAGGGAAAGGTTAAGGAGAAAGGGAAAATTTGGAGCAACTTCATCAAATTTACTTATAAAGGTAAGAGTTCTTCTTAAATTCTTGCATGAAGATAATTGGCACCTTGAACTCATGGAGTTGAGAGAGAGAGGGGTTGAGTAATAGGGGTTGTGTTATAACCCTAATAGAATAAATTCTTCCCTACCCTTGTATATATGGTATACTCAAGCTTATTTACTTAATTTTGCATGACTTTAACTCAGATGTCTATAATTTTGTTGAAACATAGAGTTTCTATTTAATTTTGAAGTTGTTGATGAGCCTTGAGCTTGAATTTGAAACTCTATTTTTGAGTTGGACTTGGAAATTGGTTGTACATCATGTTTGTTAAGTTTTGGCCTTTAATTTAAATAAATTTGGGTTTGATTTGGAGAAATTTGGAACCCTAAAAAATAGAGCAAAATTTCGGTTCTGGAAGACCCAGAATTGCACGTGCAACTGGAGAGCCCACACATGCGAGAAGCACGGACGCACGTGCGGCGGGTAGGCTCGCATTTGCGGAAAACAGGGAAGGTGCTGAAAGCATTCTGAAATAAAAGCACCTGGTGGCGCACGTGCGGCTGGAGTCCCACACGTGCGGGCTCCGCCTGTGCGGCTGTTTGGCGACTCTGGTTTCACTTTTCTGCTTCGTTTACCCCATTCCCGGGCCTCCGTTAGCATGTTTTGTACCCGTAATTACTGTCCGTATGTATTGCATGAATGTTTAATGAGAGTTAACAACCATTGGACTACTCGATTCCTAAGTAAAGGAACCAATAAGTTTAATGTATGACAATTAAGCATTATACGTTTATATTTGTCTGTGTAGGTCAAACACCAAGTTCCAGTCATCTGCATCATGAAACCCACTGTGAGTAACACTACTGTAAATATGCATTTGATTTAAATTATCTTTTCCTTGCTTCAACTTATGCGTTATTCCGATATAATTCTCATGTAGATGAGTGATAATTCTATTCCAGTTTCCATTATTTACTATGTCAACCCTAGCACCTCTTCGTATGAGTACAGTTCTGTTAGTTCCATTTTATGGAACGCCTGTTTAATATGGCAATATCATATCTGATCTTCGGTCTTTATGACCGTCTGTTCGGTTTCCCTGACCGCCTGTCCGGTCTTTACGACCGCCTGTTCGGCCTTCTAGACCACTTGTACTTACTGCTTTTGAATATACTATGCGAAATGTTATGCCTCTCAAATATCGTATGAACCTACTTAGCTTGTATTTCATTTTATGTTATAATGGTCATTCATAATCTCTTTATTCAGTTGTTATTCACTGGGCCCTAACTCACAGTTTGGTATACCATGTAGATGATCCAGCTCAGGAAAGGACGTAGTGGCGTCGGTCTTACTCTGGTTTTGCCAAGCTAACCATCGTGCCTCACCGCGAGGTCTCCATCTACCTAAGTTTTGATCTGGCCAATGTCCACCCTTTTGTTATACACTCATGTGTTTTAGTCAGGTTGTCACTAGTATTATAATTGTTGACAATAGGGGTATCCTTTTTCCCTTTTACTTGTCTTTTTAGACGAACTTGTAATGGCTTGTTGTACTTCTGCGCGTATATATGCATATATATGTATAGCAATGTCTTTTGCCTCATCTAAATGCACAACTCATTGGACGTTTTGTTTCTTACATAATAGCTTCTGCTAGCCCCATTTGTTTGCTTTGTCCAGTTAGGCCTTCGGTAATCACGAATTACTGGCCGATTACGATCCTAAACCTATGGGGGCGGGTTTAGGTTGTAACAGAGTGGTATTAGAGCACGAGTTGTACCACACACACGCGTCCAAATGAGCTATAAGATGTCTTAGAAAAGAAGTTAGAGCACATTAGTTACATGTGTGAGTGTGTGTGGTTTCTCTAATGTGCCTATGTGGTTATAATGTACTTGTAAACTTTATATGTCCTATGTTTTTTATCACTTTGTTTATCTATAGCCAATGGACTGAGCAAGACCTACAGAGACATCTAAAACTTCTGATGCAAAAATGGATCGGTTAGAGCGAATGATGGAGTTGTTAACGGAGGCATTAAGACAACAACCGAGACAACCCTTTCCACCACCTCCTCCGCTACCAGTTTTAGTGGAGCTATTCAATAACAGAGACATTATTACCCTGACATAGAAGTTTAATAAGCTAAAATCGCCTACCTTTCCGGGAGGCCTCGAACCACTGAAAGTTGAAGCTTGGATTTTGGAGATTGAAAAGTTATTCGAAGTATTTCCATGTACTGAAGAACAGAAAGTTTTGTTAGCAACTTTCACCTTGTAAGAAGAAGCGAGAAGATGGTGGATGCTTGTTCGAAATCAGCAAACCACTATGACTTGGACACAGTTCAAGGAGGCTTTTTATGAAAAATACTTTCCCCAGTGTGTAAGAGACCGTAAGGTGACGGAATTTGAGCAGCTCAAGCAGGGTACCATGACAGTAGCGTAGTATGAGGCCAAATTTACAGAGCTTACGCGCTATACGCCACATATGGTAGACACCGATTACAATAAAGCCAGAAATTTTGAAGGTGGTTTAGCCGTTGAGGTTCTTGATCGAGTTAATGTACTAAAATTAAAAAAATACGTTGATGTTTTGGAAAGATCCATCATAGCTAAAGCAAACGTTGCTACTCTAATACAAGTGAAGGCACCGGTGAGTGAATGGAAGGGTAAAAGGTCGGGATCTAATTTCAAAAAGGGTCGGAACAACTTCAATTCTCCACCAAACAAGAGACAGAATACAGGATCATTTACTAACTCAAGTCAGGGCAATGACACACCCATCTACTCGGAGTGTGAAAAATACATAAGAGGGTTTGTCATAGGATTTCTGGTGCATGCTTCCGGTGTGGAAAAACAGGACATATGATTAAAGATTATCCTTTAGTGTCTCAAGGCACAAGCCAGTCGACAGTTAATTCAACTGCATCAGTGTCAGCACTAAAGGGAAATTCGAAAGCAGCTACGGGGAAAAAAACTCTAAAGCAAGGACGGTGTAGACACCCCATTTTTGACCGACCTTAAGACTCAGACGTCGCCGATTGAGCGCTCAGTGATGATGCATATTGTGCTCGTTCTGAGGTCATAGAATCTTGGCTGAGAGCCTTGCCTTCATACTTCGGGACTCTTTTGTGCTTTGCCTCGGTTTGCGAACCAGGTCCTGTTTTCTCTGTTTTCTCTTCCTGAAGGGAGGGAGAGGTCTCGTAGACCATCTCTCAGTGGCCATAGGCTACGTTTCGTGGTCGTAGGCCATTTTTCCCGTTTGGAGACCAGTTTCCGATTTTCGGAGCCGTCGGCCGTGTGCCTCGGTTCGGGACCGCTTAACTACCTCCGTTTGCTCCGGTTTTTGGCACATACCTTGTTTCCTCTCTCTGGAGGGACACTATGGCCCGGGAGATCACCTTCGTGGTCGCGCGCCACCGCCGGTGCCTAACAGCCTGTTTTCGAGGCCCCGGGCCGTGCGTTTTGGCCCCCGAACCCTCGTTTTGAATCGATTAGGGTTCATTTTTGGTATGGACCCTATTTTCATTGTTTAGAAGGTGGTACTATAGTGGGAGACCAGCAATTCTTTTGGAGACCATTTTCTCTCTTCTCCAGCCGATTTTCTTGACAGAAAGCTGGTTTTCCTCACTTTTGGGCCATAATTTCTAGTCTCCCATACCACCATTATGTTGCATTCATCTGGGAGGCCACCAATATGGGTAGGCCGACCAGTTTTTCTTCCTGACCCTTTTGAACCTTGCTAGAAAGCTGGTTTTCCTCTCTCCTGGGTCATATTTTCTGGTCTCCCATATCACTACTGAGTTGCATTCACCTGGGAGGCCACCTTTTTGGGCTGGCCGACCAGCTTTTCTTCTTGAACCTTTTGACCCCTGGTCGGTCGACCAAGGGGAGTGGCCGGCCGACCACCTAGGCTGGTTGGCCAGCTTTCTGCTTTTTGGTCTTTTTGAGTGCATTATAGCTGTGCCAGCTGGGGGGCATTTGCCCTATCCTCCGGGGTTTAACCCTTTTGTTTGCCTTCAAAAGGGAGCTTTGACCCTTTTTGCTTAGCTTCTAAGGGAAGCTTGACTCTTTGTCAAGCTTCTTGAAGAAGCTTGACCCTTTGGTCTAGCTTCCTCAAGAAGCTTGACCCTTTTGGTTAAGCTTCTTTTAGAAGCTTTGACCCTTTCTTGAGGCTTCTCCAAGAAACCTTGGACCTCTTCTTCTATAAAACAAACTCTCCTCTCCATTTGCAAGGGTTGAACATTTTTGTCTCAAGATAGATACACTCTCCCTCTATATCTCTACATCCAAGCTCCATAACTCCATGGTTCTTGGCCATTTACACTACACCTCCAAGCACAACACCTCCACTACCATCCTAAGTACCTTGGAGCTGTTTTTCAAAGGTTGAAGGCTCACTTTCTTGGTCCAGAGCTTGCTGCATTGCTGTGCTACAAGGGTAAGTCTTCATTTCCCCCATTTTGACATTGTTTTGCCTCATAGTTTAGCCCTATTTTCAAGCATTTTCGAGCTTTGACATAAACTGGAAAAAAATTTGTTTTGAGATCCTCTTTAAGTTTGATCAAGGTCATTTTTTTGTTTGGGGTCATCTTCCCCTTTGCATGCTTCATTTCCTCATGTTTAGGCCTATGTATTTGAGCATTTGCATTGGCCTTGGTTTGGCCTTTTAGCCACTGAAATCCAGTGGATTTTCAGTGGCTAACATGTGTCTTTGAGCCCTAAAATCAAAGAGGGGTGACCCTCTCACCCCTTGTTCTCTTTACTAGCTTTGTTGGCCTTCCAAAGGAGCTCCTACTTGCATGTTGTGAAGCCACATTTCAGGCCCTATTTGGTGAGTTTTGAGGTCTGCCTTGACTCTTTCCAGAGCCCTTTTGGCCATATTTTGTGTCCCTCATGCATGTGTAGAGCAATCCTCCTCATGGCCTTTCATTGCATGCTTCGTTGACCCATTTCAGTCCCTTTTTGGTGGGTTTTAGGACCCTCAAAACCTCTGTCCAGAGGTTGTTTTGCCACTTTGTATGTCTATCTTATATGTGTAGAACAACCTCTTGCATGGCCCTTCAAAGGAGCACTTCATTATTGCATGCATTGACTAAGTTTCAGTGGTTATTTGGGCATATTTTGACATGGCATACTTCTTTTTTTGGCTGGTTTTGTGAGCCCTCATGTGCTTCATATAGTTGTAGTGCAACTCATGGTTCACTAGCTTTCTTTGCATGCTTTGTTGACCCTTGATTTTAGCACCTTTTGGCCATGCCTTAAACTGATCTTATGCATATCTTGGACTGCCCTAGCTCTGTTTTTGGGTCTCATGGTCGAATGGTGTTTGTTTTGCATGCTTGTGGTTCAATACACTTGCTTAGCTTTGAGTTTCGGGGTCCATTACATGCATATACTAAGGTGTGTTCATGTTTTGGGCCCATCATACATCATATTTCAGAGCTTGTTTGAATGCTATATTGCCATGTTTTGTACTCTTTAAATGCGTTTGAGAGTCGGGCTTGTATGCCTCATTTACCGACCATTGAATGAGCTCCATTTCTTTGCATTCCGAGCCATCATTTTAGGCCATTTCCCCACTATTTCAGACCTGCCTAGGGTCTGTTTGGGGTTGGTTTTGCCATTGGTGCATTGCTTTGGGCACCTCTAGAGTAACGCACTTCACTAGTTTCGGTACCCGGGCCCCCTAGCTTGCATTGTGTGCCATATTTGCATGTTTCGGGACCATCTTTTATGCCATTTTAGAGCTGTATCGTGTCATTCTATGCCATGTTTCATCCTCTGCCATGCTTAGTTAGGGTTGCATGTTATGCCTTAGGATCGGTCCTTTGTATCCGTGCATGTTTGCATGTGTTTCGGTTATCTCATTTCCATCATAATGGCCACTAATGTGGGTGTGGCCGAGGTCCACTCATATTGGTGTAAGTCCATCTTGCATCATGTATGCCATTTAGTTCATGTTGTTGCATGTTTGGCCGTTGCATTGCGTATGCTAGGTTGTTAGGTGCATTGTGCATGCCATGTTATGTCACGTGCATTATGTATGCCATGTCACTGCTCGCATTATGTATGTTAGGTTGTTAGTCGCATTGAGTATGCCATAGTTCATGAGCATTATGCATGCCATGTAGTGTTGTAGTGTTAGCATTGTATATGCTAGGTGCATGTTTGCATTCTCATCCCTTGCATGTTTGCGTCATTCAGTAGCATTACATCTAGGATTGCATGTTAGAATTGCATTCATACATATCATGTATATTGCATTGTGTTTGGAGTAGGGTTTAGTCCAAACACGGGAAACGAGTGACGTTTCGTACTCAAAGTGACGAAACGTGCCTCGATTCCCGGTCGCCGACACTCTGGATTACCCATGATGGAGTCGAGGTCTTGTTGTGTTGTCATGTGCATTCATTTCATATCGAGTCGTGCAATTCGACTCCTCGGCCATCATGCATCGAGATGCGTGATTGGTGGCACGAGGATCGAGGTCGGGCATACATATGTGAAAATATTTTGCCATGCCCCCCTTTCTTGCTCTCTGTTGCAGCAAATCAGAAATCAGCAGCCTTTTAGAGCTTTGCACAGCATTCTGGCATTAATTGCAAACAAAGGCGAATCGGGACATCGCAATGGATTTCCGCGCTAAGCAACTCAAGCATGCATCATTCATCATTCGGAACAGAATTGAGGCGGTCCATGGATTTGCATACTAGTTTATTTCATTTCTTAGTTAATTTGTTAATTAATTAGGGTTTTGTACTTATTTAGACTGTATTATTTATTCGGACCCTCCGAGCGAGGGCACAATTGTAATAAGTGTGTGTATGTGTGATGTATGTCTTCTAACCCCACGGCTTTCTCCCTTTTATTTACCAGCTTATGATGGTTAAATTAGGGCATGTTTCAATTAACATACTTATGCTCGCATGTTTGCATCCATTCATCTGTCTTGCATGCACCGGGCTCGGCGCATCATACTAACTGCATTGTTTTTCAATTTCAAGTTGAATACGTGTATCAGTTGTTGCATTTCATATGCCATTCTTAGAATAGCCGAGCCTATTGTAGTTGCATTTTTGTATGTGTTGCATTAGGCATTTCTGTATAGTTATTATCATGCATGGATTTCTAACATAGCTTCTGTTTTGGCTTGGAGTACTCGGTAAGTGTTTATGCTTTAGCATCCTTACATGTGTGTGAGTGACTGCCATGATAGCATGCTTACCATGAGGCTAACCGCTTATGTGATATAACTGCCTAAATGCCTGTGGGTGAAGGTTGGGTTATTTGGATTGGAATAATTCATCGATTGCGAGTTTTTAAGCCCACTTGAGAGTGGCAACACCATGTTTTCTAAGCCCACCCGAGGGTGGCAAAACCTGCATTTTAGCCTACTTGCGAGTAGCAAACCATTTTCAAAACAAACATGAGATGTTTTGTTCCAATTCAGGCGATCCGGTCTATATTTGTATGCTGCGCGCATCACATAGTAAATCTAGGCTAATAACCGGAATAAGAACACATAATGTTTTCAAAACTTGATATCATGGTTAGTAGAGGCCGATCTTTGATTGAGCGAGCGGGGGTGCTCACAAAGTGACCTTCCCCAATCGTACCCAAGTTCCCGAGCCGAGGCAACTTTGGTGATGACGGACACGTGGCCTTAGGCAACGAGTCAGGGTTTCCTAAATTTCCCCAAAATAAATATTTAGGTGGTGACTCTGTATCTGGCAAAGCAGTCTATGTTTGACACTTCTTTCAAAAAAAATCTGTTTTAAAAAACGATTTGTCGGATTTGGACTCTTTGATGATTCATCGGCCTTGCATTGCACTCTGCGAGATTAGATACAGGACCGTGACTTTGAGTCCTGAACTGTAGTGAGCCCAAATGAACAAAACGGGATTCCCTCCTGGGACGTTCGGGGACGTCTACAGACGGGCTTTTACATTGGTACCGGGTGATGTGCAAACGGCAGAGACGGTTGTGTCAGGTATTCTCCCTATCTGTTCTCAGTATGCACATGTATTAATCGATTCGAGGTCCATATATTCTTTCGTATCCTACGCTTTTGCTTCAAAACTACTTAGACCCTTGGAACCGATGGATTATGTGTTAGTTGTAACCTCTCCGGTAGGAGGAACTATGCTTTGTACATCTATGTATCCTACATGTGAGATCCTTATTAAAAATATGACTTTTGTATGTGGATTTACTACCTTTAGACATTACATATTTTGATGTCATCTTGGGGATGGATTAGTTAGCAAAATATTGTGCTACAATTGATTGTTCAGCCTAACAAGTTGTGTTTCATTTACCTAAAAGGCCTGGGTTTATGTTTAGCGAGGACAGTGTCATACCTCCCCATATTTGATCTCCGCCATGAAAGCGAATAAATTGATTAATAAGGGTTGTAAGGGATTCCTATGTTCGATATTAACCATGCCAACTACTACTAAACCAGATGTAAGTGGTATTCTTGTAGTGAAAGAATTCCCAGATGTATTCCCAGATGACTTACCCGGGAATTTGATTGATAGAGAAATCGAGTTCACCATTGAGATAGTACCAGGTATCCAACTGATTTCCAAGACCCCATACTGGATGTCAACTACCGAGTTAAAAGAGTTGAAAACTCAATTACAAGAGTTGCTGAGTAAGAAATTTATCAGGCCTAGTACTTCTCCGTGGGGTGCTCCAGTGCTATTTGTCAAGAAGAATGATGGAACTTTAAGACTCTGTATTGACTACAGGGAATTGAATAAGGTGACAATCAAAAATAAATACCCGTTGCCACACATTGACGATTTGTTTGACCAGCTACAAGGGGCACAAGTATTTTCTAAAATTGACCTACGGTTTGGATATCACCAACTAAAAGTTAAAGCTGAGGATGTGGAGAAAACTATTTTCAAACCAGATATGGTCACTATGAGTTCCTCGTTACGCCCTTCGGAGTTACTAATGCACCAACTGCTTTTATGGATTTAATGAACAGAGTCTTTAAGCCATTTCTTGATGAATTCATTGTAGCCTTTATCGATGACATTTTGATCTATTCTAAGAGCAAGGAAGAACATGAATGCCACTTGAGACTTACTTTTCAAACGTTAAGGGAGAAGAAATTGTATGCTAAGTTGTCGAAATGTGAATTTTGGCTGGATAGTGTGATATTTCTGGGACATGTGATAATGAAAGAAGGTATCTCTGTTGATCCACAAAAGGTAGAGGCCGTTGTAAATTGGCCGAGACCAACGAATGTGACCGAAGTTCGTAGTTTCTTGGGCCTAGCTGGATACTATCGCAGATTTGTAAAAGACTTCTCCAAGATTTCCATGCCACTCACTCAATTGACATAAAAAGGGGTACCATTTGAGTGGACTGACCAAAGAGAGGCAGTTTTTCAAGAGTTAAAGACAAGGCTCGTGACAGTACCGATCCTTACCTTACCCTCTAGCACAGATAGCTTTACCATTTACAGTGATGCTTCCTATAAAGGTTTGGGGTGTGTGTTAATGCAAAATGGAAGGGTGATTGCCTATGCGTCCTGTCAGTTGAGATCGCATGAAAAGAGTTACCCAACTCACGATCTGGAGTTGGCTGCAGTGATTTTTGCATTAAAGATTTGGTGCCACTATTTGTATGGGGCTACGTGTGAGGTGTATACGGATCACAAGAGTGTAAAATATTTCTTTACTTAGAAAAAGCTAAACATGAGGCAGTGAAGATGGCTCGAGTTAATCAAGGATTACGATTTACAAATCATGTATCATCCTGGAAAAGCCAATATAGTAGCTGATGCCCTTAGTCGGAAGGCTATGGGAAATTTAGTCTGTTTACTCACCAAACAGGGAACAGTAGTACATGAGCCAGTGCTAGTTGAAGAGATCAAACAGAAACAGATGCAAGATGGTTTCCTCAAGAAAATAGTGGACGAATGAGATTCTAAACCTAGATCGGGATTCAGTTTTAAGGACGGCATTCTCAAATTTCAAGAGCGATTATGTGTACCAAATGACAGTGATTTGAAAAGACGGATTCTCCAAGAGGCCCACAGTTCCAAATTCTCTATTCATCCGGGGAACACGAAAATGTATCAAGACTTAAAGAAGAATTTTTGGTGGCCAGGAATGAAAAGGGAAATTGCTGAATTTGTATCCAAGTGTTTGCAATGCCAGCAAGTTAAAGCGGAACATCAACAACCCCCAGGATTGCTTCAGCCATTACCAATACCAGAGTGGAAATGAGAACATATCACAATGGATTTCGTGGTTGGCCTACCTCGCTCTAGTAAAGGTATGGATTCTATTTGGGTAATTGTCGATCGATTGACAAAATCTGCTCATTTCTTACCGGTAAAAACGACATATAATGTGGATAAACTGGCTACCCTGTATATGAATAAGATTGTAAGGCTGCATGGAGTACTTGTATCGATTGTGTCGGACAGAGATCCGAAGTTTACTTCGAGATTCTGGCAAAGTTTGCAGAAAGCAATGGGAACGAAACTGAGGTTGAGCAGTGCGTATCATCCACAAACTGATGGCTAGTCAGAGAGAACGATCCAAACATTGGAGGATATGCTACGTATGTGTGTACTAGATTTTTAGGGAAACTGGGAGACGCACTTACCATTAGTTGAATTCGCATACAACAACAGTTATCACTCGAGTCTTGGCATGGCACCATACGAGGCTCTTTATGACAGGAAATGTAGATCACCGATTTGTTGGGCAGAAGTTGGAGATAGACCATTGTTGGGACCCAAACTGGTGCAAGAGACCACCGAAAAGTAAAGTTGATCCGACAGCGATTGAAAATCACCCAAAGCCGACAGAAAAGTTATGTTGATGTGCGTAGACGGGAAAGAGAGTATGAAGTAAGAAACCGGGTTTTTATTAAAGTTACGCCAATGAAGGGGCATACTCGTTTTGGAGTTAAGGGTAAGTTGGTGCCTCAATACATCGGACCATACGAGATCATCGAGAAACTGAGTCCAGTGGCGTACCGAATGGCTCTACCTTCGGATATGGAGCATATGCATAACATCTTCCATATCTCCATGCTAAGGGAATCTCTCTTGGACCCTCAACAAATTGTTGAACCCACTTAGATACCAATGAGTGAAGATTATACATATACAGAACACCCATCCGGATTGTTAGTCGTCGAATTAAAAAGTTGAGGAGCAAAGAAATTCGTTGGTAAAGGTGGACTGGCAGAACCACAGTGGTTTATATGCAACCAGGGAAAGAGAGATACAAATGCAAGAGAAGTATCCTGAACTATTTCCGTTAGATCCTGCACTCCTCACTGAAGGAGGTACATAAGTTTGGAGGACCAAACACCCTAAGGGGGAGAGACTGTAACACCCGCCTTTTCCTGAATTGTTACTTTTATAATTAATCTGAATTATGCATCTTTTGTGCCTTGTATGCCTATTGTTTGTGTAGTGTGTTTGCTAACGAATATGTTCCCTTCTGATAAGACTTGTCTGATTCGCTAAATCGTAGAGTTATAAAATTAGTTAATGGATTAAGTGAGTAGGGTTAATTGACCTTAAATTAAGAGAGTGGTAATGTAATTAATTAAATAACTTCAGTAAAGAGACTCACACTTAACTAACCCAAGTTACATATAGAGAAGTACATATTTGTGAGCTCAATATAAGGGAGAGAGAGATAGAAACTTGGGTGAGTCAAGAGTGTTCTAGGGTTGACTGAAGAGAGCAAGAAGAGAAAGAGGGAAAGGTGAAGGAGAAAGGGAAAATTTGGGGCAACTTCATCAAATTTACTTATAAAGGTAAGAGTTCTTCTTAAATTCTTGCATGATGATAATTGGCACCTTGAACTCATGGAGTTGAGAGAGAGAGGGGTTGAGTAATAGGGGTTGTGTTATAACCCTAATAGAATAAATTCTTCCCTACCCTTGTATATGTGGTATACTCAAGCTTATTTACTTAATTTTGCCTAACTTTAACTCAGATATCTATAATTTTGTTGAAACATAGAGTTTCTATTTAATTTTGAAGTTGTTGATGAGCCTTGAG
This sequence comes from Camellia japonica, assembly GCA_030407325.1. Lineage (NCBI taxonomy): Eukaryota > Viridiplantae > Streptophyta > Magnoliopsida > Ericales > Theaceae > Camellia > Camellia japonica. Next base: position 30,543,887 of record JAPPVO010000031.1, read on the forward strand.
TTTGAATTTGAAACTCTATTTTTGAGTTGGACTTGGAAATTGGTTGTACATCATGTTTGTTAAGTTTTGGCCTTTAATTTGAATGAATTTGGGTTTGATTTGGAGGAATTTGGAACCCTAAAAAATAGAGCAAAATTTCAGTTTTGGAAGACCTAGAAGCGCACGTGTGGCTGGAGAGCCGCATATGCAGGAAGCACGGGCGCACGTGCGGCGGGTAGGCCCGCACGTGCGGAAAACAGGGGAGGTGCTGAAAGCATTTTGAAATAAAAGCACCTGGTGGCGCACGTGTGTAGACACCCCATTTTTGACCAACCTTAAGACTCAGACGTCATCGATTAAGTGCTCGGTGATGGTGCATGTTGTGCTCGTTCTGAGGTTTCGGAGTTTTGGCTGAGAGCCTTGCCTCCGGGCTTCGGAACTTTTTGTGCTTTGGCTCGGTTTACGGACCAAGTCTTGTTTTCCCTTCCCAGAGGGAGGGAGTGGTCTTGTAGGCCATCTCTCTGTGGTTGTAGACTACTTTTTGTGGTCGTAGGCCACTTTTCCCGTTTGGAGACTAGTTTCCGATTTTTGGAGCCTTTGGCCGCGCGCCTTGTCTCGGGACCGCTTAACATTCTCCGTTTGGCGTGGTTTTTGAACCACACCTTGTTGCCTCTGCCTAGAGGAACACTGTGGTCTGGGAGACCACTTTTGTGGTTGCATACCACTTTTGATGCTCGTTAGCTAGTTTTCGGGGCTTTTGGCCGCGTGTTTCGCCTCCCGATTTCTCGTCTTGCATCCGCTTTGGTTTGTTTTTGATACAAACTTGTTTTCCTTTGTTTGAAGGTGGTACAAGGGTGGGAGACCAGTATTTCTCCTTGGAGACCACTTTTCCTTTTTCTAGCTAGTTTTTTTGTCAGATAACTGGCTTTCTTGGTCCTTGGACCATCTTTTCTGGTCGGCCACCACACCACCACCTTGCATTTAGTGTGTTGACCTCTCCCACCTATGGTCGACCAGTTTTTGCTCTGGTTGACCACTTAAAGTGGTCAGCCGACCACTTAAACTAGCAGGCCGACTACTTCAAGTGATCTGCTGCTTTTTGATACCTTTTTGGAGATATTTTGAGACAGCTGGCACAGCTGGAGGGCACCAGAGTTATCCTCTATACACGTGTATGGAGGGATTGCCTTGGCCCTTAGCTTCTCCAAGAAGCTTTGGCTTTTGCTCTCTATAAGAGGGAGGCTCCTCCTCCCTCCTCCAGGTTCAAAATTTCCCCCAAGAGAGATAGATATAGCATTGTCTCTATATTGCCTTGTTTCTCCATTTTTGTGCATCAAAAGTATAGTATTGTCTTAGTTTAACACACAAACACACACTCAAACACCATCCTTTTGTTACTGAGGTGCTTAGGGGCTGATTTTGGTGTTCTTGGGTTGTCTTAAGCTTGAAAAACCTGCTGGAGTTGCAGTTATAAAGAGGGTCTTCAAGGGTGAGCTTTTGACCTTTAAATCCCCCTTTCTTGCTTAAGCTTTTAGCCTAACTTGCATGTTGTTTTAAGCTTGATTATAACTGATAAAAGTTCTATTTTTGCATGCTTTTGATCTTTGTTTAAGATCACTTTTGTGTTTGGGGTGTTTTACCCCCTCTTAGGCCTTGTTAGGCCTCATTTTGAGCCACACCTTTAGGCTCTTGTTGAACCCTTTACATGACCTTTCTACCACTGAAATCCAGAGGATTTTCAGTGGTGGAAAGGTGGTCTTGGTGTCCTAAATAGGAGAGGGTCATCCCCTCTCCTTTGTGCCTTTTTTACTAGCTTTGAATGCCTCATGTTTGAGCATCTTTGTTAAGCTTTTGTTGGCCTTATCTTAGCTTGTATTTATGGTTATTTTTCTGTGGCATACCACTGTTTTTGCTTCGTTTGGTTGGCTCTTGCATGCCTAATACACTTGTAGTGTAAATCCCTTAAACTAGTTTTGTATGCTTCATGAAATAGCATGTCATTTTAGCTTGGTTTGAGTCCATTTCAGCATGATTTTGGTGATGTTTTGCCATGTCATACCTCTGTTTAGGTTTGGTTTGGTTAGCCTTTGCATGCTCCATGCACTTGTAGTGCAATCCCATGAAATAGCCTAACATGCATCATGTTGTAACATGTCATTTTAGCATGCTTTTGGCTTAGCTTAAAGAAAACTTTGTTCATGTTTTAGCATGTTTAAGGTCTGATTTGTGTTGTATTGGTCATGCATGACTTGCTTTGTATAGCCTTGGTTCAATCTAGCTTGTTAGCTTTGTGTATTGAATCCTCTAGCATGCATTACTTGGCTTATTTCAATGATTTGGCATCACTTGTTATGTGATTTCAGTCCATGTTTCATGGCCATGCATTCACATTTGTTACTCATTCAATGCGTTGGAGGGTTTGCCCCTTTATGCCTTAACATGAACCATTGTGTATGCCTTCATGCCATAGCTTGCGAGCCACCATTTCAATGTGTTTTTGGGGTTATTATGCCATGATATAACTCTGATTTTTATTGCTTAAGTCATCACATGCTTGGTCTTAATAGGTGTAGTGTAATCCACCTTATTTGCCTTGTATGCATCATGCCTTATGCCCTTCATGCTAGCATGTTTTGGCTTCCTTCCATGCATGTTTTAGACTCATTTTAACATGTTCTAGGACTGTTTTGGGTTGTCCTAACCACATGCTTCATGTTTTGTATACTTGTAGTACAAATGCTCTTGCTTACTTCAAGCTTTGAGCACCATTGCATGCTTCATCTGTGTTGTGTACATGATTTGGCATCATCTAACATGACATTTCAGAGCTTATAGCATGCTTTTGTTCCTACTTCATTCATGCTTTGAATGCCTCTAAGTATTGTCCATGTTTGCCTAGCTTTTGGCTTAGCTCGTATGCTTGCATGGCTAGGCCTTTGGGCCCTTATCTCAGCATGTTTTGGTCCTTGTTTTGACCTACTTGAGCTCTGTCCATGCTTAGTTCATGCATTTATGCCATGTATTGCATGCCTCCTTTGTAGTCCTCTTTGCTAGCTTTCATGCCTTAGGACCCTAGCATGCTTTACTTATGTTGTTTGAATGATTTGGCATCATTTCTTGCTTCATTTCAGTGCACTTAGTGTTGTTACACTTCCACTTTTGTCACTCATTGAGCACTCTTGAGAGTTGTGCTCTTTGGCCTCTTTGATGGCCAATGCATTGTGCATGCATGCCTTGCTTTATGTGCCTTCATTTCATCACCAATGGCCACTGATTTGGGCATGATTGAGGTCTACCCTTTTGGTTTAAGTCCATTGATTATGCCATGTATATTGCATTGAGTATGCCATATTGTTTCATTGTATTGAGCATGCTTATCTTACTTCGCATTGTGTATGCTATGTAGTCCTTTGCATTGTGCATGCCAAGTTGTTCCTTGTATTGAGTATGCATGTCCCTAACATTGCTAAGTTGCCCTTGTTGCATTGCATTGTGCATGCATGCATTACATTATGCTTAGAACCTTATGAATGCCTTGCATTGAGTATGTCATCTAGTTTTTAGCATTTAGCATTGTGTATGCTAGTTGTTACATGCTTTAGCATTGTGCATGCCATTAGCCTTGTTAGGTTGTTCATAGTGCATTGCATGTTTGCATGCTTAAGTCATATTGCATACTTGCATGATCGAGTCGCATTGTGTATGCCATGCTTGCTTGCATTGTGTTTGGAATAGGTGTTAGTCCAAACACGGGAAACGAGGGACGTTTCATACTTAAAGTGATGAAACGTGCCTTAATTCCCGGTCGCCGACGCTCTTGATCATACATGATAGAGTTTTAGGCTTTATGTGTTTACTTGTGCATTCATTTCCATATTGAATTGTGCAACTTCGCCTCTCGGCCATCATGCATTGAAATGCGTGATTGGTGGCCCGAGGGTCGAGAACCACACCCTCTTGAGTTCATGACATGATAGGGAGGGTGGTTGTGCACACATATCTTGCAAATACATTGCCATGCCCTTTCTTGCTCTCTGTTGTAACAAATTGCAGTTTAGCAGCAACAACTGGCCGGCCAGCCAAAAAAACTAGCTGGCTGACCACTTTTCTGGTTTTTCAACAACCAAAAGTGGTCGACAGGTGTCTAAAGAGACCAAAAGTGGTCGGCCACCCTCCCATAGGTTTCCCTAGGTGGAGTTTCATCTTTCTGGAGTTTGGTGCAGAGTTCTGAGGACAGATGAAAACAGAGGCAAATCGGGGCATCGCATTGGATTTCCGAATGAGGCGACCGGGCTTGCATGCATTCCTCTCCCTCTGAGGCTCCTGATTTACTGCTTTCCTTAGCTGCCATGCTTAGATAGCTTGTTTTTGCTTTGGTTTGTACTTTAATTAGTTAATGCGTAGCTATTCAATTCGTTTTGTAATAATTAGTTAACTAGGATTAGTTAATTAATTTGTTATGTAATAATTAGTTTAATTAGCTTAGATTAGCTAGTTAGCTTCTTATTTGGTCCCTCTTTCAAGAGGGCGTATTGTTGTAATAAGCGTGGGTGTGTGTGATGCATGTCTTCCAACCTCCATTTCTTTCTCCCTTTTACTTAACCGCTTAAGATGGTTAGTTTTAGGACATATTTCATTTAGCATACCTTATGTTCGCATGCGTGCATTCATTCATTTGTCTTGCATGCACGGCGCTTGGCGCATCATACTAACTGCATTGTATTTCAATTCCTATTTGAATACATGTATCAAGTTGCATTTCATATGCCATTCTAGAAAAGCCGAGCCTATTTTTAGTTACATTCTCGCATATGTTGCATTAGCCATCTTAACATGAACTAAGATCATGCATGATTTCTAACTAGTTCTTTGTTTTGGCTCGGAGTACACTGTGAGTGTTTACGCTTTAGCATACTGCATGTGTGTTATTGACTGCCATGAAAGCATGCTTGCCATGAGGCTAACTGCTTATTTGATATAACTGCCTGAATGCCTGTGGGTGAAGGTTGGATTACCTGAATTGGAATAATTCATTGAAATCCGTATTTTAGCCTACTTACGAGTAGCAAACTTCAAACCATTTTCCAAACAAACGGATATGTGATGCTTTGTTTCAAATTAGGCGATCTAGTCTATACTTGTTTGCTGTGCGCATCACATAGTAAGACTAGCTAATTAATCGGAATAAGAGCACATGTGTTTTCAAAAATAAGATATCATGCTTATTACAGGCCGATCTTTGATCGGGCGAACGGGGGTGCTCATTAAATTACCTTCCCCAATCGTACCCAAGTTCCCGAGCCGAGGCAACTTTGGTGATGACGGACACGTGGCCTTAGGCACGAGTCGGGGTTTCCTAAATTCTCCCAAAATAAAATATTTAGGTGGCAACTCTGTATCTGGCAAAGCAGTCCATGTTTGGCACTTCTTTATTAAAAAATCAGTTTTCCAAAGTGATTTGTTGGATTTGGACTCTTTGGTGATTTATCGGTCTCACATCGTACATTGTGAGATTAGATTCAGAACCGTGACATTTGAGTCCGAACTGTGGTAAGCCCAATGAACAAAACGGAATCCTGCACCATTTATTCGCGCGCAGAGCGCCAGGACGTTCGGGGTGCGTCCACAACGTGCGGCGCATGTACGGCTGGAGTCCCGTACGTGTGGCCAAGGGGCTCCGTATGTGAGGCTGTCTAGCGACTCCGGTTTCACTTTTCTGCTTCATTTACCCCATTCCCGAGCCTCCATTAGCATGTTTTGTACCCGTAATTACTATCCATATGCATTGCATGAACATTTAATGAGAGTTAACAACCATTGGACTACTCGATTCCTAAGTAAATGAACCAATAAGTTTAATGTATGACAATTAAGCATTCTACGTTTAGGTTAAACACCAAGTTCCAGTCATCTGCATCACGAAACCCATTGTAAGTAACACTACTGTAAATATGCATTTGATTTAAATTATATTTTCCTTGCTTCAACTTATGCGTTATTCCGATATAATTCTCATGTGGATGAGTGATAATTCTATTCCAGTTTCCATTATTTACTATGTCAACCCTGGCACCTCTTCGTATGAGTACAGTTCTATTAGTTCCTTTTTATGGAACTCCTGTTTAATATGGCAATATCATATCTGATCTTCAGTCTTTATGACCGTCTGTTCGGTCTTCTAGACCGCCTGTACTTACTGCTTTTGAATATACTATGCGAAATCTTATGCCTCTCAAATGTCGTATGAACCTACTTAGCTTGTATTTCATTTTATGTTATAATGGTCATTCATTATCTCTTTATTCAGTTGTCATTCACTGGGCCCTAGCTCACATTTTGGTATACCATGTAGGTGATCCAGCTTAGGAAAGGACGTAGTGGCGCTGGTCTTACTCTGGTTTTGCCAAACTAACCAGCGTGCCTCACCACGAGGTCCCTATCTACCTAAGTTTTGATCTGGCCAATGTCCACCCTTTTGTTATACACTCATGTGTTTTGGTCAGGTTGTCACTAGTATTATAATTGTTGACAATAAGGGTATCCTTTTCCCCTTTTGCTTGTCTTTTTAGACGAACTTGTAATGGCTTGTTGTATTTCTGCGCATATATATGCATATATATATGTATAGCAATGTCTTTTGCCTCATCGAAATGCACAACTCATTGGACGTTTTGTTTCTTACATAACAGCTTCCGCTAGCCCCATTTGTTTGCTTTGTCCAGTTAGGCCTTCGGTAATGACGGATTACTGGCCGGTTACAATTCTAAACCTATGGGGGCGGGTTTAGATTGTGACAAAGTTGGCCCAAAATAAGCCTTATAAAAATCAATTTTCCAACAATCCCCCACATGAATGGAATTTGACTGAGAGAAAATGCAACAAGATGATCTAATTATAGAGAATACAGAAATTGGAAATATTCTGCAAAGGATAGGTAGCTTTTGGCTTTGAACCTTCCCTTGTGAGACACTATCGAATTTACTAGCTAACCAGTAAACATAATGTCTTGAACTGTTCAGTCGTTTATGTAAACCAAGACAATAGAACTCACACAGTATATCCCCAGACACAGTTTAGTTCTCACTATTGTGTTCATTTTGGCCCTGAACAACCAGTCTTTCATGAGTGCTCTAGAGAATTGTAGCCCTTCACAAATCTCATAGAACTGGTCTAGTTCACACTCATATAGGTGATTCTTATGAAGAGTATCCTGCCATACTCCACTAGGTTTACCTAAATATAAGAATCATTAAAAATTTACTTAATCTAAAATGCTACAAACATCACTATTTCATCATAGAAATGGGTAGGAGTTTGACTCCCCAGTGATCTTTCTGAGTCATACACAACTCGGTTGTCCCTTTGAACCTAGATCTTGGGATCTCCAGTTAACTAGGTTGGATTGCCGTTGTGGTAACTCTTATTTAATAGGCTTAAGTCCCATTCCCCTTGATGAATTCTCAACTAGCTCTCTTACTAACCCTTTGGTTAGTGGATCCGCTATATTGTCTTTAGACTTCACATATTCAATGGAAATAATTCCATTAGAGAGTAGTTGTCTTACGGTGTTATGTCGACGACGAATGTGTCTTGACTTACCGTTATACATATGACTCTGTGCTCTACCTATTGCTGATTGACTATCACAATGTATACATATAGCAAGCACTGGTTTTGGCTACATTGGAATATCTTCAAGGAAGTGGCGAAGCCATTCTGCCTCTTCCCCTACTTTGTCTAAAGCTATGAATTCTGATTCCATAGTAGACCTAGCAATGCAAGTCTGTTTGGAAGATTTTCAAGATACAGCAGCCCCACCAAGAGTAAAGACATACCCACTGGTGGATTTTGAGTCTTTAGTATCCGATATCCAGTTTGCATCACAGTAATCTTCAAGTATTGCTGGATATCTAGTATAATTCAGCCCAATGTTACGAGTAAATCGAAGATATCTAAGAACCGTTATAATAGCTTTCCAGTGTTCTACTCTTGGATTACTCGTATATCTACTTAATTTACTTACTGCATAAGCTATATCTGGGCGAGTGCAGTTTATCAAGTACATTAAGCTTCCAATAATTGGGCATACTCTAATTGAGAAATACTTTCCTGTACATTCTTAAAAAGAAACAAATTAACATCTACAGGTGTTCTAGCAAGATGATCATCATCTTTGCTAAATTTGTCAAGTATTTTCTCAATGTAATGAGCTTGTGACAAAGCATATCCTTCTGATGTTTTGGTAATTTTCATACCAAGAATTACATCAACAATCCCCATATCTTTCATGTCAAAATGTTCATCCAACATTTTCTTGGTAGTTTTAATCATTTCATTATTTCTACCTATGATGAGCATATCAGCTACATAAAGACATACAATGACATAGCCTTTGTCTGTGCTTTTAATATAAACACATTTGTCACACTCATTAATTTTAAATCTATTTGACATCATTGCCTTGTCAAATTTCTCATGCCATTGCTTTGGCGCTTGTTTTAAACCATATAATGATTTAACCAATTTATACACTTTCTTTTCTTTTCCTGGAACAGAAAAACCTTCTGGTTGTTCTATGTAAATTTCTTCATCTAACTCACCATTTAAAAAAGCGGTTTTCACATCCATTTGATGAATTTCTAGATTGTACAAAGACGCAATAGCAATTAGCATTCTAATGGATGTTATTCTAGTAACCGGTGAATATGTGTCAAAGTAATCTAAACCTTTTTTTTGTCTAAATCCTTTGACCACAAGTCTTGCCTTGTATTTTTCAATTGATCCATCCGCTTTCATTTTCCTTTTGAAAATCCACTTATATCGAAGAGGTTTACAACTTGGTAGTAAATCCACCAATTCCAAGTATGATTTTGCAAGATGGATTCAACTTCACTATTGACAGCTTCTTTCCATAAAGGAGCTTCAGGACTGGACATAGCCTCTTTAAAAGTTAAAGGCTCATTCTCTAACAAAAAAGTTAGAAAATCTGGACCAAAAGATTTTGAGGTTCTAGCACGTTTACTGCGCCTAAGATCCTCTTCCTCATTTTGATCTAACACTTGCTCTTGTTCTTGATCTTGATCATTACTAGTAATAGCATCAAAAGATCTTTTATTAGTACTAGTCTCTTGTCCAGTCTTATTTGGAAATACATGTTCAAAGAAAGATGCATTCCGAGATTCAATAATAGTATTTACATGCATTTCGGAATGTTCTGATTTAAGAATCAAAAATCGATATGCACTACTATTCTTGGTATAACCAATGAAAATGCAATTAGCTATTTTAGGACCTATCTTAGTCTTTTTAGGACTAGGAATAGCCACTTTAACCAAACACTCCCACACTTTTAAGTATTTGTACTCTCCCATGCCACAATTCATAAGATGTTTGATTCATTTTCTTTCGGGGTACTTTATTAAGTATATAATTAACAGAAAGTATTGCTTCCCCCCACAAGTTCTGAGGTAATCCAGAACTTATTAACATGACATTCATCATTTCTTTTAAAGTCCTATTTTTCCTTTCCGCAATTCCATTTTGCTGAGGTGAATAAGGAGCGGTGGTTTAATGTATTATTCCATGTTCTTTACAAAACTCACCAAAAGGTGATTCATATTCACCACCTCTATCACTTCTTAATTTTTTGATTTTCTTACCAAGTTGATTTTCAACTTCATTCTTATATTGAATGAAAGTTTCCAAAGCTTCATCCTTGGTTCAAATTAAATAAACATAACTATATCTAGTATAGTCATCTATAAAAGTGATAAAATACTTTTTTCCACCTCTAGTTTGAATTGATTTAAAATCACAAATGTCACTATGAATTAACTCAAGTGGTTACGTACTTCTTTCAATTGAATGAAAAGGAGTTTTGAATAATTTTGCCTCAACGCAAATTTCACATTTATGATTTGAATCAATGTCAAATTTAGGTAAACATTCCATATTAATTAATCTACGCAAAGATCCATAATTAACATGTCCTAATCTACCATACCATAAATTTGAAGACTCAAGCAAGTAAGAAGAAGATGTATTTTTATTAATAACTGAGGGTACAACGGTCATTACATTCATCTTGAAAAAGCCATCAGACATGTAACATTTTTCTACATACATCCCATTCTTAGTAAGTACAAATTTATCACTCTCAAACACTAGCCTAAACCTATTCGTACTCAACAAAGATCCGAAAACAAGATTCTTGCGAATGTCTGGTACATGCAACACATTGTTGAGAGTGAGTTCCTTTCCAGATGTCATCTTAAGTACAATCTTTCCTTGTCCTTCAACTTTGGAAGTTAAGGAGTTGCCCATAAAAAGTTGTTAACCATTATCCACTGTAGAATAAGATGTGAACATCTTTTTGTCGGCACAAATATGGCGAGTAGCACCAGTGTCCACCCATCATTCTTTAGGATTTTCGACAAGATTTGCCTCGGAAACAACTGCAGAAAGATTGATATCATCTACACCATTGGAAATATTGTCCACTTCGGTCATATGGGCTTGAGTAGGCTTTTTACTTGTTCTTCTTTTGCTTTTGCCTTTGCTACAGCAATCTTTGGCCCGATGTCCCTCTTTGTTACGGATGTAACACTTGCCATTAAACTTGTACTTTTTAATTTCCCCTTTTTAGAGCCTTGTGATGAACTTTCTCCAGAAAACTTTCGTTTCTTTACTTTTGGAGCATGTTCCACCACATTTGCCTTAAACTCCATAGGATGCTTACCAGCCCGCATTTCAGAATTGCGGTTGTCCTCCTCAATCCTCAAATGTACAATTAATTCTTCTAAAGACATTTTTTTGCGCTTGTGTTTAAGGTAGTTTTTGATTTCCTTCCAGCCTTGTGGTAATTTCTCAATTAAGACTGCAACTTGGAAGGATTCACTGAGAGACATGCATTCTGCGTGAATGTCATGTAGAATGAGTTGGAGATCTTGAACTTGGCTGATTACAGTCTTAGAATCAACCATCGCAAAGTCCAGGAATTTGCCAATCACAAATTTCTTTGAGCCGGCAGCTTCCATTTTGTACTTTTTCTCCAAAGACTTCCAAAGTTCCTTTGCTGTCTTGATAGGACTGTAGACGTTATATATTGTGTTGTCAAGTCCATTCAAGATGTAGTTCTGGCAAAGGAAATCAGTATGTTTCCAGGCATCGACCGCAGCAACCATTTGCCGGTCAGTTTCATCCTCGTTCAGAGTATGAGAATTCTCACGGAGAAAACGAGCCAGGTTCAGAATTGTAAGATAGAACAACATTTTCTGTTGTCATATTTTAAAATCAGTTCCTGAGAACTTCTCTGGCTTCTCATCGTGATTTACCGGTACTGTCATAACAGGAAAGGGGGTTGGCGCAATTGCAGCCACTATTCCAGTACTCGTTTGAGCATTTGTTTCAGTAGCCATGAATTCTAAATTATAAAACAAAATTATAATTAGAATTTATACTATACAGAAAATTAATCCAAATTCACAGAATTAAATTCTGTAAAAATAAAAGAAACAAGAATGTAACTTTTATTTTTCAATTAATTTGGAAATAAAATAAAATTTTACTTAATCAAATTAATTCCACATAGAAATTTAAATTTCTATAACACTTTAATAATTAAAAAAATGAATTTATTTTTAATTAATGAACACTCAGAAATTATTTAAGAAAACCAAAATTAATTTCTGACAAACTTCACAAATAAATATTCTGAATTGTTAATGACACCAGTATATTACTACTAGTTGTCAAAGAAAATAGACAGTATATTACTACTATCTGTGAAACAGTATATTACTACTATTTGTTTTCCAACCAGAATATTATTTTGTAAAATCACAAAAAATAATTTCTATTAGAAGAAGGAAGAAGAAAGGAAATAAACGAAAAATTCTATAAACAGAATAATTTGAATTTGTCTTAAGATTGTTGGAACAATCTTCTGAGTAAATAAAATAAATTGAAACTAAATCAAACAAAATAAAATAAATAACTTACATAATTTATTTTATCGAACCGAATGAAAAATAAAAGACCAAGTCGAGTGTGTGACACTCTGTCCTTAAGACAGATTCGCCCTGCTTCGGTGCTTACGGACTAATGGCGTCTATCTCTTAGGATACAATGATCTTCACAAATTTATAGTAGCACTCCAAACAAAATTGTCCAGTGAACTAAAACCTTGTGTTCTATACTCTCTTTAATTTTCTCTAAAACTAGAATGAAGATTATATATGCAAAGAAACAAAATCTGGACAGCAAAATGTACTTTTTTAGACTATTTTGGATGCCTAAACACTGCTGGAAATGTTGGTATTTATAGGCACAATTAACAGACCCGAACAGGTGCTAATTTGAAGTGAACAGGTGCACATTTAAATTGAATAGGTGCAAGCACTATTCAAATAGATAACTGTTGGAATAGTTGATCTGTCCAAATTGTATGAACCTGTTTGAACTGGTAAAGAATCTATCCGGTTCAACTGGGCAGTTTCTGGTAGTTAAATAACTGTAAAACCAGTTTGAATCTGCGTGGAATTTGGACTGGAAGAGGCACAAAAATTTTGGAAAAAATTTAATTTGAAATACAAATAATTTCCTACAAGATTTTTTTGAAAAAAATCAAATAAATTTTGTCCAAAAAATTAATGTTAGAACCGACCCGACCCGACCCACAACCACACCCGTGCCCGGCACGGCCGGACGGGCAGCGGTGGCGCGCGCGCGCTCGTGTGTGGTGGTTTGGGCTAAGGTTCACTTTGTCCATAACTCCTCTCTTCTACAAACTTGGGGTGCCCCTTGGGGCCCAACCCAAGCGTTGCAATCTACAGCTTATAAACTCAACAAAGCTCTCTTAAAGTTTCAATGTGGGATAAGCTACACAAGAAAACCCACATTTAAAACTTAAATGTCCAATTCCACGAACCCGAAAAGGACGTCAACTTCCCATTCACTCATAAATGGTTTTGACGAACCATCTTCACCGTGTGACTTGCCACGTGACAAGGAACACATCATCTCTTCGGACCCAACCCAAAAGACGTTTGGGGTCCTGTAGACTGCCCGAACTCTCTCTGCACGCCCCCCTTTTTGGAGAGGACGCGAATTTGGGTTCTTAGCTACTACAGTTCGGACTCCTGTCACGGTTCTGAATCTAATCTCACAAAGTGCAATGTAAGACTGATAAATCACCAAAGAATCCAAATTCGGAAAATTGTTTTGGAAAATCGATTTTAATCAAAAAGCGCCAAACATGGACTGCTTTGCCAGATTACAGAGTCGCCACCTAAATATTTTATTTTGGGAAATTTAGGAAACTCTGACTCGTGCCTAAGGCCACGTGTCCGTCATCACCAAAGTTGCCTCGACTCGGGAACTTGGGTACGAGAGGGGAATGTCCTAAAATGAGCACCCCCGCTTGCCCGATCAAAGATCGGCCTTTACTAACATGATATGTTGTTTTGAAAACACATGTGTTCTTATTCCGGTTATTAGCTAACTTTACTATGTGATGCGCACAACATACAAGTATAGACTCAATCACTCAAGTTGGAACAAAACATCTCATGTTTGTTTTCCGAAAAGTGGTTTGAAGTTGCTACCCTCAAGTAGGCTAAAGTGCGGATTTGCCACTCTCAAGTGGGTTTAAAACATGATTTTGCCATTCTGCAGAGTGGGCTTAAAACGCACATTTTGATGAATTGTTCCAATTCAAGCAATGAAGCCTTCATCCATAGGCATTCATGCAGTTAATCACTTAAGTACATAGCCTCATGGCAAGCATGCTATCATGGCAGTCACTTACACACATGCAAGGATGCTAAAGTATAAACACTTACAGTATACTCCGAGCCAAAACAACAACTAGTTAGAAATCAATGCATGATCCTAACTATGTTAAGTGCCTAATGCAACACATGCAAAATGCAACTAAAATAGGTTCGACTAGCTAAGATGGCATATGAATGCAACATTTGATAACATACTGTTAAACACGTATTCAAGTAAATGTATTGAAATACAATGCAATTTGAATGATGCGCCGAGCCCGGTGCATACAAAACAAATGAATGATGCACGCATGCAAGCATAAGGATGCTAATTGAAATATGCCCTAAAACTAACCATCGAAAGCAGTTAGGTAAAAGGGAGAAAGACGTGGGGTTGGAAGACATTCACACACACACGCACACTTATTACAATATTTGCCCTCTCGACGGACGGTCCGAATAAAATGAAAGCTAACTAGCTACGCTAATTAAGCTAATTATTACAAACCAACTAATTAACTAACTATTCTAGCTAATTAATTATTACAAACCAAATTGAATAACTAGCTAATCTAAGCTAATTAGAATATTACAAAGCACTAAGCTAAATTAATTACAACACAGGTAATCAACTACAACTAGCTAGCAAAAGCAATAAATGGCCTCGCGGGCGAGGGAGATATGCATGCTCGGTTGCGTCCTCCCGGAAATCCACCGCCTTGCCTCAAGATGCCTCTGTTTGCACTCTTTTGAATCTTTGAAAATTACACCAATGTCCATATTGCTTCTTTCTGATCTCAAGAACATCTTGAGGGCTGAAATTCCTCCTGTTACTGCAACAGAGCACAGACAAAGGCAAAACAGTGTATTTGCAAGAAAATATATGCACTTCCACACTCCTTATCATATCTCAAGCTTAAAGGAGTATGGCACTTGACTCTTGAGCCAACAACCAAGCATTTTCAATGCATGGTGGCCAAAGGATCAAGCTTGCGCAAAACTCAATGAATGCACACATAAGACTCGAAAGGCCTCCACCCTATTATGCACAATCAAGGGCGTCGGCGACTGAGAAATGTGACTGTAGACACCCTATTTTTGACCGACCTTAAGACTCAGACGTCACCGATTGAGCGCTCGGTGATGTTGCATATTGTGCTCGTTCAGAAGTCTCAGAGTCACGGCCGTGAGCCCTGCCTCCGGACTTCTGAACCCTCTTCTGTACCTTGTCTCGGTTTGCGAACCAGACTCGATTTTCTCTGTTTCTTTTCCTGAAGGGAGGGAGAGGTCCCGTAGACCATCTCTCAGTGGCCGTGGGCTACATTTCGTGGCCGTAGGCCATTTTGCCCATTTCGGAGCCCGGTTCCCGGTTTTCGGAGCCGTCAGGCCGTGTGCCTCGGTTCGGGACCGTCTAACCATCTCCGATTCCTCCGATTTTTGGCATACATCTTATTTACTCCCTTTTTAGGGACACTGAGGCCTGAGAAACCCACTTCGTGGTCGAATGCTACTTTCAGTGCTTAACAGCCTATTTTCGAGACCCCGAACTGCGTGTTTTGGCCCCCAAGCATTCGTTTTGCATCGGCTTTCGTTCATTTTTGGCAGGTACCTCTGTTTTATCACCAGGAAGGTCACTGAAGGATGGGAGGCCAGCAATTGTCTCAGCAACCAGTTATATTCCTCCGGCGCCCTTCGACGCCCGTTTTTCTCACTTCCGAGCCAATGTTGACCACCCGAGGAGCATTTTCTTCAAGCCCAAACCACATATTTGTGTTGTACACACATGGGAGGACCCTAATATCACATGGCCGGCCAGTAACTCAACTTGAACCTTTTGAACCCCTTCTAAAAGTGGCCTATTCTCTCTCCTGTTTTAGAGTTGCCAATTTTGAACCACAGGGTTGTGATGAGGAGACCTGGGAGGACACCAATATCTGGTGGCCGGCCAGAAATTATTTTGGACCATTTTGCCCCTTGGCCGGCCGGCCATAGGGGGTGGCCGGCCGGCCACCTGCAACAAAAACAGCAGGCCGGCCATGATCCTTGGGAGGTGTGCCTTGCAGCTGTATAACTTTTTCCCCCAAAATATCTGATTTTGGGGGACTTTTTGTAGAGAAAGGAACTTAATCCCAAGACTACTACACACTTTCCCTCCATTGCTTCTCCATCCTTGCATACACACAGCAGCTCTAGCTCTCCCTCAAGGGTTGGAAAACTTGGTTTGAGCATATAGATACATATCTCTCCATTTCTCTCTCATTTTCTCAAGTTTTGGCTCCATTTCTTCACTACCACCAAGCACCACCATCACCACTCCATTTCCAGCAGCAAGGAGGGGTTTTTCAGAGGCTTAGAAGCAACATTCCTTGGTCCAAGAGGTAGCAAAGAAGTGATCTTCAAGGGTAAGACCATTCTCCCTCTTTTGTAGCACTTTTTTTCACCATTCTTCTAGCCTATTTTCTTACTGTTTTAGGCTCCGACCCTAACTGAAAGAGTCATTCTTTTGATCCATTCTTCATGTTTGTTTAAGGGCTCAACCCTGTTTGAGCCCCCCATTTGGTACTTGCTTCAATACCCTCTTAAATACCATAATCTTGCATGATATTTCTAGCCTATGTGTGATCTGTTTTTGAGCATTATATAAACTGTGAATTGGTTTATTTTGAGCCCCTATACAACATTGTAGAAGGGCTCAACACTGTTGGGGGCCTCCATGTTGTACTTACCATTATACCCCTCTTTGGCCCCCATTTTTGCATGCTTTTGTTGGCCTATCTAGATTCTGTTTTCGGCCATGATCAGAACTGAAAGTGACTATATTTTGACCTCCTTGGAATGTTTCATTAAGGGTCTTTTGCTATTTGATGTATATTTGGTCTACTTCATGTTATACCCTCTTGTGGCCTTAATTTTGCATTGCATTTTGAGCATGTTTGCATACTGATTTGAGGTTTGTCATCTACTGTAAATGTTCATATTTTTATCCCCTATTCAGTGTTGTAGAAGGGTATTTTTCCATTTGGGCTTTTCATCTATCACTTGCTTCATGACCTCCCTTGCGGAGCCATTTTTGTATGCCATTTTAGCCCTACTTGTGATTTCTGTTTGACCATGTTTTGTACTGTAAAAATGTGAGTTTTGGGGCTTCCTTGCTTCTTCCTTTTCATGTCATGTATCAATTATGCATGCATGGTATAGCTGTAGGCCATTTTATGCATTGAAATCCATGTTTCGGGATCATTTCATACATCGGGTATTATTTCGCCTCATTTCGGGGCTGTTTTGCCCCTCATTTTGCCACTGATTTTTGCACGTTAGCATACCATATTCTACGCCTTTGCCATGTCTCATTAGAGTGGCATTGGTGCCCGAGGGTCCGTTCTCGGTTTGCGTGCCCGCGGGCACGCACTTCGAGGTGTCTTGTTTTCATCTGATGGCCTCCTATGTGAGTGTGGCCGAGGCTCTCTCATGTTGGTGTAAGCCTATTATTGCATTGCGTATGCCATTTCAACCATAGCATTGTGTATGCCCGGTTGTGTATTACCTCGTTATGGCGGTATGCCATTCCATGACATTGTGTATGTTAGGGTTGCATATTAGCTACATTTCATGCATATCATGCATATCGCATGTGTTCGGGATAGGAGTTAGCCCGGGCACGGGAAACGAGGCATGTTTCGTGCTTCGAGCGACGAACGGGTCTCAATTCCCAAGTCACCGACACTCCGGATTATCCATGATGAGTAGTCAGGTTTTGTTGTTGTATGTAGCATTCATGTGCATTCATCCTATATTGAGTTGTGCAAATCGGCTCCTCAGCCATCATGCATCGATGCGTGATTGGTGGCCCGAGGATCGAGGCATGCATATATTTGTGAAATACATTGCTATACCCCTTTCCTACTCTCTGTTGCAGCAAAATGGAGAGAATCAGAAACTTTTCGGAGTCTGGCACGCATTTCGAGAAACATTGCAAACAGAGGCTAATTGGGGCATCCCAGTGGATTTCCGCGCAAAGCAGTCTAAACATGCATCATTCCATCATCCGGAGCAGAATTGAGGCAGTCCCTGGCTTGCATGCCAGCTTTTTTTTTTCTTAGTTAATTTGTTAATTAATTAGGGATCTGTATATTATGTGGACTGTATTATTTGGACTGTACTATTCTTTCATTTGGGACTGTATTATTTATTCGGACCCTCTGCGCGAGGGCATAATTGTAATAAGTGTGGGTGAGTGTGATGTATGTCTTCCAACCCCACGTCTTTCTTCCCTTTTATTTACCCGCTTATGATGGTTAGATATAGGCATATTTCGATTAGCATACAGTATGACAGTATGTTTGCATCATTCATCTGTTTTGCACGCACGGGCTCGGCGCATCATACAAACTGCATTTATATTTCAAATCCAAATTGAATACTTGATAGTTGTTAGCATTCACATGCCATGTTTAGAATAGCCGAGCCTGCTATAGTTGTATTTTTGCATGTGTTGCATTAGGCATTTCTGTATATTTAGGATCATGCATGATTTCTAATCAGTTTCTATTTTGGCTTGGAGTACTCGGTGAGTTTTATGCTTTAGCATCCTTGCATGCGTGTGAGTGACTGCCATGAATAGCATGCTTACCATGAGGCTATGTGCTTATGTGATATAACTGCCTTGAACGCCTGTGGGTGGAGGTTGAGTTATTTGAAGTGGAACAAATCATTGACTGTTTGTTTTAAGCCCACTAGATAGTGGCAAAATCATGTTTTTCTAAGCCCACCCGAGGGTGGCAAATCCACGTCTTAGCCTACCTGCAGGTAGCACCATCAAACCATTTTCAAACAAACAAACATGAAATATTTTTTCCAATTCAGCGACTCAGCTACTTGTTACTGTATACTGTGCGCATCACATAGTAACCTAGGCTAATAACCGGAACAAGAACTCACAATGTTTTCAAAATAAGATATCATGGTTAGTAGAGGCCGATCTTTGACCGGGCGAGCGGGGGTGCTCACGAAGTGACCTTCCCCAATCGTACCCAAGTTCCCGAGCCGAGGCAACTTTGGTGATGACGGACACGTGGCCTTTGGCACCGAGTCAGGGTTTCCTAAATTTCCCATTTAAAAAACATTTAGGTGGCGACTCTGTATCTGTGTGAAGCGTCCATGTTTGGCACTTCTTTCAAAAAAATCTGTTTTTCAAAACGATTTGCCGGATTTGGACTCTTTGGTTCAAGATTGAGAACCGTGACATTTGAGTCCTTCGAACTGTAGTGACCCCAATATCGAACCAGAACGGGGGGGACTCGCACCCCTTTCCCCGGGATGCGTTGGGACGTCTACAGTGACACGTTTCATCACTATGAGTATGAAACGTCTCACATTTCTCGTGTTTGGATTAACGTCCGATCCAAACACATGCAATACAAACAACATGCTAACAACATGTTTATCTATCAATGCTAGAGTGACATGTACAAGGCTCCATCATGTAAGCAATGCATGCATGGCATGTTTAGAAGCTAAGGTATCGAGACTAGCAAAGAGCATAGCATTATAGCATACAATACTAAGCCTAAATGACCAAACCAACCTCGGACAGAGGTTAAATATGCCAAAACAGTGGCTGAAATATACTAAGATCAAGGCATATAACACAAGGAAAATATGCACGTTTGATGGCTCGCCAACAAGGCATGAAGACACATCTCTCAAACACATTGAAGGAGTGGAAAATGTGAGAGTGTGGCAATGACATATGCTCTGAAATTACATGCCAAGTGAAGTGATGTAAATCATGCAATAGCATAGCTCAAATAAAGCATGCCAAGAGACTTGAAATACAAAGCTAGTCAAGGGCTTTACACTACAACGATACTAAGCAATGCTCAAATGACCTTAAGCACTCAAAACAGACCTAAGGCAGGTCAAAATGGTAGCAAAAACATGCTAGACTTGTAGCATAGGTGGCAAGAAAAATAAGCTCATGTATTGGCTCACAAACAAAGCATAGTGCTCAACTTTTCAAAAGCATTGAAAGAGTGATTTAAGTGGAAGTATGACAAAGATATAAGCTCTAAAATTACCTACCAAATGATGCTATATCATGCACACATCACAAATATAGCATGCTAAGGGCCTCAAAACTCAAGACTAGTGAAGCCAATTACACTATAGCTATACAAAGCTAAGCATGCATGACCAAAACCACTCAAATCAGACCTAAAGCATGTTAAATCAAAGCCAAAAATGTGCTAAAGTAGAGCATACACATGCTAGATCAATAGGTTAAAACACCAAACATGCTAGGCTAGTGAACAAAATTGCACTACAAGTGCAAGAAGCATGCAAGAGGTAACCAAACCAGCCAAAAACAGAGTTATGACATGGCAAATAATGGCTAAAAACATGCTTGAACTAAGCAAATTCAAAGCACAAAGACATGCTACTTTACAAGGCTACAAGTAGGATTACACTACAAGTACAAGAAGCATGCAAGAGGTGACCAAGACAGCCAAAAACAAAGTTATGACATGGCAAATAATGGCTAAAAACATGCTGAAACTAAACAAATTCAAGGCACAAAGACATGCTACTTTGCAAGGCTACAAGTAGGATTACACTACAAGTACAAGAAGCATGCAAGAGGTGACCAAGACAGCCAAAAACAGAGTTATGGAAGGTCTGAAAAGTCACAAAAAAGAGCCTAAACAAAGCCACTAAGAAGTAGAAACACATGCTCTTTTGATGGGCCATCAACACATGCAAACAAGAGAAGAGGAGGGGGGACCACCACCACCCATTTGGGACCTCAAAACCACTTTTCCACCACTGAAATTCCTCTGAGTTTCAGTGGTGAGAAGGCCAAAAAGAGATGGTTTCAAAGGCCTTAAAAGATGGCATAAAGCAAGGGAAAACAAGCCACCAAAGGGGCTAAACCACCCCTAACTCAAACTAGGCCTTAGACAACCATTTTAAACACTTCAAAATAGAACTTTTTTCAGTTGAAAGCTAAGCCTAAAATAGCATGCAAAGGTGGCCAAATATGCAACCAAAACAAAGCTTAAAAGGGGGAATAGGACTCATCCTTGAAGAACAATAAGAACAGCAGCTTCTTGAGCACAAAACCAGCTTTTAGAACTCAAATACACCCTCCAAGAACCTCAGCAACAAAGATGGTGGTGTTTGGCTAGGAGTCTCCTTGCAAAAGTGTGAAGAAAACTCACATTCTAGCACTAAAAGAGAAGATATAGAGGATTCTAGAGAGAGAGGGGGGGGAAAATTGCTCCTCAAAATTCTAGAGAGAGAGGATTCTAGAGTGAGAAGCTCCCAAATTTTCTAACCCTAACCAAAATGAGAGAAAGCTTCCATAAATAGCAATTCAAGAGCATTTTGGTCGAAATATCAGTCCAGAAATATCTAGAGGAGTGTGAAAACTACTGGAGGTGAAATATCTTCAAAATCTGGGCTTTCTGGGCATAAGTGGTCGACCGACCACCTCAACTGGTCGGTCAGCTACTTTTTCTGGTCGGCCGACCACCCCTGGTGGTCAACAACTACTTAACTGGTCGACAGCAAAAATCTACTCTGCATATCAAACTTTAAATGGGCACATCTCCTTCATCTGGACTCCTTTTCAGGTCATTCTTGTGTCTAAAATGAAGCATCGGAAGTAAGCTTTCCAGTGGTGGTAGTCTCACCTTAAAATTCCAAGTTCTCTAAGAGATATCCCTCTTTTAGTGAAGACTACTCATTTCCAGCTCAATCGGATTGATGCCTAACTTCAACCAACCATATCTCCCCCATCCGGACTCGGTTTTAGGAGATTCTTGAGTGTAAAATGAAGCCCCAGAAGTCTTATTTCCAACAGTGGTGGCCTCATGGATTAAATCCAAGTATACAAAAGGATAGGCATGATTTAGCGAGGGTTGCTCGACTCTCTCTTAACAATTCATGCCCAACTTCTTCCTCAACTAGGTTTCTTCCCTCCACTCCTCTTTTTGTCAACTCTAAACCCCTAAACAAGATGTTTTGAAAGATTTTTCAAAGATTTCATCTCTGTTTCATTCATTTCCATTTTGTCCTTGCTCGGTTTACCGAAAAGTGCAGCATTTAACAAAATGCGAGCGTTGGAACTTCGTAGAATCAGTTTTCAAAAACTATTTTGAAAGAGAGGGTTTCAAGGTCTAAAATATTTTGATCAAGATCGTTTTAGTCCAAAAGGGGTATGAAGTTGGGATTTGACTCTCCTCTTGCCGAAGAAATTGAACCTTTGCACTGCACACCTCATCAGCAAGTAAACAATCAGTGGTGCCCAAGTCTTAAGGGCGGTCAAAAATGGGGTGTCTACAGGTCCACTCAATTTTGGGCTCAAATTTGGCCCAAAATAAGCCTTATAAAGACCAATTTTCCAACACAGAATTCTTTGTCATTGGATATGTGTATATATAACAAAGAAAACAATGATTATTGGATTTGTGTCTATATAACAAAGAAGTAATGATATCAACAAATGAATTGTCTACCTGATGTGCATATACAATGTTGATTAACCAAATCCAATGATTTCATGGTTGCTTGATGAAAAATCATTATATTAATGCTTATATGCATTTATGCACACTTGTTTTAATGACAAAAATAAAGCAATTGAGTAGCCGCACATCTTCATTCTTCTTATTCTCCTCCTCTTTCTCTAAATCCTAGATCTAAAACTCTTCTCTCTTTCTCTCTCTAAGTTGCAGGGGTGGGTTCGCGATGGTGGAGGCTGTGAAGATTGGGTTCGCGAGTAGTGATGAGTGGCTACAAGGCTGAGTTCGCGATAGATAGTGATGGTCGGTGGTTGCGGTTGTTGCAGCGACGGTGAGAGATAGTGATGGGGACTGAGTGGCAACGGTGGGGATTGAGGTGAAGGAGACGATTTTAGGAAGTGGTGGGATGAAATTAGGGTTTCAAACATGAACGACTGTAAAGGAGTATGAAATTGATAAGGATAAGGATATATTGGGAATTATGGAAGTGTACTGAGATGAAAGGTGATGTAATAAGAAATAGAGTATAAGGAAATAAATATGAAGTATAAGTAGAATTACCCTTTCAACTAATAAAAAATAAGTTCGAACACCATCTTAATTTGCCCTAAAATCACACTCTAATTTTCTAATGATACGGTAATGCTTGACATCACCCAACGATAAGGCTGGGTATAGGGTTATCCGACCCACACAACCTGTCCTACCTAACCCGACTCGCACATGTATGGGTGGTTTCGCAAATTGAATAGGGTAGGGTGTGGTTTAGAATATATGAGATTTTCGGTTTGCAGGCGAGTTGCGGGTTTGAACTGCACCCGCCACAACCCGCCCGCACTTAGCCAAATATAATTTTATTTTATTTTTTAAAAAAAATGGACCCTTCATCATCTTGATCATCTATCCTATCTATTTTTGTTTTGCCCAAACAAACAAAACCCTAATCCTAATATGTGCGCAACTAAACTCTATCTCTCTCTCTCTCTCTCTCTCTCTCTCTCTCTCCCCGATCGACCAGAACCAGCACCGATCTGTCTCTGTCTCTGTCTCCGGCAACTCTCAGGTAAGCCTCTCTTCTCTTTCGTTTTTGTTCTTGTTCTTTTATCTCATCTTCTCTCTCGTTCTTGTTCTTATTCTTCCATCTTCTCTTCTCTTATCTCATATTCTTTCTCATTCTTGTTCTTCCATCTCTTTCTCTCTCTCTCCCCGATCGACTAGAACCAACATCGATCGAAGTGAGCGCCGATCTGTCTCTATCTCTGGCAACTCTCAAGAAATCCTCTCTGTCTTTGTCTCTGTCTCTTTTTATGTATGAATCAATGTTGTTTGTTGTTCGGATGCTGAAAAAATGAATGAAAAGAAAAGTTTTGGTATTTTCTTAGCAACCAAACAGTTTGTGATTCGGTGATATGTTATATTAGCTATATCTACATTCACAAACCTAATGGCCATAGTTGTTATAATCCTACAGTTGAGAAGTAATGGGTAACCCTAAATCTGATAATACATTGAAGGATTACCACATTCTTGATTACATACTTGTACCTGAATCAAAAGTCGATGAAGCTTCCCATATACCAGCCTGCCTGTGATAGTATTCATCAATTCTAAAAGTGGTGGGTAGCTTGGAGAACTTCTGAAAACTTATCAGACTCTTCTTAATAAAAACCAGGTATCTACATCTATATATTTTTTCCTTGTGATTGGATGAATGTGATTGCACTGATATGAACGAAGAAATCTTTAAGATAGTTTTTGAATTTGTTTGACATTGGGATGAATGATTTTTCAGGTTTTTGATTTGGGAGAAAAGGCTCCTGACAAGGTGTTATACCAGCTTTACTTCAATTTGGAGAAGTACAAGAAAATGGAGGATAACCTGGCCACTGAAATTGAGAAGAGATTGAAAATAATTGTGAGTTGACTTTATAGTTCAATGCTATTGTGAGGTGGTTTTCCTTTCTTACATGTCTAATATATACTCACTTCACTAGGTTGAAAAATTGAGGGAAAATGGCCCAAAATAAATATTTACAAAAGGGGGGGGGAAAAGCTCAAAAATAAATTTTTAAAGAAAAAAGTCCAAACCACAAACCGTCTGCAACCGCCCGCACATCCGCGAATCCTATCCTCACAAATCGCAAACCGCACTGCAGGCGATTGCGGGTTGGCTTTTTCCCAAACTACATAGATGCGGGTGGGTCAAAACCGAACCGTAAACCACACAAATCCGATCCACGACCACCCCTACCCAGCGAGGATATAACACAAATAACTTGCAACCAAAGTCTGTCACGTGTCCAACTAACACCACGTTGAGTTAAAAGAAAGGCAATCATTGGGTCAATTTGGTTTGGTTGTAGAATTATGATTTGAGTGTAGAATTATGTTTTTAATTTTGAATTTGAATTTTTGAATCATGATTTGAAAAGAGAAAATTTGTTTAGTTATGAGTTTTGAAAATAGTTTTGGAATGATTTGTAATTTTTTTTTTATTTATTTTTTGATTAATTCATGTAAAGAGAATCTGAGAAGAGAGATGAGAGAGGAGAGAGAAAAAAATTATTGATTAATAATAAAAAAAAAAAGGAGAGGTTTTTGATAGTAATTTCGAGTTGTATTTTAAAAAAAAAAAATTGGTTGATATATTTCATCCAAATAATGAAAAATAAACCAAATGCTACCATCGTGTTTGGTTTTAATTTTCTAAATTTAATTTTTTGGAAATTGTGAATTTTTTGTTTGTCATATTTTTTTTTTTTTGTTTTTAGTGAATATTTTTAAAATTTTAAGTAATTTTTTTACATTTTTAAATGTACCTTATTTAGATGTATTTAAAAAATAAAATATTTTAAAAAAATTAATAAATATACAAGAATACAAAAATATACTGAATTTTTGTATTTTTTAAATATTTTTGGTATTTAGTAAATTTTTTAAAGATTTTTTTTACAAATACTATAATTTTTAAGTGTATTTATGTTAGGTGTATCTAAAAATTAAAATATTAAAAAAATCAGTAAAAATAAAAAACAAAAAATTTCAATTTTCTGAAAAGTGAAACTAAACCAGCTGAATGCTTTCTGACTAGACCTCTTTGGGGAACATGTTGTTTTAGTAATTTTTTTTAACTTTTATGAAAAAAATATACAAAAAAATAAAAAGAAGAGAAAATTAGTGTAAGGTCCCTCTCTCATTTTTAGTAATAGAAGAGGCTTACAATATTATTTTGTGATGTCTAAGGTCTCTCATCCACCCCCATATATCTCACCTTTCCAATCTTGGTTCAGCTTCATACTTCTCCACGCCAACTTTCAAAACCTCTCTCTCTCTCTCTCTCTCTCTCTCTCTCTACATGCACACACTTTTTCTGCTCATTTTCCCCGGCGGAGAACCGGTTCCATGTCGGCGATTCTGGAGGTAAACAAATACAGTTGTTCAGCGACAGACCTGAATTCTCCTTCGGTGAAAATAGTGGCTCTTGTCGAAGATGGTAGCGTTATCTCTCTGAAATTCGTAACATGGCTCGAAGTCATGGTCCACACAGTAAGTATCGTAGAGCAAAGCAACTCCAATTTCATATTATTATTGTTGTTGTTGTTTTTGTCAATTTCGATGAGAGTTTGTTTCATTTCGGCTTTGGATTTTGATTTATTTGACTTCTTGTTGTTAGCAGATGAACCTTTATGCAATGTGAAGATTATTACAATAAATAATGCCTAAAAATACTTGTAAAATTCTAAAGATGCAAATTTGGAAAAATTTATGTGGTTTGGTTAAAACAATTTTCTCTGGTTTAAAATTGTGAACAAACACAGAGAAATTTGTTCTAAAATTTCTCTGGTTTGGTTAAAATTTTCCTAGTTTGGTTAAAACAATTTTCTCTGGTTTAAAATCATTGTGCTAGAATTTCTCCGATTTGGTCAAAATTTCTCTGGTTTGGTTAAAACAATTTTCTCTAGTTTAAAATTGTGAACAAAGATGTTTGGTTCATTTTTTAGAACTTGCTTTTTGAATTTTTTTTCTTTTTTTTGAAAAATTAGTAATTAGTTTGAGGTTCTTTCTCTTGTTAATGCTGAGGATCTTTCTCTAGGAAGAAATTCTCAGAATTTCTCTAGAGGGTGGGAAGTTTAGAGAAATTCTTTCTCTGGAAAGTCTAGAGAAATTCTCTAGATCGAATTTTTTATGTATTGATGTTGAGGGACCTTAGATATTATGAAAATATTAGATGTCATTTATTCTATAAAATCTTAATATCAAAGACCCTAAAAAAAAATCTCCTAAAAAAAATAATGTGATAACTTATATTAGCTTTTTGACTTTTTAACTAAAATATATAGTTCCCAAACGAATTTTGCAAATAAGTGGCTTTAGGGTTCGTTTGGGATGTGGGTTGGTTTTTTGACTTTTTGACTATTTTAGCGTGAGGCTAAAAAACGTCGTTTGGGATATACTTTTTGACTTTTTTGACTTTTATGAGAGAAAAAATGAAATGATTATGGTTTAGATATGACGTTTTGTTTTATTAATTTTTGAACTTATTTTATTTTTTATAACTAAAATAATCAAAAAATTAAAAAATTTGACATGCCAAACGAAAGGTTAGTGTTTTACCAAACTCTTTTAATTAGGAAACTCGATGACAACCACACTTCCTAGGCTACTGTTACTATTGCATTACCAAATCCCAACCAAACAAGCTTTCCACTTTCCTAAACTTTTCTCTTTCCCAATAAGGAATCGATCAAGAAAACCCACAATCACTTTCCTCAACAAATTGTGTTTGGTAGAGCCTTCCAAGTATTATTCTACCTCTTCACGTGAATTTTCTATTTAGATATATTTTTCAAAAATTAATCCTACATCGATGTTTGAAAATTCGTCTATTCGATCATCCCCCGATTGTTTGGAATAGTTTTTTTTATTTTTTATTTATTTTTTACTTGTTATTTTTATATGTTAAATAAAAACTATTTTTAGAATTTTTTTAAAATTTTTTATGAGTTTTGAATAGAATATTGGGTTGTGTATTTGGTTATGAGTTGTAAGTTTTTGAATCAAATATCATATGTCACATCAAAAATTTCAAACTTAATTCAAAACTCTCTTCAAAACTCATAATCAAACAAATTTTTCTTACTTAAATCATAATTCCAAAATTCACAAACTCAAAATACAACTCTATTCTCAAATTATAGTTCTAAAACTCTACCAAACACTACCAAAGATTTTCTCACTTTTTCCCATCAAACAAACTAAGAGTTCATATATGTTCCCAACCACCCCAAATCAAAACTCATTAGTCCTTCTCTCCCTTTTTCATTCTTCATCGCTAAAATCCCCAATAAACTGTTCATCAAAAACCCAACAAAGAATCGATCAAGAAAACCCACATACAACACTTTCCTAAACACGATTTTCACACACTTTCTCATCAAACAAATTAAGAATTCATACATTCCTAAATCAATACTCTCAAAACCCATCAGTCCCTCTTTCCATTTTCAAAAACCCATTAAACTGTCAAGACACCCAACAACAATCAATCAAGAAAACCCACATAAAGAACTTTCACAAACATGATTTTCTCACACTTTCCCACCAAATCAGTACCCTCTTTAAAACCCATCAATCCCTCTTTCTTTCTGTTAGGGAAAATATATGATTTCCCACAAGTAAATCAATCAATCAGAATAAAAACTAATGTGGAAAAATTAAATCAACAGCAACACAAGAATTTTTACGTAGTTCCCTCAATGTGAGGTACGTCCACGGGATCGAAATTCAATTCCACTATCAACCAAAGAGTTTTCAAACAATTACAAACGAGACACGAATGATCTTACAAAATCACCCTTAGGTGAATTCCAAATAATCACAAATAAACAAAG
This sequence comes from Camellia japonica, assembly GCA_030407325.1. Lineage (NCBI taxonomy): Eukaryota > Viridiplantae > Streptophyta > Magnoliopsida > Ericales > Theaceae > Camellia > Camellia japonica. The sequence continues at coordinate 30,572,051 of JAPPVO010000031.1, forward strand.
AGGAAAAATCTCACCAAATAGATGAACAAAAGCCTTTGAAACAGAATTGTAAAAGACCCAAAATAATAGACCCAAATCAACTTTACCAAACCAGCCGAAGATGCTCCCAAACAAAGCTTCGAAACAACCACGAACGAAACAAAGAAATTTTAGAAGCTTGAACAAATCAGTGCCACCAAACTTAAATGCACACCGCAGCACTACCGAGAAGCATGAACCAAAATTGTAGCAGCCACCGATATCTTCCCAGGAACAAACAATTGAAAAGCTACCCACCGAATTAATGTATATAGCAACCGCAGTCCCTCTGATTTTTTTCTTGGAAAAAACAAAACAATACCAATATTTATATTGTGAACTCTTGGGCTTTTTATCAAAACCCTAGTTGTACTAAACTGATTATAATCAAACTATTGGGCTTCCCAAAGTTAGATATAATATATTAAAATATATTATAACCAACACCAAACCAAACTAAACTCTTTTAATAAACCAATTGGGTTTCAAACTCCAATAATGAGGTATACCCAATAATTCTCCCCCTACTGACTTAGGTGGAGACATCAACTATACCTACCAAAGTTCGACACTTCAAATGTTTATTCCTCGACAAAGTCTTTGTCAACATATTCGAAATATTATCATTTGTATGAACCTTTTCGAGTTGTAACAGTTTCAAATCTAACACATCACGAATCCAATGGTATCTCACATCAATGTGTTTCGATCTCGAATGAAAAGTAAAATTTTTACTCAAATGAATAGCACTTTAACTATCACAATAAATCACATACCTTTCTTGCTTCAAACCCAATTCTTGCAAAAATTTCTTCAACCATAACTCTTCCTTGCAAGCTTCCATAACAGCAATAAATTCAGCTTTGGTAGTTGAGAGAGCAACACATTTTTGTAATTTAGATTGCCATGCCACAGCTTCCCTTACAAATGTCATCAAATACCCCGAAGTAAATTTCCTAGAATCAACATCACCAGCCATGTCAGAATTCGTGAACCCATCAAGCATCGAGTTACCATCCCCAAAGCACAAACACACCTTCGAAGTCCCTTGAAGATATCTTAGAATCCATTTTACCACTGCCCAATGTTCTTTACCCGGATTAGAGAGAAAACGACTCACCACACCAACGAAATTAGCAATATCTGGCCTTGTACAAACCATGGCGTACATCAAAGAACCAACCGCTGAAGCATAAGGAATTTTTAGCATCTCTTCCTTGTCTTTCTCACTTGGAGGACATTGATTCGAACTAAGCTTGAAGTGACCCGCAAGCGGACAACCAACCGGCTTTGCTTTATCCATGTTGAACCTCTCAAGAACTTTCTCAATGTAGCTTTCTTGAGACAACCAAATCAGCCCCTCTTTGAGATCACGAACAATTTTCATACCAAGTATTTGCTTTGCCGGTCCCAAATCTTTCATAGCAAAAGACTTGCTCAACTCCAATTCCAAATTGTTAATCATGGTAGAATCTTGACCCACAATTAACATGTCATCAACATAAAGCAAAAGAATAATAAATTTGCCATTTGAAAATTTTTTCACAAACACACAATGGTCCGAAATAGTTTTAGAAAAACCATTATTCATCATGAAATAATCAAATTTTTTGTACCATTACCGCGAGGCTTGCTTGAGGCCATACAAATTTTTCTTCAATTTGCAAACAAATTTCTCTTTTCTTTTCTCTACAAGACCTTCCGGTTGCTCCATGTAAATTTCTTTTTCAAGGTCATCATGAAGAAATGCGGTCTTCACATCAAGTTGCTCAATTTCAAGGTTCATACTTGCGGCCATGCCAAATACAACCCAAATAGAAGACAAATCTCATCAAAGTCAATACTTTTCTTTTGTCCAAAGCCTTTCATAACAAGACGTGCTTTATACCTCAGATTCTTGCCATCATTCTTCAATTTGAAGACCCACTTATTTTTCAAAGTTTTCCTCCAGTTAGGCAACTTTACTAAATCATAAGTGTGATTTTCAAGTAAAGAATTCATCTCCTCTTCCATGGCCTTTTTCCAATCATCTTTCTTTGCATGCTCAATTGCTTCTTGGTAGCTCTCAGGCTCCCCTTGATCGAAAATCAACACAAATTCATTGAGGGGATACTTTATTAAAGGGTTGTCGGTCCCTTGTAGATTTTCTTAACTCAAATTGTGGTGATGTGTAGACACCCCATTTTTGACCGACCTTAAGACTCAGACGTCACCGATTGAGCGCTTGGTGATGTTGCATATCGTGCTCATCCAGAGGTTTCAGAGTCTCGGCTGCGAGCCTTACCTCCGGACTTCCGGACTCTTTCGTGCTTTGCCTCGGTTTGCGAACCAAGCTCTGTTTTCTCTGTTTTCTCTTCCCAAAGGGAGGGAGAGGTCTTGTAGATCATCTCTCAGTGGCCATAGGCTACGTTTCGTGGTCGCAGGCCATTTTTCCCATTTCGGAGCCCGGTTCCCGGTTTTCGGAGCTGTCAGACCGTGTGCCTCGATTCGGGACCGCCTAACCACCTCCGTTTGCTCCAGTTTTTGGCACACACCTTATTTCCTCCCTTTCAAGGGACACTGTGGTCCGAGAGACCAACTTCGGGGTTGGACACCACTTCCGGTGCCTAACAGCCCACTTTCGGGGCCCCGAATTGCGTGTTTCGGCTCCCGAACCTTCATTTTGCATTTTTGGGCTCCAACCCGAACTTGAGATAGTCATATTTTGAGGTCCTTTTCATGTTTGATTAAGGACCTTTTATTGTTTGAGATCTCCATCTGTCACTTGCCTCTTTACCTCTTTTTAGGCCTATTTTGCACGATATTTTAGGCGTACTTGTGGGCTGTGTTGGACTTGGTCGTAAACTACAAAGTGTCTTTTTTTGATCCCCTCTTCAACTTTGTTGAAGGGCTCTCTTCGGTTTGAGAACCGCAGCTACCACTTGCCTCTTTGTCTCACTTTAGGCCAATTTTTTGAGGGAAACTTGAAATATTTCCCCCCCTTTTTTCCCCTCTCTTTTCCAGCCTCTTTTGCCTATAATTACAGCACCCCAGATCTGTTTTGAAGGGTTAGAGATTTTTGTATAAGCCTCTTGTATTATATCTCTCTCTCTCTACACTTTAACTCTCTAAATTTCTCAAGTTCTACACCCCTTTTTCACACCACCACCTAGCACCACACCACCACTTCCATTTCCAGCAGCTTGAGGAGTTTTTTAGAGGCTAGGAGGCAACATTTTTGGTCCAAGGGGCAGCAAAAGGGTTGATCTACAAGGGTAAGTCCATTTCCCCTCTTTTTGGTCTCATTTTTGCAACATTTCTTAGCCCTCTTTGCTTGCTGTTTTGAGCTCCGACCAAAACTAAAAGTAGTGTTTTTTTGAGCTCTTATTCACCTTTCATTAAGGGCTCAACCCTTTTTGAGCCCTCCATTTGGTACTTGCTTCAATACCCCTTGGTATGTCACATTTTTGCATGAAATTTCTAGCCTATGTGTGATCTGTTTTAGAGCACAATGTAAACTGTAAGTGGGCCTATTTTGAGTCCCTCTTCAACATTGAAGAAGGGCTCAACACTGTTTGAGCCACCCATGATGCACTTGCTTCATAATTCCTCCAATTTACCGTAAATTTGCATGATTTGTTTGGCCTACATGTAGTCTGTTTCGGAGCATGTCATGAATTGTGAGTAGGCTTATCTTGTGTCCCTCTACAACATTGTAGAAGGGATCAACCTTGTTGGGGGTCTCCATGTTATACTTGTCATTATACCCCTCTTTGACCCCCATTTTTGCATGCTTTTTTAAGCTTATCTAGCTTCTGTTTTCGGCCATCATCAGAACTGGAAAGAGTCATATTTTGATCTTCTTGACATAGTTCATTAAGGGTCTTTGCTGTTTTGATGAATGTTTGGGGTACCTCATGTTATAGCCTTATGTGTCCTAGTTCTTGCATGACATTTTTAGCATGTTTGCATACTGAGTTGGGGGATGTCATCTACTGTAAATGTTCATATTTTTAGTCCCTCATCAGTATTGTAGAAGGGTACTTTTCCATTTGGGCATCGCATGTATCACTTGCTTCAATACCCCTCTTGCGGAGCCATTTTTGCATACTTGCCTAATCCTATGTGTGTTTGCTGTTTAACCCTTTTTATGACTGAAAAATGCTTGTCTTGGGGCTGTCTTGCTACTGTATTTTCATTCCATGTCCATATTGTGCATGCATTGCATAGCTATAGGCCATTTCGGGCGCCTAATATCGCATTTCGGGATCATTCCATGCTTCGGGTGCACTTTGGCCATGTTTCGGGACTGTTTTCCCCCACATTTCAGTGCTGAAACTATATTTTCATGTTTACATATTATATTCCATGCCATTTCATGCCTTAGGGCCATTGCCTCGGTTTGCGTGCCCGTGTACACGCATTTCGAGGCATCTCATTTTCATCTCATGGCCCCTTATGTGAGTGTGGCTGAGGCTCTCTCATGTTAGTATAAGTCCAATTTGCATTTGGAGTGCCATTTCATGCTTTAGTACCATTGCCTCGGTTTGCGTGCCCGTATGCACGCATTTCGAGGCATCTCATTTTCATCCAACGGCCTCTTATGTGAGTGTAGCTGAGGCTCTCTCATGTTAGTGTAAGTCCATTTTGCATTCTGTATGTCATTTTAGTCTCATCGCATTGCGTATGCCATTGCCTCGGTTTGCATGCCCGTGTGCACGCATTTCGAGGCATCTCATTTTCATCTACCGGCCTCTTATGTGAGTGTGGCTGAGGCTCTCTCATGTTAGTGTAAGTCCAATTGCATTGTGTATGCCATTTTATGCCTTAGGATCATCGCCTCGGTTTGCGTACCCGCGTGCACGCATTTCGAGGCATCTCATTTTCATAAGCATCGTGTATGTTAGGATGGCATATTAGTTGTATTCATGCATATCATGCATATTGCATCGTGTTCGGGATAGGAGTTAGCCCGGGCACGGGAAACGAGGCGCGTTTCGTACTCCGAGTGACGGAACGGGTCTCAATTCCCAAGTCACCGACACTCCGGATTACCCATGATGGAGTTAGGTTTTGTTGTAGCATTCATCTGCATTCATCCTATATTGAGTTGTGCAATCCGACTCCTTGGCCATCATGCATAGAGATGCGTGATTGGTGGCACGAGGATCGAGGCATTCATATATTTGTGAAATACATTGCTATGCCCCTTTCCTGCTCTCTGTTGCAGCAAAATAGAGAATCAGCAACTTTTCGGAGTCTGGCACGCATTTCGAGAAACATTGCAAAACAGAGGCTAATCGGGGCATCCCAGTGGATTTCCAAAAAAAAGGCAGCCCAACATACATCATTCAGCGGAAGTGAGGCAGCCCCTGGCTTGCATGCCAGTTTACAGTTTTTCTTAGTTAATCTGTTAATTAATTAGGAATTTGTATTTATTCGGACTGTACTATTCTTTTATTCGGACTGTATTATTTATTCGGACCCTCTGCGCGAGGGCATAATTGTAATAAGTGTGGGTGAGTGTGATGTATGTCTTCCAACCCCACGTCTTTCTTCCCTTTTATTTACCCGCTTATGTTGGTTAGATATAGGGCACGTTTCAATTAGCATACAGTATGACAGCATGTTTGCATCATTCATCTGTTTTGCACGCACCGGGCTCGGCGCATCATACAAACTGCATTTGTATTTCAATTCCAAATTGAGTACATGTTAGCTGTAGCATTCCACATGCCATGTTTAGAATAGCCGAGCCTGCTATAGTTTGCATTATTGCATGTGTTGCATTAGGCAATTCTGTATATTTAGGATCATGCATGATTTTTAATGCAGTTTCTGTTTTGGCTTGGAGTACTCGGTGAGTTTTATGCTTTAGCATTCTCGCATGCGTGTGAGTGATTGCCATGAATAGCATGCTTACCATGAGGCTATATGCTTATGTGATATAACTGCCTTGAATGCCTGTAGGTGGAGGTTGTGTTCCTTGGATTGGAACAATTCATCAAACGTTTGTTTTAAGCCCACTAGATAGTGGCAAAATCATGTTTTCTAAGCCCACCCGAGGGTGGCAAATCCGCGTCTTAGCCTACCTGCGGGTAGCACCATCAAACCATTTTCAAACAAACAAACATGAAATGTTTTGTTCCAATTCAGGCGACTCAGTCTATACTTGTTTGCTACGAGCATCACATAGTAATCTAGGCTAATAACCGGGATAAGAACATACATTGTTTTCAAAATAAGATATCATGGTTAGTAGAGGCTGGTCTTTGACCGGGCGAGCGGGGGTGCTCACGAAGTGACCTTCCCCAATCGTACCCAAGTTCCCGAGCCGAGGCAACTTTGGTAATGACGGACACGTGGCCTTTGGCACCGAGTCAGGGTTTCCTAAATTTCCCAAAAATAAAATATTTAGGTGGCGACTCTGTATCTGGCAAAGCAGTCCATGTTTGGCACTTCTTTCAAAAAAAATCTGTTTTCTCAAAACGATTTGCCGGATTTGGACTCTTTGGTTCAAGATTAAGAACCGTGACACAAATCGAGTCCGAACTGTAGCGAGGTCCCCCACGGGCTTGTTACATGGTGGTTCTTGAGTTAGATGCTCTTCTTCAATTTCTGGCTCAAGTTCATTAGGATTAGTATCATCCTCTGCATCTTCAGTAAGTGGTTGCACATCTCCCCCATTTTCATCATCCATCGAAGATGAAGGAGATGGATCCATGTCAATAAGATCACTACTTTTTGGTTCCGGTTGATTACCTTTGCCAAAGTCTGCAATTGTTTGGTCTTCAAGAAACACAACATCATGGCTTTGAATGACTTTCTTGTCGACCGGATCCCACAATCTATAACCAAATTCATCAAGCCCACAGCCAAGAAAATACATTGTCTTGACTTGCTATCAAGCTTGGACCTCTAATCTTTTTGGAATGTGAACAAAGGCTCGACAACCAAACACTCTCAAGTGCTCATAAGACACATCTTTACCGATCCAAACTCTTTCAAGAACATCACCATTCAAAGGATAGGAAGGAGACAAATTGATCACGTCAACCGCTGTCCTCATTGCCTCACCCCAAAAGGATCTTGGCAATTTAGCATGTGAAAGTAGACACCTTATTCTTTCCACAATGGTGTGCGGTTCATTCTCTCGGCAACGCTATTTTGTTAAGGAGTCTTCTTAACTGTCTTTTGGTGCCGAATACCTTGGCTGCGATAATACTCATCAAATGGCCGAATGTATTCACTACCATTGTCTTATCGGATGCACTTCAATTTCTGCCCTGTTTCTCTTTCAACCATGGCCTGAAAATGCTTAAATACATCTAAAACTTGATATTTAGTTTTTAGTATAAAAGCCCAAACTTTCCTTGAATAATCATCAATGAAAGTAACAAAATAAAGTACACCACTATGTATTCTAACTTTTAAAGGACCACAAAGATCCGAATGAATCAACTCCAAAACATTTTCTTTTCTAGAAGTAACATTTTTATGAAAAGAAACTCTATGTTGTTTACCTGCTAAACAATGAACACAAGTTTTAAGATGTGTACCTTTCAAACCGAGTAGAAGCTCTTTCTTGAACAAAACTTATAGTCCTTTTTCACTCATGTGCCCAAGCCGCTTGTGCCACAATTTGGTAGAAATATCATCTTCAAGTACATTGACAACACCTTTACAAATTTTTTCTTGCATCGAATAAAGTGTATGAGTCTTCTTGCACTTAGCCACCACCAAAGAACCCTTTGTGAGATTCCATATTCCATCACCAAATTTGTTGTTGTAGCCTTCATCATCTAACTTCCTGGTAGAGATCAAATTGAGGTGAATGTCGGGAACATGTCTCACATCTTTAAGAAACAACTTGCAGCCCAAATTTGTTTCCAAACAAACAACACCTATGCCAATAATCTTGGACAAACCTTCATTACCCATTCAAACAAAACCATAAGAAGTCACATGAAAAGAAGCACCAGAATCAATCACCCAATTGCTCTCTTGGCCCACAAAATTGATACAATCATTTTCACAAATGACCATGAGATCACCATTGGTAGTAACCGCCGTTGTGTCTTCTTACTTCTTATCCACACTTTTGTCACGCATTTTCTCCTTGTTCTTGAGTTTTTGGCATTCCCGCTTCATGTGCTTTTTCTCATGGCAATAATAACACTCAATGTCTTTCTTTGAAAAAGAACCATCTCTTGATTTGTCATGACTTTGATCACGACCATGAGGAGTGTTACTCCTCCCCCTTGTTTTGCTTCAGCCTCTCACAACAAATGCTTCCAAATGAGAGGAACCTGCTGATTTTCTTCTAGTTTCTTCATTCAACAAGTTACTAGTGACTTGGCCCATTGTGACAACTTTATCGGGCGCCGAATTACTAACTGTCACAACCAAAGTCTCCCAACTTTCGAGTAAAGAATTAAGTAGCATCAAAGCCTGTAACTCATCATCAAAAATAATTTTTATAGAAGCAAGTTGGTTAACAATGCTCTTTATTTCATTCAAATGTTTCGGAATAGGGTTGCCCTCTTTATATTTTAAATTAACCAACTTATGAAACAGAAAAGTTTTATTTGTGGCTGATTTCCTGTCATAAAGGCCTTCTAATTTTTTTCCATAAATCATGTGCTGAAGTTTCAGTAGCAACATGATGAAACACACTGTCATCAATCCATTGACGGATAACATTAACGATTTTTCGATTAAACCTCTTCTATTCATCATCTTTCATATCATCAGGTTTCCACTATCACCTTCAATAGGCCCATACAAATTCTTTACAAAATAATATGTCATCCATTTTAATTTTCCAAGTTACTCAATTGCTTCCATTGAAGTTAGACATATGACCCACATTTCCTTCCATTGATTTACACAAATAAATAAATTTAAATAAACCGTAAGCTCTGATACCAATTGTTAGGGAAAATATATGATTTCTTACAAGTAGATCAATCAACATGAATAAAAACTTTAAATTAACAGCAACACAAGAATTTTTACGTGGTTCCCTCAATATGAGGTACGTCCACAAGATCGAAATCCGATTTCACTATCAACCAAAGAGTTTTTAAATGATTACAAATGAGACACGAATGGTCTTATAAAACTACCTTTAGGTGACTTTCAAATAATCACAAATAAACAAAGAGGAAAGATCTCACCAAATAAATAAACAAAAACTTTCAAAATAAAATTATAAAAGACCCAAAATAATAAATCCAAACCAACTTTATTAAACCAGCCGAAGATGCTCCCAAACAGAGCTTCGAAATAACCACGAACGAAACAAAGAAATTTTAGAAGCTTGAACAAATCAGTGCCACCAAACTTAAATGCACACCGCAGCACTACCGAGAAGCATGAACCAAAATTGTAGCAGCCTCCGATATCTTCCCAGGAATTGAAAAATCTACCCATCGAATTAATTTATATAACAGCCGTAGTCCCTCTGGCCAATATTTATATTGTGAAACACAATACAATACCAATATTTTATATTGTGAATTCTTGAGCTTTTTATTCAAACCTTAATTGTATTAAATTGATTATTATCAAATTATTAGACTTCTTAAAATTAGATATGATATATTAAAATATATTATAATCAATACGAAACCAAACTAAACTCTTCTAATAAATTAATTGAATCTCAAACTCTAATAAAGAGATATACACAACACCTCCAATTAAAACACCTTCTCCAATTAAAAAATTCATTACCATTCAACTCTAATAAAGAGGTATAACCAACACCTTTTTCAATTAAAAAACCCATTACCATTCAAAGAGGATCCAACCAAGAATCAATCAAGAAAACCCACGAATCACTTTCCTACACGATTTTCTCACACTTTCCCATCAACCGAACACTCTCAAAAGACCCAACCAACAATCAATCAACAAAACCCAGAAAAAAAATGGATTCTTTCGTGGGCAGCTATGTCGAAATCTGCAGCGACGAAGATGGGTTTCTGGGTTCATACTATGCAGCCAAGGTCATCTCCAGAGTGGGAAAATCAAAGTTCATGGTAGAGTACTCAACATTGCTATCTGATAACCAGAAAGGGCCATTGAAGGAGGTGATTGAAGCTTCGAATGTGAGGCCTGTGCCTCCACAGATTAGGGTTTTGAGCTTCAATGTGCTGGACAAGGTGGATGCGTATGATCTAGATGGGTGGTGGGTTGGGAGAGTTACTGGGAGGAAAAGTGATGGAAAGTACAGTGTGTACTTTGATTGTTCAGGGGATGAGTTTGATTACCCAGTCTCTGCTTTGAGGCTTCATCAGGAGTTTGAGAATGGCCAATGGGTGCTTTCTCAGCACAAGATGGGTATGTAAATTTTGATTTGGGAAAATTGGACTAGTAGTAATTTGTAATCTGTAATTTGCCCCTTTTGTGCTAGTTTGATTTTGGCAATTTATTTGTATCAATTTTATTTTTAGTTTTTAAAATTATGTCGATTTATTTGAATTGATAATATTTTTTTAATAAATATAAATACACTCTTTAATATTTATTTATAATATTAATTGTTTATTGTAATTTTAAAAATTATATCTCATTTCTTAAAATTTTTAATTGGATAAAATTATTTTTTATTATTAATTAATTGTTAAGTTAATTAACAATTTTTAATAATATTAATAATATATTTCAATTAATAACTTTAATAATTTTATTGTTGGTTAAGATAGTAGTTAGAAATTTAATTTTTTTCGTCAATTATTTTAAATGAGAAATTCTAAGTAGGTATATTTATAATTTCTACAATTATATGAGATTATTTATATTTTAACCAACCTAAGTGTATTTATAATTTATTTTATTTCTAAAAAATAACTAAAATTAAGGGAATGAATAGTACATTTACTATTTTTAAAATGATTAAGAGTTGATGTTTAATTTACAATGGATTGCACCTTGAACAATTTTGCGATAGAGAATGGTGTGATGCAGGACACTATTAAGGAATAATTAATGACATTTTTATTTATTTAATTACTCATAAAATTTGATTTTTTTTCTTTCTAGATTTGACTCACAAAAATTGTTAAATTATAAATAATAATAATTAATTTTGTGCGAGAAAAATAAAAAAATGTTAACTACAAAGTATTTTGTGTAAATTCAAAATATATTAAAATAATAAATGTATTTATTTTAATAAATATGTTAAAAATAAAAAAATAACCAATATCAAGACAAATTACTCTCTTTTTAAAAAAATTTATTTTACCCCCTCAAAACTTTGTCTTAATGATCAATTATACCCTAGACTTCAAATAATTTTAATTTTACCATTTTTGAAATTGTATCAATTTACTTTCTACCATCATATTTAAACGAAAAAAGTTATAAAAAAATTACATTTTGACTCTAAATTTCAAATTATAGATTCAAACTCACTCTTCCACCCATCTTTACAACTCTGTCGGCCACTACCGCTGGCAGCTAGCCCTTTTCCTTCCTCGGGCACTGCAAAAATAAGTGTACCTTAACAACAAAAACCACTGCTACAAATTCAACTCAGATACCTTAACAACACCACAATAACTCTACAACGATGTTTTCATATATACGGGTTGTTCTTGGATTAAGCCTCTAAGAGATCACACATGTATAGTCCTCAGATAGCTCCATTTCACTCACAGAAAGACAACCATTCAAATCGTTGGTTTGGGTACTAGAATTTACGGATCCAAACGCTATGAATTGGGAATTCTGAAGGGTTTTGGTTCCTAAATCAGCTGGCGATTTGGGTGATTCAGAGGAAGAAAAGGAAGAAAGTGGAATTGGGGGGATTTGAATTTTGAGTTTTGATCCAAACAAGATCTTTCTGGTATTGGGTTGGGAGAAAATTGAATTAGTTTTTTCATCGTTGAAGAGGCCAACAAGAGCTAGGCTGATGCCTCTCGGGTCTAATTTTTTCCAGGAGTGTTTGCTTCTCGAGAAATTGTGGGCAGAGAATGGTTTGCTGTAGAGAATTGAAGTATGACTGATTGTTTCAGTTTGGAGGAAGGTTTGGAGAAACCCATTGAAAAACCTCAGAGAAAAAGAGAAAGATGAAATGGGTTTGGAGTGATACTGGGAGGGAAATTATAGAGAGCTGTGTTCTGCCATTAGGTATGCCACAGCATACCTAACCTCTTTATAATTGACTAATCTCAATCAAAAATATTTTATAATTTCACTACAACAACAAGAACACAAATTGAGTGAAGATGAAGTTTTGGCGGCGGTGGTTTTTTAGACGAGGGAAAAGAAGTCGGAATTCTCGTCGGAGATGAAGTTCCAAGGGGGCACTGGTGACTGAGACGTCGGAGTTTGAGTCGTAGTTGATGAAGTACTTGTTGGGTAAACGTAGGCTGATGAGAGAAGTGAGAGAGATAAGAACTTGAAGAAGAGAGAGCTTATTGGAATGAAGAGTTTTTATGGAAAAATTGAGTGAGGATTGATTGCAGTAGTGGTTTTTGTTGTTAAAGTATACTTGTTTTTCCAAGGTAGAGGGCTAGTCGTCGGTGGTGGTGGCTAGTTAGGAATGGCAACGGCTCAGGGTGGGGCCGGGGATCACACTTCCCGTCCTCGATCTCCGATGGTGGAAATTCTCCTGTCCCCGGCCCTGATCCCTGACGGGGAACTTATCACCACCCCCGCCCCCGTCTCCTAACGGGATTGGGTTTCTCTGACCCTGAAAATTCCCCAACCAAACAAATAAAATAAAAAATTCAACTCCATATCTGATATTCAACAATAGATTTAATATTCAACAGCAACGACAACACAACAGATTTAACAATAGATTTAACAACAACAACAGATTTAATATTCAACAGATTTAATATATATATTCAGCTCCAGATTTGAGGATCATCAACAACAATACAACCTACACCAGAGAAGTGAATGTAAGTTGTGAGGGACGAAGGGGGGTGAGGACGAAACGATGACGTTCTCGTTCTCTGACCTCCACAACTAGATCTTCTAGATCTGAGCTCGACTCTCATTGTCAAATAGCAGAGGCGGTAGTGGAATGGCAGAGGAGGTCGTGGAGCAATGGTGAGAGAGGGAGGGGAGAGGAGCTACTATCGACTCTCGTCGTCGAATGGCAGAGGCAGTGGTGGAGCAGCGGGTAAGAAAGAGAGGGAAGAGGAGCTGCGAAGAGAGAGAGAGAAAGAAACTGAGAGAGATGAGAGGCAATGTGATGTTATGTATTTTAGGGTTTGGTTTATATATGTATATATATATATATATATATATAGGTATAATAGTAATTTCGTATTGAGGAAACGAGGACGGGGAGAGGCCAGGGCCTAGGCTAGAGAACGTATCATTGTCCCCACCCTGAAATGTTTCGGGGATTCATTTTCAAATATCATCCCCGGCCCGTCGAGAGTATTTTTCGGGGAAAAACCATTCCAACTGGGGTTATGGACCAGGTCTCCGTCGGGCAGAGTTCAAATTGCCATCCCTATGGCCAGTGGAATTGCAGAGGTGTAGAAAGGAGAGAGGGTGATTTTGGATAAGAGAGGGTGAGTTTGAATCTATAATTTGAAATTTGGGATTAAAATGTAATTTTTTAAAAAAACTTTTTTCGTTTAAATGTGACAGTAAATGGCAAATTAATATGATTTCAAAAAATTTAGGAATAACATTGAAATTATTTGAAGTCTGGGAGTATATTGATCATTGAGACAAAATTTGAGATGTAAAATAAAATTTTCACTTTTTATTTTTTAAAAGTTTAAGAAATAAAATTGGATAAATAAAATCGTCATAAGAAATGTCTTACATGATATAATTGACAATTGACACAATCAAGACGGAATAAATTTAACCATTAGTGTTCCTTCTTATATATAAATCTCTCTTTCTATATATATTTTTTTGTCAGAAAATTATACTCCTTGGTTTGATTTTTAGTCAGTGTGGAGCACTATTCTCAAGCAAAGGTGGGGTTCCACGTACTTTTAAAATGCATTAGAAAAATAAACTCATTTTTTGGAGCACTTTTCTTTCTTTTTCTTGGTATTTTATTTTAAATCTAGATCCAAACACAATTATTCTTCTCATCTCATAAATTAAATTTAATTCATGGCTTGCAATTCCAATTTTTTTTTTTTTTTTTTTGGATATAAACTTATGCTTGCACATTGTAATAAAAATAACAATCTAATCCACAAGATCATTGAAAAAAAGCGTATAAAGAAAACAAGATCTACGCAATTTTATTTTTATAAGAAACTATTCCATAACTCAAACCGCATGCCATTTAGGTATTGCCAGCATATTTCTTTTTTTTTTTTTTTTAATACCCAGAACACTCCGAAGGCAAGACTCTTAGGATCCACCCTTACAAGCCAAACTGGAGGAAGCTAACCGACCCACTTAAACCGTCGGACTTCCACTTGAGTAGTAAGAGATTCGAACCTTGGTCAATAAGGCGAGGAGCATACTCCCTCACCAACTAGGATGGCCCCTTGGTGGTTTGCCAGCATATTTCAATGCCAAATAGGGTGCACAAAATAACCTTAGAAAAACAGAGTCCTCTGTCAAGCTCAAACATTGCTATGACATGCCTTATCCAGTTACAAAATGGCTCAAATTCAACCCCACCTGGGGCTTATAAAACATAGTTTCTCCGACACCGGAGATACGTTGCCGGGCATAATCTAGACGGTAAAAATAAAACAGAAAACAGGAACCACGTTTTTCTAACCAGTGTTTTGCATCCCGGCAGCAATGCCCTTCATGGTTAAGATAAGGGTGTCCTCCAAACCGGGAGCATACTCGCTTGTGGGATTCAAATTCACAAGTTCAGCAGCAGACTTGCTTGATTCTATGTACTCCTTTGAGATGTGGGGGCGCAACTTGACGTGGTAGTTAGAGTCACGAATGCGCTTCAGCGTGTATGCTTGCAACACGTTGAGAGTAGTTATGTAGGAATCACGCAGGCGCAGACGTTGCTTCAAGTGGAGGTTGCCTTCTAGTAGATCCTTATGTCCGGCAATCTACCAAAAAAAACAAGAAATCGTTAAGCGTAAATTTAACAATCATATCAGCAGGAAGGAAATGTGGTATCGAAAAATCAAAGAGTTGCCATTTTTGCAAAATTTTCAGCAGTCAAATGCAACAAAACTGAGGTATATAAGTAGGTCTGTAAAAAAAATCAAGCTACACTGAGCTTGACTTGTGTTTGGATCATTAAAAAGTCATTTGAGATCAGCTCGTTATGTAAACAAGTCAAACTTAAACAATCAACTACTCAGCTCAACTTGGTTGGTTTACAGCCTAGCTATAACTTGAGTTTTTCTCAGAAAATACTGTATCTTATAGCAGCAAATTTACCGGAGCAGAAGTCCCTTTGTTTCTTCATAGTTAGCCCTCAGACACTTGCCAAATGACCACAAATCTTCCGAAACGAGGAGCTTGTCATACAAAGCGGCAATACCAGGGTCTCCCTTGGCAAACACCATTTCAACTAAATCAATGGTAACTCTAAAGAAAGGCCATGCTTTGTACATTTCTTGCAGCATATAGAGATTCTTAATGTCCTTCTTGATGGCGTATTTGAACGCTGCTCCAAATCCTAGCCATACTGGGAGATGAAACCTAGTTTGAGTCCATGCAAAGATCCAAGGAATTGCACGGAGTGATTCGATTCCTCCGCTCGGCTTTCGTTTCGATGGTCGGCTACCGATGTTCATTCGACCATACTCCAACTCGGGTGTGGCCTACAATCATAAGCATAACAAAGATTATTATACAATAAATTGAGATTGAAAACAAAATGAATGGCCTTTTTTAGAATACTTACGAGGCGGAAATACTCAACAAATCGAGGTTCTTTAAAAACTATCGAACGGTACTTCTCCGTCGCAACAACACCAATTTCGTCCATCAACACACGCCATTCCGGTTTCGGCGAGACCGGGGGGTGCATCCCATGCTCAAGCGTAGCAGCCGTGAAACGCTGGAGCGTCCTAAAACACAAGTGCTCCTCCCCAAACAATTGCTCGATAACTTCGCCCTGAACTGTAACACGGAGCGACCCGTGAATTGTGTCTGGGGGTTGAGACAGTATAGCCAGATGGGTGGGGCCGCCTCCTCTTCCAACAGTCCCACCTCGGCCATGGAACATGGTTAACTTCACACCAAATTGCTTGGCAACTTTTATAAGCTCCTCTTGAGCCTTGTACAATTGCCAGGCTGCGGAGAATCGTCCAGCATCTTTACCAGAATCTGAGTACCCGATCATCACCTCTTGCTTTCCATCAATCCGGTTTCTATACCATTCAATCGAGAAAAGGCGAGCAACAGCTGCCGGAGCAGCCTCCAAATCATCAAGTTTCTCAAACAACGGAACGACTCTTAATGGTTGCTTCACATGACACTCGCGTTGCAGAAGCTCAACCACAAGTACATCGGACGGTGAAGTGGCCATTGAGATGATATAAGCTCCAAAGCAATCCGATGGAAGCTCCGCTAAGACCCCAAATGTATCCAAGACATCGGCGATTTCTTCGGTTTTCGGAAGATCTGGACCAAATAGTGGGCGCTTCCCGCTGAGTTCAGACAAAAGCCATTCTTGCCGGCGTTCTTCGGACCATTCTCGATAGGAACCGATTTCCAAATGCTTGGTGATAGCATCCATCACATCAGTGTGCCGGTCCGATTCTTGTCTGATATCAAGTCTCACGAGAGAGAGACCAAAGGTAGAAACTTGCCTTAAGAAATCAAGAAGGCTTCCATCAGCAATTGCCCGGTCACCACAAGCACATAGCGATCTGTAGCAGAGTTCGAGAGGTTCCAAGAACTACATGAAAATTCAATGTCTAGTTAGCATTAAATCAATTAGACTCAGAGATGGTGAAAGTAATTATAAATTTTCATTGCATTTGATACTGCTAACCAAAGGGATTATAAACCTAATCAATATCCAATCCAAATACATGAGAAACACAACAAAACCCTAGGAAGCGGATGCACTTGCCAACTCAAAATAGTACACCGTTGAGCCAAAAAACAAAAACAAGGATGAAATTGCATTGAAAAAGTGGAAATAGGTTTTGGTGGACCTATGATAAGAATTCTCTTTAAGTTGAGAAAAATGGAAACACCTGCTCAGTGTTGGTAAAAGTTTCCTCCTCTGGAATGTCAGAGATGCCATGGGCTAACATATGGCGAGAGCGTTCACGTGTTTGATACAGCTTATCTCTCACATCACCAAGGATAACACGATATGGTTCATTTGGAGGTACTTGCTTCCAAAACTCTGCATCAGGAATGAAGGACAACAATCAAACGCCACCAATAACAAATAAAAATACACCTCCGTAGTTTCTCACGAACTCTAGTTCTAATAGTTAATTCTGTCTTGGAAAGAAAAAATAGCTAAATTAAAACCTCTAATCTAATTACCAATGTAGTGTTTTGCATCTCTCTTTGAGGATTTGTGTAGCTCATCAGCTTGAACACGAAGTTCATCACTGCAACGCCACATAGACAACTGGCAAGAAAAACAAATGAGTTAGAAATTAGAATAGCAGTAAAAATTACAAAATAAAAAGAAAGTATGGAGTGTAGAAATTGAAACCTCAAACATGAGATCCTCAATCTGGGAATAGTACAAGTTAGCAGCCATCATCCGAGCTAATAAGCAGACATCCCGTGTGACCTCAGGAGTAACCCTTGGATTTCCTACATTTGTTGCCAAACAAATGTTAAGCAATAATTGAGGGAGAGAGAGTTATGTAATATTTAAAAAATAAAAATAAAAAATACTGCCCTAACTAACAAAACCACCTCAATAAAATGAAAACTGGGAAGCATTCCTAACTAGTGAAATATCGATTTGAAATGCTTGTCTTACTTCACAATTTGTTAAAAAATCAACATTTGCAGTTTGCAATGTCTCTGCATGTTCCCTCTGTTCTTGAACTGCTGTTGCACACTTTTATTTTAATACAAATAAGAAGTTGGATATGGAAAAAGATCATACCATCTCGATCACCACCCATCCAAGAAGAGAATTGAATGAGGGGAGCATTGTAAGGAACACGCTCATTTATCCCTATGTTCTTAAGGGCTGTGTCTACACGCCGTAAAAATTTAGGAACGCCCTTCCAGATTGTTTCATGGAAGTAGCTCATTCCTGCTCTCATTTCATCTTGTGGGGTTGGAGGCGTCCTCCGGATTTCATCGGTACGGAAGGCGGCTTGAATCTGGCATGAAAAAACAAACATCTTTTAGTTAAACTACGACACTATTTTTATTACCAGCTGAATAAAACAATTAAAACTTTAAACCAGTTGGGAACAAAAAAAAAAAAAAAAGAAGCCAGCCATGCTAGAGAGTGCCGTGTCACACAACATCACTTCTACCAAAACCCAAAGGTAAAATACATAGGTTTTATCAGCTTCTTCATAACCATCCTTGTTAGAGAATAACATGCACTTTTAAATTACATCTAGTATACTATGAGAGCTTAAGAAAATATGCATTTCACAATTACAGTTCCACTAAAACTTAAGGGTAACATATTTGGGACCAGTGTTTTCTCCATGTTAGGGAGTAATATGCATGTTGTTAGGAATTAATACACTTAACCAGGGTTACATAAACAAGAATCTAAATCAAACACAGAAGAACATAAAGTTTTACGTGGTACAATCCAGAACAGGGCTACGTCACAGTTGTTGAGTTTCACTATGATTGAAAGAGTTATGATACAATACAGAGAGATGCAACACATCAACTATACAAATACATAGTATTAGGGCAACAGGATAGAATTGAACGATGAAATACCAAAAAATATGGCCTCATGCAAAAGAAACAAATCAATAACATAGAAGGAGTCCATAATTTTTGACATGGTAATCAAATGACAATGGTTTATAATACATTAAGAAGTGACACTTCCGCCTTACCTCCCTTTGTAAAGCTTCATCAAGTTCTTGCTTATCATCAGGAGTAATGTCTTTTGCATACAATTGGGCTAAACAATCCCGTATCCTGAATGGGGAAAACAATGGAGGAAGATTTAAGCAAATATCAAAGGATTTCACAGAAAGATTATAACATGAAGAGCATATTTGTAGTAAGCTTTCTGTGACAACACAAATCAAAATGTACTGAAGTTAATAGCACACCTTCCGTGCTTCTGAAGCAAAGATCTGCGGACAGATTGGGTAGGGTGAGCAGTAAAGACCAGATCCACAGTTTGATTTTTCAGCGCATCAAAAACTTCTTCAGGAGACTTCTTCATTTCCACCACAAGTCTCTTAAGAGTTTCTTCAATGTCCGATTCAGTTGTTGCACAATTCTCATCAGCAAAATCCCCTTTTTTCAACTTGATCCGTCGATGACAAGCAATCTGAACCTCCTCAGCCAGGTTGGCCAAGTTAAGCATGTGAGCGAATGACTTAGCAATGACAATAGAGTCCCCCGGATCCAAACTCGTCAGAACGTTTCCAAGATCTTCCAGCTTCTTCGCGTCATGCTTTCCTTCATACTCGGCAGAAAGTTCATAGCACTCTTGAACCTACACGTAAAACATAACAAACAATTTACCTTTAGTGATGGGTCATTAGTGGTCTACTTACCAATACATAAGGGCATCTCAGTCCTTCCTCAAATCTTGAATCAAATTGAAAATTGAGTAAAAAGCACTCGTAATCCCTCTCCGTTCTTTGATTCAAACACATACCAAATTACATTTTACACATTTATTTACCAATATGACGCTCAAGTCTGCCACTCTAGTTTGCGTCTTGTGATGTGATGTTTATTTTTCCACAAAATCTGATTAAAAATTTGAGTTTGCAAGTGGGGAGTGCTTCATATCTAAGGCTAACTCCAACCCTTGACTCAAACCTATATCAAATTTAAATTAGGGTAAAAATCACTCAAAACACTCTCCACTCCCACTCAAACTTATCAAATTGAGTTTTACGCTCTTTTTTCTTTTTTTAACCCAAATCAAGGGAGACTCAAATGTTTACTCAAATTCATAGGACTATTGTAGCTTTCAAAATTAACCACTCTACCATTACTGAAGTTTTACTCAAATTTATGCTTAAATATGAGTTTTTCCATTGGAGTGCTTCCTATCAAATAAAGTTGTTACTCAAATTGAAGTAAATACTTGAGTATGGGAAATCTGAGTAAGGGTTGACTCAAATTTGACAAAAAAATTTGAGTCTTTGTTGGAGATCGTCTAACCAATGTCTTCATAATTCTTCAACTTCAAACAAAATCACTATTTGGGTTAGTGTAAAAAACAACCAATCTGCCAAACTCCGCTTTCCCAAAATCACGAAAGTCATATCATTCAAATCATATTCAATTGAAAATAACGAACCCGTCACAACTATTTCATTCCTAAATTGTCCTGCAATCACCTCACTCTTTATTTTAAATTTCAAATTATAGACACTTCCCTTCCCCTTTTATCTACATCTACAATTTTTTATTGTCAAATCCATAAAAGAACAACAAATTGATTTTCATAGCACACTCATGGCGTTATTCACACCTTGTAGTAAACATACATAAATTCATAAACATATATTGAATCTGTTAAAAATCAAAATCAAAATCATACCGTCTCCTTAAGAGCCTCCCCATGCAAGTCCTGAAGGATATCAAGAAACCGATCTAATAACAGAGCATCATACTCCACAAGCTTGTCATCCTCAGAAACTTTCCCAGGAACCAAAAGCCTTAATTGGGCATCGATCGATGCCAACTTCTCCAAATTCCGATTCGCCATTACTCTCAGCTCCCCTCCAGAACGATGATCACAAGGGGGTAAAACCCTAGAAAAGTCAACTAACAATCACCCAACTAAATCAATCATACAAAACAACCATAAATTCTGATCACGACCCAGAAAAACGGGGCCTATAAAATACAGTATAAGAAAGTCAAAATCCGAGTACAAAAAAAATAGAGGTAATGTAGCTCAAAAGAATCCAACTTGCAGATGAAAAAGCAGCGCACGAAGAGATAGTGTGTGTAACTTGATGTTTTCTTTGATAGAAAAAAATCGAGTAGAGTTGTAGACAATGAAGTACCTGATCTGGGTAATTGAGTTTGAAGGAGAAGAAGAAGAAGAAGAAGAAGAAGAGACTTAGGGGTGAGACCCAAAAGCTCTGAAGGTGGTTGCTTTATATATAGAGAAAGCTCTCTCTCTCTCTCTCTCCGCCTCTCCCCGTCACTCTGTAAATTGGTCAGGACCGCAACCGCCTTGAACTCGTACACATTCACAGACTATACGGCATAACTGGTCTTAGAAAAACTTTAAAATCAAGAATATACTTTTATGCCGTGTTTGGTTGGGATTTAATAAGTGATTTAGAAATAAAAATAAAAAAATAGATAAATAAAATATATTTACATTTTATTTAGTTTTACACATATTTATCTTTTCCTTTTTCTTTTCAAAATTTTCTTTAAACCTCCAAATCAAATACAGCATTAAAAATATGAATTATTTAGGTACCATTAAAGATACGAATTATTTAGGTAGTGTTTGGTTTAATTTTAAAATTGTGATTACAATTAAAAAATTTAATTTTAATTTTAATTTTTTTATAATTCATAAATAAACACAGCATTCAAAAATTATTTTCAAAATTTATAACTAAACATATCACTCAAAACTCAATTCAAAACTTATAACTAAATTCTTTTCAAAATTCTATTTTTTATAATAAAAAAATTCAATTTTTTTTTTAATTTTGTTTTATAAAAGTATTTTTTATTTTATATTTTTTGAAAAAAATATATAATTTAAAAAAATATTTTGTTTATTTTTATTTTTGAAGAAAAATATTTATTTTATTTTATTTTATTTTTTCGATTTTTTTTGGTTATTTTTTTGAAGTATTTGCCAAATAATTTGTTATGATTTAGATATGTATGGGCGATTCAATTTTTTTTTTTAAAAGTAAAAAATATATTTAAAATATTAAAAAATAAAAAATATTTAAAAGATAAAATTAAAAATTAAAAAATACAACTCATGTAAAATTTTTAAATATTAAAAAAAATACAATGCATACGTGTAATAAATACAGCGCACATTAAAAAATAAATAAATATTTACAATAAAAAAATGAAAATAAATTTTTTTTATACAACTCAAAACTCAAAATATAACTCAAATTTTTTTTCAAAACTCATAACTAAATAAATTTTCTCAACTCAAAATTCATAATTTAAAATATAATTTCACACTCAAACCATGTTTTTAAAGGTAAACCAAAATTTTTTGTACTCAGTCATACGTTACATTCTAGTGTTTAAATCCTTTTAGGCTCATTTTTTTTTTTGAAGAAAAATACAATTAATTTTAGGGGAATTACATATAAGTGGAGCAGCAAAAACTAAATTGGAATTTTTTTTTTAAGATTCTCAATATTAAGATTTTATAAGATAAAAGATATATAATATTTTTATAGTAATTAAGGCTCCTCAACATTTCTACATAGAAAATTGATTTAGAGAAATTTTTTAGAACTTAGAGAAATTTCGCCCCAACTCAGAGAAATTTTAATTTTCATAGAGAAATTTTTCTCATTTCATAGAGAAATTTCGTACCAGAGAAATTTTTCTCTAGGTCGGGGCTGAAATTTCTCTGAATCATGTGAAATTTCTCTGATTTCACATAGAAATTTCAAAATTTCTCTGAGTTGGAGTTGAAATTTCTTTAAGTTAGGTGAAATTTCTCTGAGTCGAGCAAAATTTCTCTAAGTCAAATTTTCTTTGTGAAAATGTTGAAGGACCTTAACTAATAAAAAAATATATCTTAGACCTCTCATATTACACAGAGGGATGTTTCACTAATTTTCCCAAACTAAAATACAAAAAAATGAATAAATTTATAATTTTAATTATTAATATTTATAATATTTATTACTTGTTTGTAAATATTTTACACTGACACCATGTCAGTGTAATTCCCCCTTAATTTTATACTTTTGATATGCTTTCATTTCAGCCATCGTTTGCTGTTTGGGATGTTGGCTATTTTAATTGACTATTTGGTTAGTTTAGCTTGGTTTGAGATTTTACTATTTTAGTTGACTTTTTAACTATTTAATGAGATGGAAAAAAAAATTGTGTTTGAAATAATTTGTGGATTGTTTTATAGTTGAATAGCTGATTATGAAAGAAACATTGATTGATTGATATGTAGGATGTGATATTTTATTTTATGATTATTTTAGTTATTTTTATCTTCATTGGCTATTTTAGCCAAAATCCAAATCGCCAAACAAGGCCAATGAAAAAAAAAATTGTGTTTGGAATGATTTGTGAATTTTTCTTTTAAATAATTGAATAGATGGTTGTAAGAAAAAAAGTAGTTGATTGATGTATATGATATAAAATTTTGTCTTATTAGCTATTTTACCCAATTAATTTAGCTCATCTCATTAAAATGAATATACATTTTAGTAGGAAAGAAATGATAATATCATTTTTTCATTTATACAACTAACGAATTACTAATGAAAAAACACTTAAGTGTTATTTGAATTAAAATTTTGAGAAAAGTCAGTGTAATTATGTCAAATGTGTAATTATGTCAAATGTGTGAGGATAATTATATTTTTTCTAAACTTTAGAGGAGGTTACTGTAATTTATTTATAATGATTATAATAAAATTAAAAGATGAAATTTTTTTAAGGTCTCTGATATTAAGATTTTATAAGATAAATGATATACAATATTTTCATAATAGTTGATGTCCTTCAACATTTTTACAGAAAAAATTCGACTCAGAAAAATTTGTGCTCGACTCAGAAAAATTTCAGCCTTGACACAAAGAAATTTCATTGAGGGACCTTAGTTAATAAAAAAAAATATTTTGGACATCTCCTACTACACAAAGTTCGAAAGAGATGTTTCACTAATTTTCTCTTAACTGATTGGAGAGTGCTTATTTTAAGGATCAAAATGAAATAAAACGTATATTTTGAAGACCAAATGTAACAAAAATTATAACTTCATATGCATTTGGTTTTTTATTTTTTGAAGTTTCATTAAAATTTTGGAAATATCTTTCATCCTTTATAGTACTTAAAGTAAAGGGTAACAAATCTGATATTTTGAGAAACATTAGTGTAATTAACTCATTTGCTAAAAATGTTAGAATGATTAAAATTTAAATATTATTTTACTTGTTAATATATTGACAAAACACATGAAATATTATTGGTGACAAAAACTACTCTTTGTACAAAAATACTTTTCTTTAAATATGAACTTTTTCTTTTCTTTTTCCTATCTAAGAATTATATTTTAAGCTCTGATAATAGCTTTCATATCAAAGACAAGCGCTTGATTAGATAATGTTAGGAGTAAAGCTATCTCCAACCTTTACACATATTTTTTATCAAATTTAAATTTGATAAAAATTTAATGAAAAAGGTGCTCCAACCCTATCATCAAAGTGATATCAAATGAAGAAAGCAACAGATTTTTCATCAAATTGAGAGAGCATTTAGCTTTTCATCAAATTTCAAAATTGATTGTTGGTGGATGACCGCGTAGACAACTAGGTAGACGATTGGATTTTGATCAAAATTTATTCTATGCTAGATGACCGGTAGGACAATCAGTCAGATGATCAGCAAAATTGATGAAAATGATTGGAATACATCATATCTAATCAAATTTTTCATCAAATTTTTACTCAAATTTGACAAAAGATTTGATAAACGATTGGAGATGTTCTAATAGTGTAAATAAAATTATTTGGTATCCTTTAAATAAGTGCACTTATTTAGATAAATGCACTTATTTGAGTTACATTACCTCTCTATTTTTCTGTACATATTTTTGTAAAAAATCAAAAAGTACACTTATTTAGACAATCTCAACACAAGATGATTTGATTTTTAAGAGACAATTTAGCTCTAATTAGAGTATCTTCAACGCTTACTTAAATTTGAGTAAAATTTTAATCTAACATGATGTGTTCCAATCGTTTCATTAAATATGGCCGGTCGTCCGACCTAGTTTAAATTATCATCAAATCTTCCCCAATCTAGTCGTCCACCCGATGGGAGGAGAGATCGGGAGAGCTGGGTTTGGTAATTCCTGCCACTAATAGTCACCTACGAGATTTGATGAAAGTTTAAACGCTTCATTGATTTGATGAAAAATATATAACTCCATTCATTTGATACTAATTTGGTGAAACAGTTGAAATATTATTTTTACCAAACTTTTATCAAATTTAAATTTGATTAAAGATATGAGTTTAGATTGGAAATAGTCTTACGAGTAATCAAAATTTATTAATTATAGTTCAATTTAGGAATTGAAGATAAAAAAAAGTAAAAATTGAGAGCTGAACTGTTTATAATTATATATAAAAATTTCTACAATACCATATATAAAAAGCATTGAGGGCTGGCGAGAAGAGGAGGGAACAAGAAACCTGCTAGTTGCCATCGCTAATACCCAGGTTAGATCATGCTAGGTTTGAGATTAGGGCCAATATTAGTTTAGATTAACGGGCAAATTCCACCACTAAAGGGACATCTTAGTTGGTAAGGGAGTATGTTCATCTCCTTACTGACCAGGGTTCGAATCCCTTATTACTCAAGTGGAAGTCCGACGGTTTAGGTAGATCGGCTAGCTTGCTCTAGTTTGGCTTGTAAGGGTGGATCTTAAGGGTCCTGCCTTGAGAGTGTTCTTGGTATCAAAAAAAAAAAGGGGGGGCAAATTCCACTATGCTCTTTTATGGTTTATGGTTTGGGTTATGAGTGGTCATATAACTCTTACGTGATTTGTGAACTAAAATATACCGTTAAATATTCCATTTAATTTAATAGTAAGTATGAAACACATGAAAGATATAAAAAGTTCTCATTTTTAAATTTTAATAAAATAAATTATACATAAAATAAAGCACAGGGAGTTAAATCCTTAATATTCTTTTGCTAATTCAATATTCATAGCATGGTGTAACACGTCCGCGGGGGACCTCGGCTACAGTTTGGACTCGATTTGTGTCGCGGTTCTAAATCTGAACCAAAGAGTCCAAATCCGGCAAATCGTTTTGAAGAAAAACAGATTTTTGAAAAAGTAGTGCCAAACATGGACTGCTTTGCCAGATTACAGAGTCGCCACCTAAATATTTTAAAATGGGAAATTTAGGAAACCCTGACTCGGTGCCGAAGGCCACATGTCCGTCATCACCAAAGTGGTCTTGGCTCGGGAGCTTGGGTACGATCGGGGAAGGTCAGCTATGAGCACCCCCTTTCGCCCGGTCCAAAGACCGGCCTCTACTAACCGTGATATCCGTTTTTGAAAACTTTATGCGTTCTTATTCCGGTTATTAGCCTAGAATTATTATGTTGTGCGCACAGCAAACAAGTATAGACTAGATCGCCTAATTTGGAAATAAGCATTGCATATCCGTCTTGTTTGGAAAACAGTTTGAAATCGCTACTCGCGAGTAGGCTAAAACACGGATTTCAATGAGTTTTCCCAACTTACGCAATCCAACCTCCACCCACAGGCATTCAAACAGTTTATCTTACATAAGCACTTAGCCGCATGGCAAGCATACTGTCATGGCAACATTCACACGCATGTGGTATGCTAAAGCGTAAATACTTACATCGTACTCCGTGCCAAAACAGTAAACTAGTTAGCAAACATGCATGTCCCTAGCTCATGTTAAGATGACTAATGCGACCCATACAGAGTGCAATTAGACAGGCTCGGCTATCCTAAACATGGCATGTGAAATGCACGAGTAACACGTATTCAAGTTAGATTTGAAATACAATGCAGTTTGTATGATGTACCGAGCCCGGTGCATGTAAACAAATGCATGAATGCACACATGCATTGCATAAGGTATGCTAATTTAAATATGCCCTAATCTACCATCATAAGTAGGTAAATAAAAGGGAAGAAAGAAATGGGGGTTGGAAGACATGCACCCACTCACACACACTTATTACAAATTTACCCTCGCTCGGAGGGACCAAAAGAATAATACAGTCCAAAAATAAATGAATAAATATTACAAATTCTAATTACTGAATAAATAAATGTGAAATAAAAAGGGGGCCACAGCCCCTCACCTCGGAATGCGCGAATGATGCATGCTCGATGTCCGCCTTGCCCGGGAATCCCGCACCATGCCACTGTTGCCTCTGTTTTGCACTGCCCTGTCTCCAAAAATTGCCAAAGTCCTGGGAAGCCTTCCACATATTCTGAAGATCACCACCGGCTGGAGGGTTTTGCCACCGGCTGCGGGGTTTGACCACCGGCTGCAATTGATAGTTATCGGCACAAAAAGATTGCCGGTCGGCACTAAAGAGTGCCGGTCGGCACTAAATTCCTGCAGGAGACAGTTTTGACAGCAGCAGACAGCAACAGAGCATGGTATGGAATTTTGGGACAAATGTATGCATGGACACACTCCCTATCATGCAATAGACTCAAGGGAGCATGGCCCTCGGCCCCCGGGCCATCAATCACGCATTTCAATGCATGATGGCCCGAAAGCCAAGTTAGCAACTTTGATATCAAATGAAATGCATACAAACAAACAAGAGGCCCAACCTCTATCATGGTGATTCAGGAGGCAAGACATGCATGCCAAATGCAACCTAAACACGTGAACTAAACATGCAACATGGCATGCAATGTGCGAATGCTAGTATGCAAACAACCATACAAGGCAAGCATGCAAACTAAGCAAAGGGATGGACTTAAACATGACTTGGGAAACCCTAAGTAGGCCCAAAACAGTGGCCATAATGCTAAGTATGAGGGCTAAGCACACATGCACACATACACATGCAAAGGTGCCAACACTTAGGCATAATGAAGCAAGCTTAAGCACACTTAAAGGAAGCTAAACATGAACAATTAGCATGCATTATAAGGCTCTGAAATCATGTTATAAAAGGTGCCAAACCAAGTAAACACGACAAGTAGTGCATGCTACACACTCACACACCTAAGGCTAGCAAGCCAAAATGCAAGGTGACTATATAAGGCATGTCATGGATGGCCTAAAAAACTAGAAACAGATCTTATACATGGAAAAACAAGCACATTTCCAGTTTATGACCATCCACAAAAACAAAAGCAAGATAGGCTAACAAAGCATGCAAACTTACGGTAAATAGAAGAGATTACAAAGCAAGTGCATGATAGAGTTACCAAACATGGTTGAGCCCTTCTTCAAGGTTGAAGAAGGGCTCAAAATAAGCCTACTTACAGTTTATTACATGCTCAAAAACAGATTATACACCAGCCAAATATACTATGTAAGAATCATGGCATACAAGGGGGTAAAGAGATAGGTGCTAGGTGCGATTACCAAACAGCAAGGGGTCCTCAATCAAACATGAAGAGGACCCCAAAATAAGACTATTTGAAGTTTAGGTCGGAGCCCAAAAGTGCTTGCAAGCAAGGCTTAGATATGAAGCAAGAAAAGGCTAGAAAGGGGAAGATGAAGACTTACCCTTGAAGACCAGCAAACCAGCACCTCTTGGACCAAGTTTAGGTGCTCCCAAGCTCTGAAGAACAGCCCCAAGTCGCTGGAATGGATGTTGGAGTGTTGTGCTATAGGTTGGTGAAGGAATGGCCCAAGAACTATGGAGTTTGGAGGTTGGATGAGAGAGATATATGGTTATAGATATATATGTTAGATATATATATATCTATTCTCTGGTTTTTTGCTTAGAAATTTCCAACCCTAATCAAAGGAGGAGAGGGCCTCCTTATATAAGCAAAGTAAAGCCAAGACTTAGTGGCTAAGTCATTCAAAAAGGGTCAAGGGGGGCCAAGGCTTACTCTAGAAGTTTGGACAGCTGGTAAGGCTTCTTGAGGAAGCCAAGACAAGGGGTCAAGGCTTCCCCAAGAAGCCTTGAGCAAAGGGTGCAAAGAAGGAGGCCAAAGGTGGTTAAAGGGTGCAAAATGGGCACATGTATGCACGTGGGTCGAGTTCTGTGCATCCCAGCTGGCACAGCTGGCATGCACCAAGCTTGGGGGGTGCAAAGGGGTCAACCCGGCCAGACGATTCGATCATTGGTCAAAATAAAGTGCCGGTCGGCTAAATAGAGTTCCGATGGATGATTCCTTGGTCAAAATATGGCCGGTGGGTATGAAAATCGAAGCCCCGGAAGTTATCTTTCCAACCGCGCAAACCTTGCATCAAAATTCCTTTTGTGCAAAAAGTTATGCCCTTTTCCGTGAAGTCGCGCAGACTCGATCCAACTGGAATGATCCCCTACTTCAACCAACCATATCTCCCGCACCCGAACTTGGATGTAAGAGATTCTTGAGTACAAAGTGAAGCCCCGGAAGTCTTCTTTCCAATGGTAGTGGCCTCATATTTTAATTCCTCTTGTGCAAAGAGTTACGCCCGTTTCGGTGAAGCCGCGCAGACTTTTCTCCTTCCCGGATTCATGTCGAACTTCTCCAAACTATTTTCTTCCCTCTTCTCCTCTTTTCTTGAACTCCAAACCCTTAAACAAAGTGTTTGGAAAGTTTTGCCTCTCTTCTTGCCAAAGAAACTGAACCTGTGGCCTGCACATCTCTCAACATCGACCAAAACATCAGTAATGCCCAAGTCTTGAGGGCGGTCAAAAATGGGGTGTCTACAGTTGCCCCTCTTTGACAGAACTCGAAAGTCATAACAATGACGGGAGTGAATGTCAAAGCCCAGAGACGACCCATTTTTGACAAGGTCGAAGACTTGGACAAACAAACAAAATATAGATAGATAAATGGTTGTGCCCGTAGGCTGCCTACGTATCCTTTTGCAAGGAATCAAACCAGCGTAGTTCAGGGGCAGGATGCAAAGTGATGCACAATGCAAGTGCATAACTTATGATCATGCAAAGGATGCTGTAATGAAGCAATTATAAATGCAACATTTTAAGCGAATGCTATGTAAGCAAGTAGACATGAACTACATCTCATGTAGAAAGGATGTAAGAGAATTATGCAATTCTCACGAATATGTGCGTTAGATACACAAAAGTGAACGAAGTGTGATGGATACACTAAGTGGACAAACATGTGTGATGGATACACCAAAGTGAAGAGAGTGTGATGGATACACTATATGAATAAAGTGTGATTGATACACTAAGCGAATACGTAATAGATATACTAAACGAATGTGTGTGATGGATACACAAAGGGAGCATGTGATAGATACAAAAAGTGAACGTGTGTGGTAGATACACAAAGTGAAGCGAGTGTGATGGATACACTATATGAGGCAAAGTGTGATGGATACACAAGGTGAGTGCAGTGTGATGGATGCACTGTATGAAGCAAAGTGTGATGGATACACAAGGTGAGCATAGTGTGATAGATGCATAAAGAGAAAGTGTGTGATTGATACACAAAGCGAATGTGTGTGATGGATACACAAAGGGGGCATGTGTGATTGATACACAAAGCGAATGTGTGTGATGGATACAAAGCGAGTGTATGATAGATACACTATATGAACTAAGTGTGATTGATACACTAAATGAATGAAGTGAGCAAAGCGTGATGCATACGCAAAAGGCAAACACAAAGTGTGATAGATGCACTAAGTGAGCAAGTGTGATGGATACACAATAGGTGAACACGAAGTGTGATAGATGCACTTAGTGAACAAGTATGATTGATATACTAAATGTGAACACGAAGTGTGATAGATGCACTTAGTGAACAAGTATGATGGATATACTAAAGTGAACACAAAGTGTGATAGATGCACTTAGTGAACAAGTATGATTGATATACTAAAGGTGAACACGAAGTGTGATAGATGCACTTAGTGAACAAGTATGATGATATACTAAAGGTGAACACAAAGTGTGATAGATGCACTTAGTGAACAAGTATGATTGATATACTAAAGGTGAACACGAAGTGTGATAGATGCACTTAGTGAACAGGAGTATGATTGATATACTAAGTGAACACAAAGTGTGATAGATGCACTTAGTGAACAAGTATGATGATATACTAAATGAACACAAAGTGTGATAGATGCACTTAGTGAACGGAGTATGATTGATATACTAAATGTGAACACGAAGTGTGATAGATGCACTTAGTGAACAGGAGTATGATTGATATACTAAGGTGAACACGAAGTGTGATAGATGCACTTAGTGAACAGGAGTATGATTGATATACTGAATGTGAATGAAGTGTGTGATTGATACACTGAATGAATGAAGTGTGTGATTGATACACTGAATGCAATGAAGTGTGTGATTGATACACTGAATGAATGAAGTTGTGATTGATACACTGAATGAAATGAAGTGTGTGATTGATACACTGAATGCAATGAAGTGTGTGATTGATACACTAAATGATGTGTGATAGATACAGAAAATGAGAATGAAATGTGATTGATACACTAAATGAGTAGTGTGTGATAGATACACAAAATGAGTGAAGTGTGATGAGAGTGTGATTGATACACTAAATAAACATGTGAGAGATACATGAAGCAAACAGAAGTAAATGAGGTGTGATGGACACACTAAAGTAATCATGTGACAGATACATGAGGTAAACAGAGTGTGATTGATACACAAAGCAAACATGTGATATGAAGAGAAGAATGGTGTGATAGATACACAAAGTGGTGAAGTGTGATTGATACACTGAGTGAGAGTGTAATAGATACACAAAAGTGAATATGTGCGTGATAGATACACAAAATGAGAAAGTGTGTGTAGATACACAAAATAGGAATGTGGTGATAGATACACAAAATGAAAGAAGTGTGATTGATACACAAGGCAAATGGAGTGTGTTAGATACACTAAGTGGAGCAAATGACTATGTGTGATAGATACACGTGAATGAGTGTGATTGATACACTAAGCAAATAAAGTGTGCTAGATACACTGAATGAATGAAGTGTGATTGATACACTAAGTGAATGAAGTGTGATTGATACACTATGGGAATGAGGTGTGATTGATACACTATTCTGGCTTGAAGCAGACTTGATCTTGAGCTTGAGGTAGAGGTACACTCATACTTCGGAGCATGGCAAGGCCTGAAGAGGTACACACGGGATGTAGTCTCGGAACTTACTGAAGTTGAAACAAACTCAGATACCCGACGTTTTCCTCTTTTGCTTTTATTTTGCAGTCCGGAGCCACATAGCTTCAGATAGGTCCTGGTTTTACTGTTCACACTTATCGGGGGTGGGCCCTGCAGTTTTATGAAAGAACGAATCTGTTTTGTACAAATGTGGAGAATGGCACAGCACTCTGAGCACAAGATGATTTTTTTGAAATTAAGAGATGAGTTCTTACCGGGTATTGAGCCTACGACTGAACACAGCGAAACGACTCAACAAGAAAACAAAGGTAAACAACCTAAACACATCTATTGACACTCGAAACGACTCAAAACAAGAATCGAGAACAGACAAAACAAAACACAAGACTCAAATGTGCACAGGGAGCCTGTTTCACCGGGTATTATTTCCCACCCTTTCTCATTTGTGATTCTCACATCACTCGGCCCTCAAGCTCTGTTTTTCTGAAAAAGCCCTTTTCTCACTTTTTCTCTCAACGCACATCTCTCTATTCTTCAATCTCTCATTTTTCATCCCTCCCCTGGTGGTTGATGGATAAAAGAAGTTGCGGGCTCTTGCCCCTAGCATTCTGCTAGATTCTCTTTTTGTTCACAACAGTGAGTTTCTCCCACAGAGGGTTGTGCCACAACTGGGTGTGTAGCAAATCTGCAGCTAACATCGGTTGATGATGCCCTGCTGGGGAGTTTGGACGTGGTTAGATCTGTCCAGATGAGGAAGTGGAACATCTCGCCCCATTCCAATTGCTTCGCACTTGGCTTGATACCTCGCTGCTTGGAGGGAGAGAGCTTTCAGCCCTTTGTTGTTGACTTCAGTTGTGCCCTCTTCTGGCAGGTAGGTGCCCTTCTTGGCAAGTATGTTGATGATGGGGAAAAGACAGAACACCTGACTCAACTGTGCCCCTAGTTCATCATTTTGACCATTTTTTTGGTTTTACTAAAACAATTTTGACCAACATGAAGTTAGATTAACATGCTTATTCAACTTTTTGATTTAAAATCATGCAAGTCAGGCTATGAGCACTGAAAATTTTCCTTTTTTGGGTCTAAGAAAATGGTCCAGTTTTGGAAAAGATGGAATAATTTTCGAGAGAATTAGTCAACCTCAGTAAAAATTCTCAAAAACTATTTTTTTTTTTGCAAACGGCCAATGCTTAACAAGCACGGAACCTACTCTTGAGATGCACAACCTCGGATCCATAAGCAATGGAAAATTGCCCCTTGTCTGAAGGACACTGCATGGCAACGGAAAGTTGCCCCTTGTTTGAAGTGACACCGCGACGTTTTGAATGGCAACGGAAAGTTGCCCCTTGTTTGGACAGCATCGCAGCGTATTGAAATCAATCCTCAGAGTGACGATCACAACCGAACTCTCGGATACAGAGAAGGCAAAGATGATCAAAACCATTTCATGGACACAATTGAATTTGAAGTGTTTTAGGGCTGGACTTCAGAATGAAGTTGCCTACGTATC
This sequence comes from Camellia japonica, assembly GCA_030407325.1. Lineage (NCBI taxonomy): Eukaryota > Viridiplantae > Streptophyta > Magnoliopsida > Ericales > Theaceae > Camellia > Camellia japonica. The sequence continues at coordinate 30,605,656 of JAPPVO010000031.1, forward strand.
CCAAAGATGGGAATCAAGCCTTACGTAGTTCGGGGTTAAGGTACACTCGGGTATTTAACCTCTCCTTTTTATGCTCTAACTTTTGCCAAGGCGCCTGTTGCAGGTTTTCGACCTTGCGAGCTTTGTTTTCTTTCTTTTCTTTTTTTTTTTTTCTTCTTTTTTTTTCTTTTTCTTCTTCTTTTTTGCATTTTTCTTTCTTTTCTTTTCTTTTTTCTTTGCTTTTTTTTTTTCTTTTTTTTTTTCTTTTTTTATTTTTTCTTGCTCTAACTTTTGCCTGGGTCGCCCTTCCGGGTTTTCGGCCCAGCGAGCCTCTCAAAGGGTAAAAGTGTAGCAAGTCCATGCCAAATGGTTTTGAGATTGAAGCCATCTGTATCCAGGAGAGTGGCTGTTGATTTGCAGAAACTCATCTTCGGCTCTTCGGCACATCTGACATTTTTGCCCCTAGTTTGAGGGGCTTCTGATCTAGCTTCAAGCTTCTTCTGATGATCTGACTTCTTGATCTGACTTGGTGCCTCTTGTTCGAGGGCTGCTTAATCTGGCCACACAGGCCTCACGTTGTAGTTAACCGTTGAACATTCTGAGTTTGAGTCCAAGGTTCGAAAATGAGGGGTCGAGTCTCGAGGCTGAGAGCGATCCTAGCTGCACAATCTCAAGAGCGATTCCACACATGTCTTCGCAGGACCGCGCAAAACATTTTTTGAAAGTTTTTAAGAAAGCGACAAATCGCTCGCGCTGAAGACAGTGTAGGACCAATCTGGATCAAAGCTAGGGTCCTTCTCAGTACTCACACTAACAAGCATGATTTCATTCATTAAGGGCTTAGCACGCCTCTCTTTCTCTCAATTTGATCAAATTTTGCAAATCCCGAGGAATTCCTTCCTCTTCGTTTTCACACAGTGTTCAAAAAGTTTTGAAAAACTTAGGTCAATGCAATGACTTCAAGGCACAGAAAAGACAGCATCACTGTCATCTCATTTAGAATTTCTGGCACAACTGGCACACGGCAGAACAAACACAAGAGTGTGAAAATCACTCTGTTCCATTCAAATCTGTTGGCAACTGGCTCCAAGGCAGAAACAGACTCAAAAGAAAGAAAAGACAAACAAAAACAAAATGTGATGTCCGAGGTAACACCCCCGAATCACCCGACTCTACAAACAGGACTGACTCGATACAACAAGACAGACCTTAAAAAGACTGACTCAAAAAAGAGACAGACTCAAACAAAACAAAACTGGCTCAATACCCAAGCCAGAAAGCAAAAAACAGCATTTGCACTGCTCAAAACAGTGCGTGCCCACACACATCTGGAGTAAACTGAGCCGCCGCAGGTGGTTCATCCCCGATCACACATTCACTATCCCCCAAGTTCACTGATCCAGTGACGATAGACCTTATGAGCTGGTGCGGTGATGACGTTGTTGTCAAACAAATCTTGTACATCATGGCGCAGACGAAAGCAGCTATCGGTCTCATGACCGGTTTGTTGATGGTACGCACAGTACTTAGTCCGGTCATGCTTTGAAGGGAGAGGATCAGGTAAAGGCCGTTGTTCCAATGGTTTCAGATGTCCTTTCCGGATTAAACCTCTAGAGCCTTTGACAAAGGCATATGAAGTGGGGTGAAAACCCTCTTGACTCGAGGTGGATATTTGGTTTTCTGTGAGCTACTTCCGGACGCACCGGTGAATGGGGTAGCTTTTTTGATGTGTGTGGTGACCATGCCCACTTCAGAAGTCTTGCAGCTGCATCACCACTGGTGGTCGCATTCGAACTGCGGGTAAACGCCCTCCTGGGCTGCTCCTTTTCCTGGTCAATGAGGCCCTGCTTTATAGCGTCCTCGATTTGTACCCCAATCTCATGGAGGTCTGCAAAGGTGGGTAGGGGGAGGACAATCATCTTCTGCATCAGCCTGGGTTGGAGATTGCGCACAATCATCCGTATCTGGTCCTTGTCGACCGGCCTGGTGGTCATCGAAGAAGCTTTGGCCTCCAACGGGTTACAAAGTCAGAGAAGCCCTCTTTCGGCTCTTGCCTGGTTGTCTCAAGATCACGGGTTGTGATCTCGATCTGGGTATTGTATGAATATTGTGCGACGAAGGCCTCGGACATCTCCTCCCAGCTTCGTTTCACTGAGTCCTCTAATTTGGCGTACCAGATGGCCGCGATACCCGACAGGGTCCTGCTAAAGAGGGAGAGCTTCTGTAATCTTGTCAAGCCCATCGGGCGCAGAACATCTGAAAACAAACTCAGGTGGACCATGGGATCTCCTGACCCGTCAAAACGGTCGATGTGAGGCATCTTGAACCTGTCTGGCAATGTCACAGCTGTGTCCGTGTATCCATCTTCAATGTCAGGGATGGTCTTGACTCCCTGGGATTTCTTAAACTTTTCAACTTACTCAACTTCAGCGCTGTGGGGTCCGCTTCGAACTCAAAGGGAGAGTCCGGTACATTGATAGGCGTGGGCGCCTTGGATAGTTGCGGTAGAATCGGGGGCGGAGCTGGCCCCGTTGGAAGGCCTGTATCCTCTTGGACATTTTGGACATTTGGCGTCTCCTCGGGTATCGGAACCCTTGGTGGGGGAGGAGCCTGATGCGAAGCAGATGCCCCGGCTTGCTGCTCTAACCTGGCAATTGTCTCTGCCTGTTGGGCTATGACCACAGCCTGTTGCTTGGTGAATTCAGATTGACGGACAGCATCTTGCTGCATGGCTTTCATACTATCCTGGAGTTGGCGCACCATCTCTTCCAGACTCGACATATTGTCCTGATCTAACTGAGCAACCGGTATATCGTGTCTGCAGTAGGCTTGGAAATCTCAACCCGACTGCTCAAAGATCACTGATCTGGTAGCTGTTGTACTGGTGGTCTGTGCCTGACTAGCCTTCTCTGGCCCTGATTACCCTTGAACTGAGTCTCTGACCTGACAAAGTCTATCAGCACAAATCCAATGTACCCGGGGGATAGTGGAGCCTTCTGAAGCTATGATTCCAGGACTACCTAGCAAAAGAGAAAACAGACAGCATCTCAGCTCAACTTCACTGGAACGGATATGAGCAAAGCTGAACGACTGTATTCTATTACTGATCACTGTTCCCAAATCACTGCCCCAAATCTGAATCTGATACCCGCAGATATAACTGATTCTCAATACTGATACTGGTGCCCTCAGGCCGGATACCCAACTTGCAAACTGGTATATGCATTCCCTGTAGAGATACACTCTAAAAGCACATAGCAGTAAATGAGAGCCAATACACCCCTATGTTGGGGTAGGGTTTCCCTGTCCTATTTTGTCAGGAGCTAGGGTTTCACTACGCACACAGCGGTTTCAAACAACCTATATCGGGTAAGCAACCTGTCCTAGTTTGGAATGGTCACTATGGATTCCGAATATGCACTAGGTCGAATGGTCAAAAAGGGTGCCCCGGTAAAACCGGGGTTTGTGTTCCCATACTGGCAGAGCCCGCAACCGGTCAGCCTTATGGTCATGCCTTGACAAGACAAGCCTCCGCAAACCGCTCAGGAATAGCAGATGGCCAACACGGTGTCCTAGGCGCACCAATGCACATGCAATGCAAAGAAACACATAAGTGTAGTCAAAACAGGATATCACGAGTTCGAGTCAAGCTCTCTAAAATCCCCAGCAGAGTCGCCAGAAACTGTAACACGCCGCGGGGACCTCGCTACAGTTCGGACTCGATTTGTGTCGCGGTTCTAAATCTGAACCAAAGAGTCCAACTCCGGCAAATCGTTTTGAAGAAAAACAGATTTTTGAAAAAGTAGTGCCAAACATGGACTGCTTTGCCAGATTACAGAGTCGCCACCTAAATATTTTAAAATGGGAAATTTAGGAAACCCTGACTCGGTGCCGAAGGCCACGTGTCCGTCATCACCAAAGTGTCTTGGCTCGGGAGCTTGGGTACGATCGGGGAAGGTCAGCTATGAGCACCCCCTTTCGCCCGGTCCGAAGACCGGCCTCTACTAACCGTGATATCCGTTTTGAAAACTTTATGCGTTCTTATTCCGGTTATTAGCCTAGAATTACTATGTTGTGCGCACAGCAAACAAGTATAGACTAGATTGCCTAATTTGGAAATAAGCATTGCATATCCGTTTTTTGAAAAACGTTTGAAATTGCTACTCGCAAGTAGGCTAAAACACGGATTTCAATGAGTTTTCCAACTCACGCAATCCAACCTCCACCCACAGGCATTCAAACAGTTTATCACATAAGCACTTAGCCGCATGGCAAGCATACTGTCATGGCAACATTCACACGCATGCGGTATGCTAAAGCGTAAAACTTACATCGTACTCCGTGCCAAAACAGTAAACTAGTTAGCAAACATGCATGACCTAGTTCATGTTAAGACTAATGCACCATACAGATGCAATCTAGACAGGCTCGGCTATCCTAAACATGGCATGTGAAATGCACAGTAACACGTATTCAATTTGAATTGAAATACATGCAGTTTGTATGATGTACCGAGCCCGGTGCATGTAAACAAATGCATGAATGCACGCATGCATTGCATAAGGTATGCTAATTTAAATATGCCCTAATCTACCATCATAAGCAGGTAAATAAAAGGGAGAGAAATGGGGGTTGGAAGACATGCACCACTCACACACACTTATTACAATTCGCCCTCGCTCGGAGGGACCAAAAAATAATACAGTCCAAAAATAAATGAATAAATATTACAAATTCTAATTACTGAATAAATAAATGTGAAATAAAAGGGGGCCACAGCCCCTCCCCTCGGGATGCGCGAATGATGCATGCTCGATGTCCGCCTTGCCCGGGAACCCGCACCATGCCACTGTTGCCTCTGTTTTGCACTGCCCTGTCTCCAAAAATTGCCAAAGTCCTGGAAGCCTTCCACATATTCTGAAGATCACCACCGGCTGGAGGGTTTTGCCACCGGCTGCGGGGGTTGACCACCGGCTGCAATTGATAGTTATCGGCACAAAAAGATTGCCGGTCGGCACTAAAGAGTGCCGGTCGGCACTAAATTCCTGCAGGAGACAGTTTTGACAGCAGCAGACAAGCAGCACAGAGCATGGTATGGAATTTTGGGACAAATGTATGCACGGACACACTCCCTATCATGCAATAGACTCAAGGGAGCATGGCCCTCGACCCCCGGGCCATCAATCACGCATTTCAATGCATGATGGCCCGAAAGCCAAGTTAGCAACTTTGATATCAAATGAAATGCATACAAACAAACAAGAGGCCCAACCTCTATCATGGTGATTCAGGAGGCAAGACATGCATGCCAAATGTAACCTAAACACGTGAACTAAACATGCAACATGGCATGCAATGTGCGAATGCTAGTATGCAAACAACCATACAAGGCAAGCATGCAAACTAAGCAAAAGGGATGGACTTAAACATGACTTGGGCAACCCTAAGTAGGCCCAAAACAGTGGCCATAATGCTAAGTATGAGGGCTAAGCACACATGCACACATACACATGCAAAGGTGCCAACACTTAGGCATAATGAAGCAAGCTTTAAGCACACTTAAAGGAAGCTAAACATGAACAATTAGCATGCATTATAAGGCTCTGAAATCATGTTATAAAAGGTGCCAAACCAAGTAAACACGACAAGTAGTGCATGCTACACACTCACACACCTAAGGCTAGCAAGCCAAAATGCAAGGTGACTATATAAGGCATGTCATGGATGGCCTAAAAAACTAGAAACAGATCTTATACATGGAAAAACAAGCACATTTCCAGTTTATGACCATCCACAAAAACAAAAGCAAGATAGGCTAACAAAGCATGCAAACTTACGGTAAATAGAAGAGATTACAAGCAAGTGCATGATAGAGTTACCAAACATGGTTGAGCCCTTCTTCAAGGTTGAAGAAGGGCTCAAAATAAGCCTACTTACAGTTTATTACATGCTCAAAAACAGATTATACACCAGCCAAATATACTATGTAAGAATCATGGCATACAAGGGGGTAAAGAGATAGGTGCTAGATGCGATTACCAAACAGCAAGGGGTCCTCAATCAAACATGAAGAGGACCCCAAAATAAGACTATTTGAAGTTTAGGTCGGAGCCCAAAAGTGCTTGCAAGCAAGGCTTAGATATGAAGCAAGAAAAGGCTAGAAAGGGGAAGATGAAGACTTACCCTTGAAGACCAGCAAACCAGCACCTCTTGGACCAAGTTTAGGTGCTCCCAAGCTCTGAAGAACAGCCCAAAGTCGCTGGAATGGATGTTGGAGGTGTTGTGCTATAGGTTGGTGAAGGAATGGCCCAAGAACTATGGAGTTTGGAGGTTGGATGAGAGAGATATATGGTTATAGATATATATGTTAGATATATATATCTATTCTCTGGTTTTTTGCTTAGAAATTTCCAACCCTAATCAAAGGAGGAGAGGGCCTCCTTATATAAGCAAAGTAAAGCCAAGACTTAGTGGCTAAGTCATTCAAAAAGGGTCAAGGGGGGGCCAAGGCTTACTCTAGAAGTTTGGACAGCTGGTAAGGCTTCTTGAGGAAGCCAAGACAAGGGGTCAAGGCTTCCCCAAGAAGCCTTGAGCAAAGGGTGCAAAGAAGGAGGCCAAAGGTGGTTAAAGGGTGCAAAATGGGCACATGTATGCACGTGGGTCGAGTTCTGTGCATCCCAGCTGGCACAGCTGGCATACCAAGCTTGGGGGGTGCAAAGGGTCAACCCGGCCAGAAGATTCGATCATTGGTCAAAATAAAGTGCCGGTCGGCTAAATAGAGTGCCGATGGATGATTCCTTGGTCAAAATATGGCCGGTGGGTATGCAAATCGAAGCCCCGGAAGTTAGCTTTCCAACCGCGCAAACCTTGCATCAAAATTCCTTCTATGCAAAACGTTATGCCCTTTTCCGTGAAGTCGCGCAGACTCGATCCAACCGGAATGATCCCCTACTTCAACCAACCATATCTCCCGCACCCGAACTTGGATGTAAGAGATTCTTGAGTACAAAGTGAAGCCCCGGAAGTCTTCTTTCCAATGGTAGTGGCCTCATATTTTAATTCCTCTTGTGCAAAGAGTTACGCCCGTTTCGGTGAAGCCGCGCAGACTTTTCTCCTTCCCGGATTCATGTCGAACTTCTCCCAAACCTATTTTCTTCCCTCTTCTCCTCTTTTCTTGAACTCCAAACCCTTAAACAAAGTGTTTGGAAAGTTTTGCCTCTCTTCTTGCCAAAGAAACTGAACCTGTGGCCTGCACATCTCTCAACATCGACCAAAACATCAGTAATGCCCAAGTCTTGAGGGCGGTCAAAAATGGGGTGTCTACACATGGGCTCTCTACAAAGAGCTCATTTGGAAAGCTGGTTAAAAGTCAATCTTTGGCTTTTAATTCACTTTGAGTTACATTACTTTTCACATTTTGTATCCATTAAAAGACAAAAAGGTCACCAAAAAAAAAAAAAAAATCAAAAATCAACTTTTAACCAACTTTCCAAAACATTTAATAATTTCTTTTTCGTTTCTTATTCATTTAGAGAATTTAAGTAGTTTTAGAAGTTGGATTGCATAATAAGCATTCCATCCAAATATAAAAACAAAAAGAAAAAAGGAGAATTAGAAAAGTACTCATTTGCTAAACTTGCTTTTAAGCATTAACAAAAATTAAACAAAAGTTTCCCTTTTGAATTAATTACTAACTTAAAATAGATGATTTGAGTTAGTGCGATGGAGGAAACAACTGAAGTTAGTTCACCAAGACCCTTGTGGTTAAGTGATATGTAATCGTGCCTTAGGGTGTGATAGGTAGAAGGTTTGATGTTCGAGTTGATGGATCAGTAGCAACCCTTTAAATTATAACTTGACTTATTAACATACTTACACTCTATCTCAAAAAAAAAAAGTCAGTTCCAAAACAACAAAAGCATAAAATGAAATAATTAAATGAAGAAAAATGCTTGAGACCCTCATTTTTTGAAGACTCTCACAATCACACTATCAATGGTAAAAATTCAAAAGGAATTGTGGAAATTTCTAAAAAATGGGAATCACAATCATCTATACTATATATTAAGCAAAAGGAGATTTTTAACCTCAAAGACCTGTGGGAGCTTCAATATGCCAATCCTAATTTTCTAGCTTTTTGTTTTTTTTGAAAAAAAAAAATTAACCTCAGCATTTATTAACTTCTCTCAACCTATAAGCCTTTTTGACTTCTCTCATAATTACTGCAGTACCTTTTCCAAAACAAATAATTTGTATATTAAAAAAAATTTAAAACAAATATAAATATCTATATCTATATCTATCTATTTATTTATATTTATCTCTAACCCACAAGTTTTGTGGGAGTTCCAATATCTGAACCTTAATTTCTTAATTTTTTTGATTTTTTTTTGAAAAAAAACCTTAGCACTTATTAAATTACTAGCCTATCACCCGTGCTATGTACGGGATAATTATACATATTTATACTTGTTTTAATTTTTTTTAATATATAATTATGTTTTTTAAGATTTTTTATAAAAATAATTTAACAATCTTATTACTAACCATAGTGTACAGGAGAAATTAAAAAGGCTACTGCAGTAACTATGCACGGACTGTATCTATAGTTATTTGTATGAGGGGATTTTAAATGCTAATCAGGGATTTTGACCAAATCAATAAATGCAGGCATGTGAATTCGAAAAAGTTAATAAATGCTGATCAGGAGATTTTGACCAAATCAATAAATGCTGAGCTTTTTTTTTTTTAAATAAAAAATTTAGAAAATTAAGATTGAGAGATTGGAACTCCCACAAGACTTGGGATTTAGAAACCCTATTTTCCTTAATATATTTACAATTATGTATATATGTGAATTGCGATTTTTAAATGTCTTCTTTTTTTCTTTTTTTATATTATATTAAAGTTTAATATTTTGATAATAATCATATGTGTTGGACTTTTTAAGGAATTAAATGTCTTCTTTTTTTATTATATTATATTAAAGTTTAATATTTTGATAATAATCATATGTGTTGGACTTTTCAAGAAATTTTTTTTATGCTTGTTTTTAATGCATTCAAGTGTTATTATGATGGATAATAATCATATGTGTTTGGACTTTTCAAGAAATTCATATGTGTTGGATTTTAAAGAATTTTTTTTATATTTGTTCTTAATGCATTAAAGTGTTATTATGAGGGTAAGACTTGGGGGTTGGGAGAAGTTAATAATGTTAAGTTTTTTTTTTTTAAATCAAAAAATCAAGTAATTTAAATTGAGAGATTGGAGCTCTCACAAGGCTTGGGGTTAAAAACCCCATTTTGCTTAATATATAGTATAGATTCCAAGTCTTTTTAACTTCTCCAATACACACACTTTTTTTAACTTTTCACATACCTATTGCAAACAATGAGTCTCTTTTTTATTTTCTCCTACTTGACTTCTCACTTCTACACTTTGAACTTTAGTGACCACGTATGCAAACAGTAAGTCTTCTTTTTGTTTTCTCCTTCTTGACTTTTCCTTTTGTTTACTGTTTTAATCTTGTAGTTAGATAGTGCATAAAAATATTTGTGATTTGTCTAGCGAATAAAAAATTATAATTTAATTTTTTAATATGATTGAAATTAGATAAATATAAACCCTCACAAAGAGAAAAATGTGATTATAATTAGTTGAATGATTCTTTTTTTTAATGTGATTGTAATTAGTTTAATAGTTCTTTTTTTTCATTTATTTATTTTATTATGTGAAAAATGTGATGTGATTGTAGTTTGTTCAATGGCTCCTTTTTTTATATGATTGTTGTAGTTAATTCAATGGTTTTTTTTTAATGTTATTTAATCTTTTTATTTATCTCTTTTTTATTTTTTCCTTCTTGACTTCTCACTTCTACACTTTGAACTTTAGTGACCACGTATGCAAACAGTAAGTCTTCTTTTTGTTTTCTCCTTCTTGACTTTTCCTTTTGTTTACTGTTTTAATTTTGTAGTTAGATAGTGCATAAAAATATTTGTGATTTGTCTAGCGAATAAAAAATTATAATTTGATTTTTTAATATGATTGAAATTAGATAAATATAAACCCTCACAAAGAGAAAAATGTGATTATAATTAGTTGAATGATTCTTTTTTTTAATGTGATTGTAATTAGTTTAATAGTTCTTTTTTTTCATTTATTTATTTTATTATGTGAAAAATGTGATGTGATTGTAGTTTGTTCAATGGCTCCTTTTTTTAATATGATTGTTGTAGTTAATTCAATGGTTTTTTTTTAATGTTATTTAATCTTTTTATTTATCTCTTTTTTATTTTTTCCTTCTTGACTTCTCACTTCTACACTTTGAACTTTAGTGACCACGTATGCAAACAGTAAGTCTTCTTTTTGTTTTCTCCTTCTTGACTTTTCCTTTTGTTTACTGTTTTAATTTTGTAATTAGATAGTGCATAAAAATATTTGTGATTTGTCTAGCGAATAAAAAATTATAATTTGATTTTTTAATATGATTGAAATTAGATAAATATAAACCCTCACAAAGAGAAAAATGTGATTATAATTAGTTGAATGATTCTTTTTTTTAATGTGATTGTAATTAGTTTAATAGTTCTTTTTTTTCATTTATTTATTTTATTATGTGAAAAATGTGATGTGATTGTAGTTTGTTCAATGGCTCCTTTTTTTAATATGATTGTTGTAGTTAATTCAATGGTTTTTTTTTTAATGTTATTTAATCTTTTTATTTACTATTTTAATTTTATTTTTAATTTTGTAATATGATTGAAGTTAGATAAATATAAACCCTCACAAAGAGAAAAATGTGATTATAATTAGTTGAATAATTCTTTTTTTTTTTATGTGATTGTAGTTAGTCTAATAGTTCTTTTTTTCATTTATTTATTTTATTATGGGAAAAATATGATGTGATTGTAGTTTGTTCAATCGCTCGTTTTTTTAATATGATTGTTGTAGTTAGTTCAATGATTTTTTTTAATATTATTTAATCTTTTTATTTACTATTTTAATTTTATTTTTAATATGATCGAAATTAAATAAACATAAACACTCACAAAAAAAAAATGTGATTGTAGTTAATTAAATGGTTTTTTTTTTTTAATGTAATTGTAGTTAGTCAATGGTTCTTTTTTTCATTTATTTATTTTTTTTATTATGGGAAAATATGATGTGATTGTAGTTTGTTCAATGGTTCTTTTTTTTAATGTGATTTAATCTTTTATTTACTGTTTTAATGGTTTTTCTTTACAATTATTTATGAAAAAAATATGATTGTAGTTAGATAGTATAAAAATATTTGTGATTTGATTTGATTTTTTTTCTGATTTGATTTTTAAAGTACCCGAAATATTTGTGATTTTTCTTTACAATGCTAGGGGGCCCGAATTTGGGTGCCCCTAATGGCTCAAATTTCCCTATCAGGTAAAAAAAGAAAAAAATAAATAAATAAAGTTACCAAAACTGGCAATTAGGGGCATTTGAGCCACAGTTTTTAGGGCCACCAATCATTTTCCTTATTGATAATGATTATATTGTATTTTGAAAAGAAAAATTGTAATTGATTTTTTTAACTCACTATGTTTTTTGAAAAAAAATTATTGTGTTTTTTTAACTATTAATTCACTTAATTTGTGATTTGATTTTTAACTCACTGTGTTTTTTGAAAAACAAAATTGATTGTAATCATTAGGGTCACATAATGTACCAATTATTGATGATGATTAGATTGTATTTTGACCCCAAAAAAATTGTAATTCATCTTTTTAACTCACTATGTTTTTTGAAAAATAAATTATTGTGTTTTTTAATTATCAATTGACTTAATTTGAAATTATTTTTTTAATTATTGATGATGATTAGATAGCATTAAAAAAATTGTGATTTGTATGATTGAAATTATCTCTTTTTGTTTATAATTTTATTTTTAATATGATTGAAGTTAGATAAATATAAACACTCACAAAAAGAAAAATGTGATTGTAGTTTGTTCAATGATTCAAAATAATCTTTTTATTTACTATTTTAATGGTTATTTTTTTCAATTATTTTTTTTTATTATGAGAAAAATGTCAGTGTAGTTAGACAACATTAAAAAAATTATGATTTGTATGATTGAAGTTATCTCCTTTTGTTTATAATTTGATTTTTTAATATGATTGAAGTTAAGTCACAAAAAGAAAAATGTGATTGTAATTTGTTCAACGGCTCTAAATAATATTTTTATTTACTATTTTAATGGTTCTTTTTTTCAATTATTTTTTTTAATTATGAGAAAAATATGATTGTAGTTAGATAGCATTAAAAAAATTGTGATTTGTATGATTGAAATTATCTCTTTTTGTTTATAATTTGATTTTTTTAATATGATTGAAATTAGATAAATATAAACAATCACAAAAAGAAAAATGTGATTATAGTTTGTTCAATGCTTCTAAATAATCTTTTTATTTACTATTTTAATGGTTCTTTTTTTCAATTATTTTTTTTTATTATGAGAAAAATGTGATTGTAGTTAGATAGCATTAAAAAAAATATGATTTGTATGATTGAAGTTATCTCCTTTTATTTATAATTTGATTTTTTAATATGATTGAAGTTAGATAAACATAAACACTCATAAAAAAGAAAAAATGGGATTGTAGTTTGTTCAATACTTCTAAATAATCTCTTTATTTACTATTTTAATGGTTCTTTTTTAAAAGTTATTTTTTTTATTATGAGAAAAAAATGATTGTCGTTAGATAGCATTAAAAAAATTGTGATTTGTATGATTAAAGTTATCTCCTTTTGTTTATAATTTGATTTTTTAATATGATTGAAGTTAAGTCACAAAAAGAAAAATGTGATTGTAGTTTGTTCAACGGTTCTAAATAATATTTTTATTTACTATTTTAATGGTTCTTTTTTTCAATTATTTTTTTTAATTATGAGAAAAATATGATTGTAGTTAGATAGCATTAAAAAAATTGTGATTTGTATGATTGAAATTATCTCTTTTTGTTTATAATTTGATTTTTTAATATGATTGAAATTAGATAAATATAAACAATCACAAAAAGAAAAATGTGATTATAGTTTGTTCAATGCTTCTAAATAATCTTTTTATTTACTATTTTAATGGTTCTTTTTTTCAATTATTTTTTTTATTATGAGAAAAATGTGATTGTAGTTAGATAGCATTAAAAAAAATGTGATTTGTATGATTGAAGTTATCTCCTTTTATTTATAATTTGATTTTTTAATATGATTGAAGTTAGATAAACATAAACACTCATAAAAAAGAAAAAATGGGATTGTAGTTTGTTCAATACTTCTAAATAATCTCTTTATTTACTATTTTAATGGTTCTTTTTTAAAAGTTATTTTTTTTATTATGAGAAAAAAATGATTGTCGTTAGATAGCATTAAAAAAATTGTGATTTGTATGATTTAAGTTATCTCCTTTTGTTTATAATTTGATTTTTTAATATGATTGAAATTAGATAAACATAAAACTCACAAAAAGAAAATTTATGATTGTAGTTTGTTCAATGGCTCTAAATAATCTTTTTATTTACTATTTTAATGGTTCTTTTTTTCAATTATTTATTTCTTATGAGAAAAATGTGATTGTAGTTAGATAGCATTAAAAAAATTGTAATTTATATGATTGAAGTTATCTCCTTTTATTTATAATTTGATTTTTTAATATGATTGAAGTTTGATAATTGTAATTTGTTCAATGATTCTTTTTTTAATGTGATTTAATCTTTTTATTTTCTGTAGTTAGATAGCATAAAAATATTTGTGATTTGTATGATTGAAGTTAGCTCCTTTTGTGATTTTTATTTGGTCTAACCAAAAAAAAATTATAATTTGATTTTTTAATATGATTGAAGTTAGATAAATATAAACACTCACAAAGAGAAAAATGTGATTGTAATTAGTTCAATAGTTCTTTTTTTTTTTAAATGTGATTGTAATTAATTTAATGGTTTTTTTTCATTTATTTTATTTTATTATGGGAAAAATGTGATGTGATTGTAATTTATTTAACAGTTCTTTTTTTTAATGTGATTTTAGTTAATTCAATGGTTCTTTTTTTTAATGTGATTGTGTTGTAGTTAGCTTAATGGTTCTTTTTTTCATTTATTTTTTTTATTATGAGAAAAATGTGATGTGATTGTAGTTTTTACACTCCGTTTTGATCACACGGTGAATTTATTTTAACTGATTGTGTTTTTTTACACTCTATTTCGATCACATGTAAGTATAACATTTTTATTTTATTACATTTTATAAATACATAATATATGTGTTGTTCATTAATTATAATACTAACTATCATGTTGACAATGCAGGAATGCTGATGGAAGGCCCACAACAATTTAGATTTTAGTTATTTTTTGTTTTACTTATTCAGTGAATTTCGAACAAATATAATAAATTCTTATTTTTATTACTTTAATTATGCAATGTCAATATTTTCTTTTAAAATTACATATATTTTATGCTAACAATTTAAAAATATGTTTGACATAACTATGAACTAGCCTATCACCCGTGCTATGCACGGGATAATTATAGATATTTATATTTGTTTTAGATTTTTTTAATATATAAATTATGTTTTTTAAGATTTTTTTTCTTATCACTAACCATAGTGTATGGGGGAAGTTGAAAAAGGTACTGCAGTAACTATACACCAATTGTATCTATAATTATTTGTATAAGGGGATTTTAAATGTTGATTAGGGGATTTTGACCAAATCAATAATTGCAGGCATGTGGAAAGATATGTGGATTGAAAAAAGTTAATAAATGCTAATCAGGGGATTTTGACCAAATCAATAAATGCTGAATTTTTTTTTTAAATAAAAAATTTAAAAAATTCAGATTGGAATATTGAAGCTTCCATAGGCCTTGGGGGTTAAAAACCCCCTTTTGCTTAATATATAGTATAGATAGATATATATATCTTTTTATTTTTATTTTTGTGTGGTTTCTATTTAGGTTTTTTTTTTTTTTCAATTTATTTAAGATGGAGTTGTGGGTATCTTTTTTTTTTTAAATTTAATTTATCTGTGGTTTCTATTTGTTTTTAATTATTATTATTTAGGTAAGTTATGATATCTTTTTATTTTTATTTTTATTTTTGTGTGGTTTCTATTTGGGTTTTTTTTTTTTCAATTTATTTAAGATGAAGTTGTGGGTATCTTTTTTTTTTTAAATTTAATTTATCTGTGGTTTCTATTTGTTTTTAATTATTATTATTTAGGTAAGTTATGATATCTTTTTATTTTTATTTTTATTTTTGTGTGGTTTCTATTTGGGTTTTTTTTTTTTCAATTTATTTAAGATGAAGTTGTGGGTATCTTTTTTTTTTTAAAATTTTATTTATCTGTGGTTTCCATTTGTTTTTAATTATTATTATTTAGGTAAGTTATGATATCTTTTTATTTTTATTTTTATTTTTGTGTGGTTTCTATTTGGGTATTTTTTTTTCAATTTATTTAAGATGAAGTTGTGGGTATCTTTTTTTTAAAATTTTATTTATTTGTGGTTTCCATTTGTTTTTAATTATTATTATTTAGGTAAGTTATAATATGAGTTAGATATGTAATAGACATGTGAGTTTTATTGATTTAAAGTTTATTTAGATAAACTTTAAAGATTTTTTTTTAGTTTTTTTTGTTATGTTATAATATAATATATAAAATATAGGTAGATATCTACAACTTTAATAGAAAATATTATCTGATTTTTTGGGGAAGATAAAATGAATGCATGTTTCAATATTTTTTTTTGAAAATTTGTGAGAGAGATTAGGAGGGAGAGATTATGAAATATTTTTGTTATTAAATAAATGAATCAGTCAATAGTTTTTTTTAATCTATTTTGTAAATTAAAAATCTATAATTTTGGAAAATTAATTAATTTGTCCCATTAAGTAATTTAAAATTTTGATAGATATACATAAAAAAAAAATACATAATTATATTATTAAATCACAATTCAAATTTAAATGTTATATCTTTTTGAGATCTATAGCTAAATTCTTATCTTTTTTTTTTTTAATTTTTGTGTGTAACCATAGTGTATGGGAGAAATTGAAAAGGGTGTTGCAATAATTATGAGAGAAGTCAAAAGGGATTGTGGGTTGGAAAAGTCAATAAATGCTGAGGTTAGGTTGGGAGAAATCAATAAATGCTGAGGTTTTTTTTTTTTTTTTTAAATCAAAAAATTAGAAAATTAGGATTAGGAGATTGAAGCTCCTATCTGATTTTTTGGGGAAGAGAAAATGAATGCAAGTTTTAATATTTTTTTTTGAAAATTTGTGAGAGAGATTAGGAGAGAGAGATTATGAAATATTTTTGTTATTAAATAAATAAATCAGTCAATAGTTTTTTTAATCTATTTTGTAAATTAAAAATCAATAATTTTGGAAAATTGATTAATTTGTCCCATTAAGTGATTTAAAATTTTGATGGATATACATAAAAAAAAACATAATTATATTATTAAATCATAATTCAAATTTAGATGTTATATCTTTTTGAGATCTATAGCTAAATTCTTATCTTTTTTATTTTTTATTTTTGTGTGTAACCATAGTTTATGGGAGAAATTGGAAAGGATGTTGCAATAATTATGAGAAAAGTATTGTGGGTTGGGAAAAGTCAATAAATGCTGAGGTTGGGTTGGGAGAAATCAATAAATGCTGAGATTTTTTTTTTTTTTAAATCAAAAAATTAGAAAATTAGGTTTAAGAGATTGGAGCTCCCACAGGCCTTGGGGTTAAAAACCCCATTTTGCTTAATATATAGTATAGACTAGCATATCATCCGTGCTATGCACGGATTGTGTTTACAATCTATACTATATATTAAGCAAAATGGGGTTTTTAACCCCAAAACCTTGTGGGAGCTCCAATCTCCCAATCTAAATTTTCTGATTTTTTGATTTAAAAAAAAAAAAATCTTAGCATTTATTAAGTTCTCCCAACCCCCAAGTCTTACCCTCATAATAACACTTTAATGCATTAAGATCAAGCATAAAAAAAATTCTTTGAAATCCAACACATATGAATTCCTTGAAAAGTCCCAACACATATGATTATTATCCCTCATAATAACACTTTAATGCATTAAGAACAAGTATAAAAAAAATTTCTTGAAAAATTCAACACATATGATTATTATCAAAATATTAAACTTTAATATAATATAATAAATAAAAAAAAAGATATTTAATTCCTTGAAAAGTCTAACACATATGATTATTATCAAAATAATAAACTTTAATATAATATAAAAAAGGAAAAAAGGAAGACATTTAAAAAAAAAAAAAAGACATTTAAAAATCACAATTCACATATATAGATAATTGTAAATATAATCCGTGCATAGCATGGATGATATGTTAGTATATAGATAATTGTAAATACAACCCGTGCATAGCACGAGTGATATGCTAGTACTATATATTAAGTAAAAAGGGGTTTTCAACCCCAAGCCTTATGGGAGCTCCAATCTCCCAATCTAAATTTCTTGATTTTTTGATTTAAAAAAAAAAAAAAAAACTTAGCATTTATTAACTTCTTCCAACCCCCAAGTTTTACCCTCATAATAACACTGTAATGCATTAAGAACAAGCATAAAAAAAATTCTTTGAAATCCAATACATATGACTTCCTTGAAAAGTCCCAACACATATGATTATTATCCCTCATAATAACAGTTTAACGCATTAAAACAAACATAAAAAAAATTTCTTAAAAAGTCCAACACATATGATTATTATCAAAATATTAAACTTTAATATAATATAATAAAAAAAAAGATATTTAATTCCTTGAAAAGTCCAACACATATGATTATTATCCAAATATTAAAGTTTAATATAATATAAAAAAGAAAAAAAAGAAGACATTTAAAAAAAAAAAACATTTAAAAATCGCAATTCACATATATAGATAATTGTAAATATATTAAGAAAAATGGGGTTTCTAAACCCCAAGCCTTGTAGGAGCTCTAATATCTCAATCTTAATTTTTAAAATTTTTGATTTAAAAAAAAAAAAAACCTCAGTATTTGTTGATTTGGTCAAAATTCCTTGATCAGCATTTATTAACTTTTTCCAATCCACATGCCTGCATTTATTGATTTGGTCAAAATCCGTGATTAGCATTTAAAATCCCCTCATACAAATAATTATAAATACAGCCCGTGCATAATTACTGCAGTGGCCTTTTTAATTTTTCCTGTACACTATGGTTAGTGATAAGATTGTTAAATTATTTTTATAAAAAATCTTTAAAAACATAATTTATATATTAAAAAAAATTAAAACAAATATAAATATCTATAATTATCCCGTGCATAGCACGAGTGATATGCTAGTTATCTATATATGTGAATTGTGATTTTTAAATTTTTTTTTAAATGTCTTTTTTTTTCCTTTTTTATATTATATTAAAGTTTAATATTTTGATAATAATTATATGTGTTGGACTTTTTAAGGAATTAAATATCTTTTTTTTATTATATTATATTAAAATTTAATATTTTGATAATAATCATATGTGTTGGGACTTTTTAAGGAATTTATATGTGTTGGATTTCAAATAATTTTTTTATGCTTATTCTTAATGCATTAAAATGTTATTATGAGGGTAAGACTTGGGAGTTTGGAGAAATTAATAAATGCTAAGATTTTTTTTAAAATTAAAAAATCAAAAAATTTAGATTGGGAGATTGGAGCTCCCACAAGACTTGGGTTAAAAACCCCATTTTGCTTAATATATAGTATAGATAATATATATATATATATAGATTATAAGATGAGAGAAATAAAGTGCTATCTTATTATAATGGAAGAGATCTTATAAAAAAAACGTGTAGACATGAATGCCCTCCTATTTTATTGTGTTTACAATTATCTATATATGTGAATTGTGATTTTTAAATGTTTTTATTTTTATTTTTAAATGTCTTCTTTTTTTCCTTTTTTATATTATATTAAAATTTAATATTTTGATAATAATCATATATGTTGGACTTTTTAAGGAATTAAATGTCTTTTTTTATTATTATATTATATTAAAGTTTAATATTTTGATAATAATCATATGTGTTAAGACTTTTCAAGAATTTTTTTTTATGTTTGTTCTTAATGCATTAAAGTGTTATTTGAGGGATAATAATCATATGTGTTGGGACTTTTTAAGGAATTCATATGTATTCGATTTCAAAGAATTTTTTTTATGCTTGTTCTTAATGCATTAAAGTGTTATTATGAGGGTAAGACTTGGGAGTTGGGAGATGTTAATAAATGCTAAGATTTTTTTTTTTAAAAAAAATCAAAAAATCAGAAAATTTAGATTGGGAGATTGGAGCTCCCACAAGACTTGGGTTAAAAAGCCCATTTTGCTTAATATATAGTATAAATAATATATATATATATATAGATTATAAGATGAGAGAAATAAAGTGCTATCTTATTATAATGGATGAGATCTTATAAAAAAAAACGTGTAGACAGGAATGCCCTCCTATTTTATTGTGTTTACAATTATCTATATATGTGAATTGTGATTTTTAAATGTTTTATTTTTATTTTTAAATGTCTTCTTTTTTTTCCTTTTTTATATTATATTAAAGTTTAATATTTTGATAATAATCATATGTGTTGGACTTTTCAAGGAATTAAATGTCTTTTTTTATTATTATATTATATTAAAGTTTAATATTTTGATAATAATCATATGTGTTAGACTTTTCAAGAATTTTTTTTTTATGTTTGTTCTTAATGCATTAAAGTGTTATTTGAGGGATAATAATCATATGTGTTGGGACTTTTTAAGGAATTCATATGTATTCGATTTCAAAGAATTTTTTTTATGCTTGTTCTTAATGCATTAAAGTGTTATTATGAGGGTAAGACTTGGGAGTTGGGAGATGTTAATAAATGCTAAGATTTTTTTTTTAAAAAAAATCAAAAAATCAGAAAATTTAGATTGGGAGATTGGAGCTCCCACAAGACTTGGGGTTAAAAACCCCATTTTGCTTAATATATAGTATATATAATAATATATAATATATATATATATATATATATAGATTATAAGATGAGAGAAATAAAGTGTTATCTTATTATAATGGAGGAGATCTTATAAAAAAAAACGTGTAGACATGAATGCCCT
Source organism: Camellia japonica (assembly GCA_030407325.1). Classification (NCBI taxonomy): domain Eukaryota; kingdom Viridiplantae; phylum Streptophyta; class Magnoliopsida; order Ericales; family Theaceae; genus Camellia; species Camellia japonica. Next base: position 30,625,814 of record JAPPVO010000031.1, read on the forward strand.
CCTATTTTATTGTGTTTACAATTATCTATATATGTGAATTGTGATTTTTAAATGTTTTTTTTTAAATGTCTTCTTTTTTTCCTTTTTTATATTATATTAAAGTTTAATATTTTGATAATAATCATATGTGTTGGACTTTTCAAGGAATTAAATGTCTTTTTTTTAATGTATTATATTAAAGTTTAATATTTTGATAATAATCATGTGTTGGATTTTCCAAGAAATTTTTTTTATGTTTGTTCTTAATGCATTAAAGTGTTATTATGAGGGATAATAGTCATATGTGTTGGGACTTTTCAAGGAATTCATGCGTTGGATTTCAAAGAATTTTTTTTTTATGCTTGTTCTTAATGCATTAAAGTATTATTATGAGGGTAAGACTTGAGAGTTGGGAGATGTTAATAAATGCTAAGATTTTTTTTTTTAAAAAATCAAAAAATCAAGAAATTTAGATTAGGAGATTGGAGCTCCCACAAGGCTTGGGGTTAAAAACTACCTTTTGCTTAATATATAGTATAGATGATTTTATTTTTTTTTTAAATTTTATCCCGTCATAGCACGGGTGATATGCTAGTTATCTACACTATATATTAAGAAAAAGGGGGTTTTTAACCCTAAGCCTTGTGGGAGTTCCAATCTCCCAATCTAAATTTCCTGATTTAAAAAAAAAAAAAATCTTAGCATTTATTAACTTTTCCCAACTCTTAAGTCTTACCCTCATAATAACACTTTAATGTATTAAGAACAAGCATAAAATTTTTTTTTGAAAAGTCTAACACATATGATTATTATCAAAATATTAAATTTTAATATAATATAATAAAAAAAAGACATTTAATTCCTTAAAAAGTCCAACACATATGATTATTATCAAAATATTAAATTTTAATACAATATATAAAAAAAAAAAGACATTTAAAAAAAAATATTTAAAAATCACAATTCATATATATAAATAGTTATAAACACAATCTGTATATGCAACAGGTAATATGCTAGTTGTTGTTAAACGAAAGAGTGCACCATAGTTCGTTGTTGGTGGTACACTTCTCGTATGATTAATTGGTAGAAATTGGTAGGGGTGGGCATGGTCCGGATTGGACCGGATTGACATAAAACCAGGACCAATCCGTTAGTTACAGTTCCTAAAAAATTGGAACCAATCCAATCCGTTTAAATCATGGAACCAATCCGAACCAATCCATTTAAATACGGATTGGATCGGTTTAGGACCACGGATTCACATAATTAAATAACAAAAAAATATATATAACACTTTAATTTTATAAAAATATAAACATAGCACTATATTAATTCCACAATAGTAACATATTTTTCTATAATAGCGACATACTGTTCTAAAATTTAAACATCCATAAGAAAATTGGTTTCACTATAAGTATTTAAATCATTACAAATTAAAACTAAAAACCAACAAACAAAAGTAATAAAAGAAGATATTATACGGTTTTAGGTTTGAGTTTAGATTTTATATAGAATTAAGAGAAGATACTATGGGGGATGATGTATAATAAAAATATAGACTATTTGTATACGGTTCGGATCGGTTCCAATCCGGAACTGTAGGGTTCAATCCGAAACCAATCCGTAGACTACGGATTTTTAATTCTTCAATCCGGAACCGAACCGTGGATTCAAAAAACCAATCCAAACCTGTCGGATTGGACTAGACTGGATCGGATTACGGATTTCACGGATTACTTGCTCAGCCCTAGAAATTGGGAGTAATAGGCACAAAATTTTATGTATTTAAATTTAATTGGTAGAAATTGGGAGTAATAGGCACAAAAGTTTATGTATTTAAATTTGGAAAAATTATAATACGGTGGTACCCTTTAAAAATAATTATAAATTTATATAAAATTAACAAATTTAATTATTAAAATTTGTAAAGTTTATCACTAATCATAAATTATTTTTTCAAACTTACACTAAATTTTTATTTTCTCTTTTAAATTTTCGTATTCTTTCATTATCTCACAATTAATTATTCTTAGATTCTTACATTATCCTTTGAAGTCTCCTAGTATTTTTTCTTCCACCCTCACATTCTTTATTTTTTTAAATAATTACCAACTCGGAGAAACTTATAGCCCCATGCCATAGCGATTGAAACTTATCCAAAAGAATTATAACCGTGTAGACTTCTATTTTTCATACAATTATTAAAATCCTAAACATATTGAATTCCTACCAAATTTCAAATTTCACAACTTAATTCAAATACATGTAATAAAATCAATAAATAATCATATGGTTCCACATATTCCATGTGTAACAAATCCAAAAAGTAATTACAATTTTTTTTTAAAAGTCTTTTAATGGATTTTTTCTTTCCAAATATCTTATAAAAACTTATTTGATTTGACATGTACGATTATTTGTCTATATGGTTTGAATGTATCAACCACTGTAATTTTGTAAGTACACAGCATATAAAAGTTTTACAGATCAAACATTTACATCTAAAAAATGAAAAAAAATTATATTGCAAAAAAAATTAGGAGACTAATTCTTATGTTACTAAATGGGTATTCTGAGAAGTCAAGAAAATAGCAGTTACTAATTTTAAAAATATGGCTAATAAATGTGACAAAAAGTAATAATTTATCACTGAATGTCAAATTTTGTTACTACAAATAAAATAATGATATTTTTTATAACTAAAAATTTTCATCTCTAAAAAATAATTTTTTTCATAAATTTTTATTTCTAAAATCTTGACTGTTATAATATGAACTCATACATGCAAGCTTATATTTATATGTGTATATATAGACAAATAGAGACACTTTATAAGAGCATTTCCAATCTATATGCCAAATCTTGCATGCCTCACTAACAATCAAATTTGACTCTAAAATTTTTACTCCACTCCATGTGTCAAACATGACATGGGTTTGACAAAGGTTGAAAGCATGTCAAATTAGCGCATCTCCGACAGAGATGTTAATTTTATGTGTTATATGATAAAAAATGAAAAAAGTATAATATAAAAATGTGTTAAAAGTTTATAAATTTTAAAGTGTAAGTGGTAGTACAATAAATATGTTCAGATGTGTGTTAGGTGATATATAAATATATTATATACAATTTTTTCCTCTCTCTCCTTTTTTTTCTTTCTTCTCCTCTCTCTTTCTCTCTTCTTTTATTACTCCAACTCTGCCACAATAGAGTGTCTGCAAACAATAGCCCAAATCTCTCCCTTTTCCTCTCTCACTCCCTCTCCTCCTCTCTCTCTCTCTCTCTCGGGCTAGTTAAACAACTTTGTAACTGTAACAAGCCACTTAGAGTCTGAGAAACTTAACAATGGGTTTAGCAGCTCCATTGCAGCTTCATTTCAGCCCACCACTTGCTAAAATTTGCAATATGAGACTATTAACACACAATAACTTTTTCATTAACTCTTTCATTGTGGATGCTCTTGGCTCACGCTTTTTCTTTTTTATTATTATTTAATAAAACCATCTGATCCATCGACGGTAAACTCATGCTTTTTTTTCTTCTTTTTTTTTAAAAAAAATAAAAATAAAGTAGCAACGATAATAATTTCAACAAAGTGATATTTAAAAAGAAATCATATTTTAATTCATCTTTTACTTACAAAATAACAAAATTTGACATGTAAAATAATTTTTTTTAAGAGATATCAAATTGACATATATCAAATTATCATCCAAACTTTCAATTTTATTTAAAATATCAAAAATTGACGTATAAAGTTGGAATGCTCTAAAGGTGGCTTTCAGCCTTTAAAAACGTATAATTTCTTTCAGTTAATGCGACACGTAACCAACCAAGTTGCAGTAGTTCAACTGCAAAATGCCAATCAAATGGATCACAAATGAGTCTACATCAAAATGAGGCGTTATACATTGCTATCAAAGTGCCTATGAACCCAATAAAAAGATTAAAAAACATGAGACAATTTTCATCAATTTGAAAATTAAAACAAACACTACATATCTCTTACTATTTTCACATATTTTAATTATTCTCTAATCTTGATCACCTTGGTGAAAGCACGATCCGATGTCAAGTAAAATGCACAACCTAATTTTTACATTAGTGCAACAATAACATTTGGAGATTAATTCATGTTGTCGTGAGAATAGTTGTGAAAAAATTGTTTTGAAAAGTCGAAAAACAAGCTTCTAGAGATAATATTTAAAAAAATCGCTAATAAATACACTTTTATGAGAAAAACAATTTAGTCAAATTTTTATTTTTTATTTTTTGAGACAGTGGTCCCAATAATGATTTATCGCTAAATGTTTGATTTCATCCTAAGAATATAATGACACTTTTGATAATAAAAATATTTTATCTTTAAAAAATAATTTTATCTCCAAAATTTTAATTTGTTATAGTGACAGTTACTAATTTTTAATACTAAAAAAAATTATTTAAAATTTATTTTCTTCATCAATTCTTTTGAAATTGTTAGTTTTTTAGCTCGAGTCGAGCTGCTCGACTTTTGGATTAGAAGTTTTTGGTGGGTGTTAAGTGTTTTTACTCAAAGATGATATTTTTATGCTTCTTGATAGATAGAAATCTTCTTCAATCTCTACAATTGAGGGCTTGTAGACAGAGTTGGGTTTTTGGATAGGTATAAGATTAGTGTAGGTGTGCGTAAATTGATTTGAACATTTAATTATAAAAAATATAAATATATATATATATTAAAATTGTAGTCTATCATAGACATCGATCTCATACTTGTTTTCTTCTATTTTATTTAATAAAATTGAAATATATCATTAAAATACAAAATCAACAATCTATAATCATAATATAAATTCTATGATACCTTTTAATTATTTTTAATTTATTAAAATAAAAATTTATTGACAAGAATCTCATACAACCCATCAATAATGGGATAGACATCTCCAAAATACCAACAAAAGCAAAAGAGGAAAAGGAAGAAATGTTCTCTTAGAATTTTATATTCGTCTTTGAAATCATGACACCAAAAACCTGTTCCGTATAAAATTAGCAGCCTCTCAATTATTGATTCTAAAATTTATTGATTCAGCTTGTTTAGTTTTGGTTTTCAGAAAATACTTTTCAGAAAATTTTACTTTTTTATTTTTCGTATTTTTTTTTTGTTTTCAATGATTTTTTAAATATTATTAGCAATTTTTTTTTTAATTTTTAGACACACCTAACATAAATACACTTAAAAAATATAATATTTGTAAAAAAAAATATTTAAAAAATTCAATACATACCAAAAATATAAAAAAAATATGAATATTCAATACATTTTTCATATTTTTGTGTATTTATTAATTTTTTAAAATATTTTTTCACAAATATTTTACTATTTAGATACATCTAAGTAAGGTGCATATAAAAAAGTAAAAAAATTGTTTAAAATTTTAAAAATATTCACTAAAAACAAAAAAACACGAAAAACAAAAACTCAATTTTCAAAAAACTGAATTCAGAAAACTGAAACTAAACACACTGTAGGATTCTCACTAGTCTAAGCTCGTGAGAATGATTATGAATTTTATTATATATATATAGTGGCCATTTGGGAAGAGGAGTAAAAGGTTGCGTTTTGCAGCATGAGAAAAAAAGCCATGGGCAACTATAACCGCAACAAAACCATTTGAGGAGTGGTAAAAACGCAAACTTGTGAAATTATGTAACTACCCTCTATGTTAATAATACATATATGGGTAAAAAAGTAAATTTCTTAACTTGGATAAAGGTATTTTGATCATTTTAATGTGGCGTGATACCATAAACAAATATTAAACAAAAAAGCAAAAAAACAATTTTTTACCAACTTTCGAAATCACCTTTCAAAAAAGCTAAAAAGTTTGGTAAAAAGTCAAAAGCTAATTTTTTATCAACTTTCCAAAATATCCTATATTAGAAAGGATAATGTGGAAGAAGTATGATCATCTCCGGTCTAGCCAATAAGGACATCATAAGTTTTATTTTGATGATATGTTTTTGCCTATTTTGACTTTGTCATCTTAGTTTTTAAAAAATACATGATTGATTACTATTATCAGATCAATTTATTATTTTTATAAGTTATTTACACAAAAAACAAAAAATCTAAAAAGTAAGAGCAATGTTGTACATTATTTTATTTTCTCATTTTTAATCATAAATACATTAATAAATGCACTTGAGAATCACTCACTCCTTTTCGAAGGAAAAAAATAAAATGTCCTAAATAAGTGTACTTTTTGACTTTTTAGATTAAAAAGTTGAGGAAAAAAATATGGTTGTTTGGGTTAATTTTTTGACTTTTTATAGAAAAATGTGTATTAAAAAATTGTATAAATTAATGTGTAGAAAAAAATTAAGATTGAGAGTTGTGCAATCGTAATTTTTTACTTTTGATAAATAGTGATAACTTTTAATTTTTTAAATAACTTTTTAACTTTTTAATTTTTTTTTTAACTTGACAAACTTGACCTTAATATTAACTGATCACAGGAACATGTAGTGGTTAGGGCATCTAATAATTTTGCCATTGTAGGGCATGTTTTGGTGCAAAATAGAAGCAGGTTGCCTAGGCTTTTTTTTTTTTTTTTTTTATATCAAAGTTGCCTAGGCTTAATATGTACTTTCTTTGCTTTTAACCTGTATTGTATTGTAATGCTTACGTAATTTACAGCGAAGGTCATGTTTATGGCCCTGTTTGGTAGAGCTGTGGGAAAGTATTTATACCTTATGTTTAAACAGCTTATAGCTTATAACTATGAACATAAGCTGATTTCTGACTTATAAATTAAGCATCTCCTGCCCCACTCAAAGAATAAGCTGATTTCTGACTTCTAAAAAGCTATAAGTTATAAACTATAAGCTAAACCAAACACATCAAAATAGTTTAAATTAAGGCAAAGTTTGGAAAGACTAAATAAGTGCACTTTTTGTCTTTTTGGACAAAAAAATTGAGGTTGAAAATATGGATGTTTGGGTTAACTTTTTGACTTTTTATAGAAAAATGTGTAATAAAAAATTGTGAAAATTGGTTTTTAGAGAAAAATTTGAATTGGGAATTGTGCAGCCGTAATTGTTGACTTTTGGTGAATAGTGTTAACTTTTTAACTTTTTGGCTTTTTAGATTATTTGGGAGTACCCAAACTTGGCCTAAGCTGAAAGCTGAAATAAGCAGCTTTTAAGCTGCACCAAACAGGGCTTATGTAGAGAGGGGGATTGGATTCATAATTTGTAAGATGTACTTTAAAAGTGTTTAATTAGAGATATGAGTAAGAGAATTAATTATTCCCTTGACAAATAATCTCCCATTGGTAGGACTAACAAAGACATGAGGAGTTGAGATTAGAAATTGAGTGAGCGGATTAATGATTGAAAGACCATTATAGTCCTTGTCCAATCAATATCAAATAAAACGATATAAGAAGGGTATTATTGGAATTTCATATAATTTTATTTTATTTTTATTTTTTTCAAAAGTTGCATTAGTTAGTTTATTAAATAAGATAGATTAAAATATTTTTAATATATTTTTTTCAAATAATTTATTTGTGAAAGAACTATTTAAAAATTTTAATAAATACTAAATATATATATATATATATATATAATATTTAGTGAATTTTTAAATAATTTTTACTTAAAATTTATAGTTTTTAAGTGTCTTTAAATTAGCTATGTTTGGTTTGGCTTTTTAGCTAAAAAAGTACAAAAGATAAAATCGGCTACATAAGTCAATAAGACAAAATCTCACATACAAACTATAATCATTATATTTTTTCTCTCACAAAAATCAAAAAAATTAAAAATAAAAAACTAAATGAGGCTAAAAAAGCCAAGCTATTTTAGTTCTTCCCAAATAAAGATAGTAAATTTAAAAAGTATAAAAAAATTATTTTTTTAGCTTTTTATTTTTTTAGACAAAAAAATCAAATTTTTAACACAAAAAAATCAAAAAATCAAAAACAAATAAAAAAAATAAACTCAAAATTCAACTTTTTATTAACTTTCCAAAACACGAAACGAGATGGTTCTTGGCCCTTTATACCATCATGTATCATCTGCATTATCTTATTGCTTAGGTCCTAGTCCTACACTATTTTAGGCCGGCCACGTGAACTTATATTTTAAAAACACTTACGTGTAGATTTTAATAAGTAAATTTATTATTTAATAAATTTTATATAAAAAATTTGTTATAAAAAGTATTATTAATTATAAATTTTAATGATAATTTATAAAAATTATGATAAAAAAAATTATTAATTGTCAAATTTTAGCGACATATATAAAAAATTATCATAAAAAAATTATTTTTAATGACAATTTTACTAAGATTTATTTTTAATATAACTTGATGAGAATTAAATCTAACTATTAAGACCTATTCATAGTTTACCTATATTTTTAAGGTCACATTTATTTTTTAGCACAGGTTGACACTTGGAAGGAAGTTGGTAAACTATCAAATGGGATTATGACACTTGGATCAAAATTATTCTCCTTTTGAGTACGTTTTTAAAAGATGTGTATTATTATTATATATTTTATAATTAAAAAATAATATAATTTTAATTTTTTGAGTTATAATTAAAAAAATATTTTAATTAAATATAATATGAGTCATAATTAAAAAATTCATGAATCATAATTAAAATAATATCATAATTAAAAAAAAATAATTAAAAGAATATGTGATATACCATTTTTAGAAGGGTGTATATTAAACTTCAACAATGTTAGGTAGCTCAAAATTTTGTGGTTCAAATGGCTCAAATCACTCAAAACGACGTCATTTTGAGTGTAAATAAGTGTAAAACAACGTCGTTTTGATAGATTTGAGCCATTTGAGCCATAAAATTTTAAGCTACCAAACATTTTTCATTAAACTTTTCCCCTTTTGAGATATTTTTATGGGGGAATTACCTAAGTGGTTGTCAGAAAAATAAATTATAAAAAAATGATAAATTCGTTTTGAGTGTAAATAAGTGTAAAACGGCGTCGTTTTGACAGATTTGAACCATTTAAGCCACAAAATTTTAAACTATCAAACATTTTTCATTAAACTTTTCCCCTTCTGAGATATTTTTATGGGGGAATTACCTAAGTGGTTGTCAGAAAAATAAATTATAAAAAAATGATAAATTTTATGAATATTAATAAATAAAAACATAATTTTTTTTTAAAAAAAATGTAATAACTTTTTACAATTCTTCCTGATTAGTAATATCCCTTATTTTTATTGGGAAAATAACCACTCAGTGGGTGGTTGAAGAAAAAAATTCCAAAGTTATGGTAAAGTTTACAAATGTCAATTATTAAAATTAAAAATATTTTCATGAATATGTAATTATTTTTATAACTAAACCTGATTTGTAATTTTCTTATTTTTATTCCTTGATCACTTTACTATTTTCATTTTTAAAAAAAAATTCTTCATATTTTGAGTCATTTTAAGGCCATGTTTGTTATCCCTCATGAGTGGCAGGATAGTGAGGTTAGACCTGTGAAAGCATGTTTGGTTGGGAAAATTTATGAATGGATTATTAGTCCAGTTGGATTGACAATCCTCCTATACAACTGGATTAACAAAGCTGGAAAAGATATGATATTGAAAAAATAGTGAGAGGATTAAGTGCTATTTTATTATTTTTATTTTTTATCCAAGTGCAACCTGTTATTTGTTGTAAAATATATATATATATATATAGAATTTTTTTTAATATAGAATTTTTTTTTAAAATTTTATATAAAAATAATTTAACAATCTCATCATTAATCATCACTTTCACTATCATCAAAATAAACACACTTTTACGTAATTCTCTCACTAACAATCTTCACATTAACAATCTCTTTACTAACCATCCCCTCATTAACAATCTCATCCAACTTAATCTGTCAAACAAACGTGACCTAAGAGTATTATATACCTAGGTAAGTATTTTTTGTCATTTCGGTCCACTAAATCCAATGGTGGCCAAACAAGTGTGTTTGTGCTTATCTTTTTGGATTAGTTACATTAAGATCGCTAAACTATTAACAAATATTACTTTACTTCTTATATATTGACTTATCAACTATAAAAATGATACAATTACATCTCTTTTGGAGGGGTCTACATGGGGACGAAAGTGATATATTTTTATAATTGAACATATCAAAATATACGAGTTCATAGATGAAGAGGATAAAGAGATATTTACTAATAGTTGAAGGGATCATGGGTAAGTAACTTTTTTTTTTTTTTAATTGTCTGTAAATAACATTCTATTTGATATATCAACGTGTTGAAGAGGTTCTGTATACTGTGTTGTTATTTGTAAATAAAAGACCAACAAATATTCTTGGTTTATGATCAATAAAATTTGACAGACAAAGCAAATTTTTTTTTTTTTTATTTTGTTGAAATATTTTAAAATTAAAAGGTGGAAATTCATTATACTAATTTTGACACAACCCATTAGAATGTTGGAGTCTGTGGTTTCAAATTCAAAATTTGCAAGGATGATTTCTAATCCATTTGCCAAGCATCCTCAAGCAGGCCTAAGCCCAACACTCTTTCTCTCTATTTTTTTTTTCCAGTGCATTTTCCTTTTTCCTTTCTTATAATTATTTTGTGTGCCCTCATTTGTGTAAATTGCTTAAACCTAACTTTTCTTGCTTTCCCGCCATTTTTGCAAATTGTAAAGAGATTCAACCAGGTGTAGGAATGGTGTCCTGTTGGTTTTTGTTCATATTGTGTTATTTTAATTTCGTACCTAAATTTTTTCAATACCAATTCAATCTTTTTAATTAATCGTGTTACTATCAAGTATTTAGATACTAATTTATAACATGTCAATCCAAATATAACATGAATGACACGATTAACACATATTGATACTTGGGAAATTTGTTAAGCTTGTCCTCTTGTCAACTCCAAAATGACCATGGAAGAGATAATAGCATGAAAACTGAGCATGGGATGAGTTAGTCACAAAAAAAAAAAAAAAAAAATTACATAAATAAATAAATAAATGTGCATTAGTTGTTGATTGCCCAATTGGTGTTTACAAAGGGCGCTGCGGGAGAGTAGGGAGGATTTTCTTGTAACAAAAAAAAAAAAAAAAAAATTAAATTGATATGCTTATTTTAAAAAATAAAATAAAATAAAATAAATAAATACAAATAGAATTGGGTAAGAGCATCTTATACGGTGTATCTTTTTTTTTAAAACCAAATTTGAGTAAAAATTTTATGTGATATCAAGTGCTTCAATGGAGCATTTTGAGCTTTCATCAAAACATCGATCAACCGGGCGGACGACCAAGTGGATGTCCTGCCGATCAACCATCTAGTGTATTTTTTTCACAAATTTTTGTGTAAAGATGGTCATCCGGAAGGACATCCAGTGGTGAAAATCCAACGGTTATAAACAATGATTCGATGAAAGCTCCAAGCGTCCTCAATTTGTTGAAAGATTTTTAATATCCTCGATTTGATATTAATCTAATGAAACCATTGGAGCAGAAAAAATGTTATTTTTTCATCAAATTTAAATTTGATAAAAGAATTGATGAACCATTAGAGATTGACTAATCTGTAAATTTTACTACATGTATTGATCGGACATAATGTTATTGGTAGTGGCGGAGTTAGGAATTTAATATAGGGGGCACCTATTGATTTCTATGCGACTTTGTTTTGTGAAAGAATAATTATCATCTTCTTCTTGAGGAATAGATGATTCCAATTTTGATTTTCTTTTAAAATATTTCTTCATAGCTGTTTGAAAAAACTAAAAATCAAAATAAAAATTCATAATCAAAATCACAAACCCCCACAAATCAAAATCTCCAATTTAATACAAATCAAAAAATTTAAATTTAGCACAAATCCCAACAAATCAAAATTTTTAATTTTAGCACAAATTATAACAAATCAAAATCCCTAATTTAAATATTAATCGCTGCAAATTAATATTTTTAATTTTAGCACAAATAACAACAAGCCAAAATCCCTAATTTTAATATAAATCACTACTAATTAAGATTCATGATTTTAGCCTATCAAAATCTCTTATTTTAACATAAATAATAACAAATAAAAAATTTTTACAAATCAAAACTTGACAAATAACTATAAATTAATACTCATAATTTTTATGTAAAAATAAAAAAATAAAAATAAAGGTGCCTGTAAACAATGAAGAGAAGATACTAAGGTTGTAGTGTGATCCCAAATCTGTGTTGTGTGATCCTAATTGGTGAATCGCGAGTCGGTAAATTGCAAAGAACAAAGGGAGACAAAGAAAAAACGAAGACACTTAACAAGTACTGTGAATAAATTAAAAAAATAAATAAAGAATTTCATATATTTTTAGGATTTTAAGGTTTTAGTTGGAGTTGTGTGTACTCATCAAAAGAAAAAAATTGTTGTGTACAAGTGTTTGGTTAGGATTGGAATTCAAAAAAAAAAAAAAAAAACACACACACACAAAAATACAAAAACAAAAACGTGGGTGCGTGTGGTGTGGTGTGTCAGTGTGTTTGTATTATGTATAGAAAAGGGCACTCCGTGTGTAAGTGTAAGTAAGATCTCACCCAAAAATAAAAAATAAAAAAATTTGAAAAGTTAGGAGGCATGTGACCTCTCTCTCTCTCTCGCCCCAACGTCCCCCGCCATTAATTGGGTTAGTTGTGTCAAATTCGTGTTATGACATTTTGAAACTAAACTCCAATTTATTTTTCATATTATCAAGTCATAGTTGAATACAAGTCAAGTCTAATTTGCTAACTTGATTCGCGTGGTTTTAATTTGTAGTGTAAAAAACTTCCCCTACTAACTTCAACTAAATTATGCATTTGAATATATTTTTTTATTTTGTCGAACAACATACATCGTCAGGCGTAAATATTACTTGTACGCATGATTTTATTATGTAAATCAAATTAAAAAGTAAAAAAAAATTAAAAAAATTCACTAAAAGACAGATATATTTTAAAATATTTATACATGAGCTATGTATTGCTAAGACTACATTAAATTTTTTAACATGACAACATCATGATATCACAAAATAGGAGATGAAGGATTTGAAATCACCCAATTGGCATCGGCAAGAATACTTTGATTTTTGCCTTCTATAGCTATGATTTATGTCATTGAAATTAGAAAAATGTTTTGGAGTTTTAATTATTGAACTCCAAAATCAGCTCTAATGAGTTGATAGTAAATTTCATTTATTGTGATGTGACATTTTTGATTTTTTTTTCTTTTTATCATATTATTAGTGTTTCATTAGAGTATCAAAATTAATGTTCTAAATCATTACGGTTGAAATTATAGTGTAATTAAGCCTCTAAGAAAAAGAACAAAAGAATATTCATTGTAATACATGCACATAATTCACTTTTAAATATGTATGAATACACACCACCACTTATATTTGTTTTTGGGTCGTGGTTATTAAAGTCGTTGTCATTGAAATTGTAATTGAAGTGGATGGTGACATAATTGTTGAGATGCTATCGACATACATCACGCTTGCTCCCTTAGAAAACAATACCAACCACTAACAAAGAGAAAAAAGTGCATTTGACAAGTGTGATGTATCTACACTATTTGACTTGACTTCTATGTTGATACTTCATTTTAAAACAAAAACGTAACCAAATGAATAAGGTGAAAATTATAACCACATTTATACATCAGTTTTAATTTATAAATTTATATTTTATTAAATTTTAATTAAGTTTTTTAAAAAATTTTAAGTTTGATTAAATTTTTAATAATCGAAATTATATTTCAAATAATAATTACTCATCATTTATGATTATCTATGAACATGATGATTTAACATTTATTTTGATTTTCAAAATTTTAAAACATCCACTTTCAAATTGCAAAAATTTTAAAAAAAAATTATGTGCAAAAAAAATAAAAATAAAAAACAAATTAATCAGTGTGTTTGGTTTCATTTCTCTAAATTCAATTTTTTAGAAATTGAGTTTTTTGATTTTTGTTTTTTTTGTTTTTTGTTTTTAGTGAATATGTTTTTTAAATTTTAAGCAAATTTTTTAATTTTTTAGATGCATCTTACTTAGGTGTATCTAAATTGTAAAATATTTGTGAAAAAGTATTTTAAAAAAGTATTTTTTTTTTGTATTTTTGGTATTTTGTGAATTTTTTAAAGATTTTTTTCACAAATATTAAACTTTTTAAGTGTATTTATATTAGGTGTGTATAAAAATTTAAAAAAAAAAATTACTTAAAATATTAAAAAAATTCATTGAAAACAAAAAAAAGAAAAGAAAAAAAAGTAGAATTTTTCTTAAAAGTGTTTTGCTGGAAACCAAAACCAAACAAGCTGAATATTTTAAAAAAAAAAATTTGAAAACACTGAATTATTTTTTGTGCAAAACTAAAAATTTTGTGTCTATAAAGGAGCATGATAATGGAACATTGATGTGCAAAACTAAAAAAAAAAAATGAAAAAATGAAAAAATTGATAATGTTCTCGGTTTTATTAGATAGTTGAATCAAACCAATAAGTAGAAGGACAAAAACCTTTAATCTCATACTATGTTTTTTTTTTATCAGTTAGTGAAATAATTATCTGAAATATTACTATGCAAAATTGATAATATTCTTAGTTTTAAAAATTAGGAAAAACTAATAATATTATCAATTTTACTAAATAGAACTTATTAGTTCAAAATTTTTTAAATAGAACCTGAGCTACCATAATATTTGTAAAAAGAATTTTTAAATAATTAACTCAAAATTATATAACTAGCACGAGCATGTTTGTTTTTATAGATGAATTGAAAATTTAGACAGTATAAATTAGATTTCTATTGATTTTGTTTTATTTTAATTGATACGCGTGATTTATTAGTGATTGCAAGTATTTGTAATTTACTTTGCAGTACTAAATTCAGTGTATCCTTACTTTGTAGAGGTTCCTCGCCTGTAATAAATAATAAAGAAAATTAACTAAGTTTGTCCACTTAACTACTCTTATATACTTTTAATTGAGAGGTTAGACGATCAATCATTCTTGAAAGGTAAAATTTAATGATTTTTCATCTATTATAATTTAGGGAGAATTATTTATAAGTCCTATTAGGAAAACTTATTTAATGTGAAGTCCTGTGTAATTTCTTATAGAGTTTTAAGTCCTATTTAGATTGAAAGGTGTTCCACAAGGTTCTATGAATTGTGAGTAAATGATATTAGTGTACTATTATACCATTTATTATTAAGTTTTTGGTGAGTTTTAGGAAAGTCGAATGTGTACGCATAGTCCATGGGAGTGAATGTCACATTGATCGCGGATTCCGGTGGATTTTGAAAATGTTGCTAGTTTGGATGTAGATATGGGTGATGCTGTCGTCAAGATTAGGGCTTGCTTTTGCCGATTTGGACTCCAAGCATTTTGAGGGAAGGAGGGAAGGAGGTAAGGTTTTTTGCTTCTGATATGGCTTTCACAATTTGTTACAACCATCCAATGTTAACCCACATCTACAATGTTGTTATGTATTGTGTGTTATGTTTTGTTGTATTTGTCTTTGGATTTGTGCTGCGTCGTTGTTGTATTCAGTGTTTACATACGTGTCACGTTGCATTTTGCAAACTTAATGGTTTTAATTTGTTTAATTGAATGTGAAAATGTTGTTAGTTTATGAAAAATGGTGCATCCATACATTGGCACACTTTTATTAGCCTCCAATGACGTTACATTTAGGTTGTAATGTTAACTCACATCTGCAATATTATTGTCATGTTTTGTGCGTATTACGTTCGGTTATATTTGTCTTTGAATTTGTGTTGTGATGCTATTGTATTCAGTGTATACGTACGGGTTACGTTACGTTTCGCAAACTTATTGGGTTTTTGTTTTTTTTTTAATTGAATGTGAAAATGTTGTTGGTTTATGAAAAATAGTACAGCCACACATTGGCACACTTTCATTAGCCTCCAATGACGTTACATTTAGGTTGTAATGTTAACCCACATCTGCAATGTTGTCATGTTTTGTGCGTGTTACGTTCGGTTGTATTTGTCTTTGAATTTGTATTATGACGTTGTTGTATTCAGTGTTTACGTACGTGTCACGTTATGGTTTGCAAACTTACTGGGTTTGTGATTTTTTTAATTACATGTGAAAATGTTGCTTGTTCGTGCAAAGTCTTAGAATCTATGTGAATGTTACTCTTAGTTTTCATTATATATTATTGAATTCAGAGTTAGATAGTTTATCTGTAAACTTTTTTATGATGGCTTGTGAAGTGGGTTGTGAATATCGGAACCTTGGTTCGTTCGTTCATGTTTAGAGCAAAATGATTGTATTGAAATCCAAGCATAAAAAAAATATAATGTTTGGTTGCTCTAGGTATATCTTGTGCCTCTTGAATTTGATTCTGGTCAGGACATTTCTTATTTTTTTTTTACCATCCAATCCCAGATTTGGTTCATTGGCATTCTTGTGGAGATTATTAACATATATATTTGTTTTAGTTTACTATCCAATCAAGATTATGTAGACAAAAAAAAAAAATAATAATTTTTTTACTGTGTTCTAATTTTTTAATTGAATGTGTGTTGGACCCCGTCGTATGATGTCGAAGTTAATGTGCTCACATTTGATTATACATCATATATGTTGCATGCCTTATTTTTGGTTTGGTTACGGAATGTAGTGACACGTTTATTGTTTCATTTATGTTGTTGCTCAGGATATGGACATTATGCTATTATGCATGTTCGGTTCATCTACTGTTGTTGTCAAGGGTGTTAATGGATTAACATTCACACAGTTAGTTGGTAATTTATGTGAGAGGTGGGCGGACGTGACACCATCATCAATTTCTATATCTTACAAATTTCTGTGTCACGAGAACTAATTCATGATGAGTACTGATGTGGACGTTGAAAGCATGTTTTCCCTTGCAAGATCCTTTGGCGTTACCCATATTTACTTTGCGATTGGCTCACAAAATGGGGTGGATGATCTGATTCGAGATAATCAATACGGTAGGACTATATCCGCAAGTCAAATGGATCATAACACAGAACAATTTTCAGAGGCGGAAACGAACGTAGATTTGTTGCCCAATTATTATCGCCACAGTGATAAAACATTGATGATAGTTGATTGGTCACATGGCATTAGTCACATAGGCCAATGTTTCAAAAGGGGTGTTGCTGTGTTCCGTTTGGTTCTATTCAAATATGTTATTGATTGTGGGTTTGACTACAAATTCGTTAAAAATGATTTAGTGTGGGTCGCGGCTGTGTGCACGTTGCGAGAGAAAAAAAGGTGTACATGGTTAATACATGGAATGGTTCAAACATGCAATGGATACTTTTACTTGAAGAGGTTGAACCACTTGCATAATTGTGGTGCTGTTGTTCGCACTGGAAAGAATAGTAGAATTAACTCTGAATTGGTTTGTAATGTTTTTGGTGATCGGGTGTGTGACGAGCCGCTTACACATCCCACTGATGTCGTGTTTGACCTAAAAAAAGAGTACGGATTGACTGTTAGTTACCACATAGCCTGGTTAGGTGTGGAGAAGGCAAGGGGCGAAGTGTATGGTGACTATATGTTTCATTCGATCAACTTAGGTGGTACGCTGATGCAGTTATGCAGTACAATCTTGGGAGTTATGTGAACTTGGATTTCGAGCAGTCAACCGGCCGATTTAAGCAGTTCTTCATATCATTCAAAGCTTGCATTGATGGATTCAACCATATCCGCCCATTATTGTTCCTTGATGGCATATTCTTGAAAGGGAGATTTAAAGGCAATTTGCTTACAGCGATGGGGAAGGATGGTAACAAAGGTACGTGTCTTATGATAATTACTTTTGTATTTCATATAGTAACGCATCACATGGCCGCTAAACACTTGATTAGTAGTCCATTACAGCAGTGGGGGAATTTCCATAGAAAATGTGTTTCCAATTTAATGTTATTGTTTTACCATTGTCCATGTTGTGGATTGAAATGTGAACAATTCTTAATATGAACGTAAACATTGTTAAACCCATTACACATCTAACGTAACACTTGTCACAGCTCCTAGGTTTATTCCCATTAGCTTTCGCTATCGTTGACTCCGAAATGACTGCAAACTGGACTTGGTTTTTACAACAACTCGCTAACGTTGTCAACAGTGCTCGAACATTAACTTTCGTATCTGATCGGAATGCTGGGTTGCTCGAATCCTTGCCTATTGTATTTCCATATGGACATCATGCGTACTGTTTGTAACATCTCCAAGCAAATTTGAGGGACAAATTACGGTGGGTTGACAATTGTGTCCGTTTTGGTTTAATAACCAAGTTGCGTGAATGTGCATACACTCCAACTGAGGCTTCGTTTCAGCACCATTTGGCCAAGTCAAAAGGATCAGGACGATCTAGGATAAATAATTTTTTGGGAGATATGCCACCAAACCATTGGGCCAATGCATATTTCAGGTTTATACGATACTTACTGTAGACGTCCCCGAACGTCCCGGGAGGGAATCTCGTTTTGTTCATTGGGCTCACTACAGTTCAGGACTCAATGTCACGGTCCTGTATCTAATCTCGCGGAGTGCAATGCAAGACCGATGAATCATCAAAGAGTCCAAATCTGGCAAATCATTTTTGAAAACAGATTTTTTGAAAGAAGTGCCAAACATGGACTGCTTTGCCAGATACAGAGTCGCCACCTAAATATTTATTTTGGGGGAATTTAGGAAACCCTGACTCGTTGCCTAAGGCCACGTGTCCGTCAGCACCAAAGTTGCCTCGGCTCGGGAACTTGGGTACGATTGGGGAAGGTCACTTCGTGAGCACCCCCGCTCGCCCGATCAAAGATCGGCCTCTACTAATCATGATATCAAGTTTTGAAAACATTATGTGTTCTTATTCCGGTTATTAGCCTAGAATTACTATGTGATGCGCACAACATACAAGTATAGACTGGATCGCCTGAGTTGGAACAAAACATTTCATGTTTATTTTTTTGAAAGCGGTTTGCTACTCGCAAGTAGGTTAAAATGCGGATTTTGCCACCCTCAAGTGGGCTTAGAAAACATGATTTTGCCACCCTCAAGTGGGCTTAGAAAACATGATTTTGCCACTCTCAAGTGGGCTTAAAACTCGCATTCAATGAATTGTTCCAATTCAAATAGTCCAACCTTCACCCACAGGCATTCAGGCAGTTATATCACATAAGCACATAGCCACATTGTAAGCATGCTATTATGGCAGTCACTCACATGCATGTAAGGATGCTAAAGCATAAACACTCACCTAGTACTCCAAGCCAAAACAGAAACTAGTTAGTAATCAATGCATGATCCTGGTTCATGTTAAGATGGCTAATGCAACACATGCAAAATACAACTAAGATAGGCTCGGCTATTCTAAACATGGCATATGAAATGCAACAGATAACATGTATTCAACTTTAGAATTGGAATACAATGCAGTTAGTATAATGCACCGAGCCCGGTGCATGCAATACAGATGAATGAATGCACGCATGCATAGCATAAGGTATGCTAATTTAAATATGCCCTAATACTAACCATTGAAAGCAGGTAAATAAAATGGAGAAAGAAGTGGGGGTTGGAAGACATACACACACTCACACACACTTATTACACAATTGCCCTCGCTCGGAGGGTCCGAAAGAATAATACAGGCCAAATAATGAATCAACTATCCTAGCTACTTAATTATTACAACACTTCTAATTAACTAACAAATTAATTACAAAACAGCCTAAGTATGAAACTAAAGAGACCGTCGCAGCTCTGCCTCGGAATGCGTGGATGATGCATGCTCGATTTGCCTTGCTCGGAAACTCGTTACCATGCCACTGTTGCCTCTGTTTGCACTGTTCTGCACCTCTGAGGGATGTGAAAATTCTTGAGGCACCTCTGAACCATTCCCTGATCATTTTGGAATGCCACCGGCCAATGAAAAGCACCACCGACCATGTAAATGTGATCACCGACCATAAATTAGGTCACCGGCTGGACTTTGATGGTCGGTCGGCACTAAAAGTGGCCGGCTGGCCATTTATTCCTACAGAATCCTGTTTTTGCTGCAGCAGTGGACAGACAGTGCATGGTATGGAATTTTCAAAGCAATGTGTGCACGACCACTCTCCCTATCATGCTATGGACTCAAGGGAGTGTGGCCCTCGGTACTCGGGCCACCAATCATGCATTCCAATGCATGATGGCCAAAGGTACCAAGTTTGCAAATCAATGTAAATGCATGCGACAAATCAAATGAATGCTTCACGCCCTATCATGTTGAGATCAAGGGCATCGGCGACCGAGGGGTGAGACGTGTTTCGTCACTTCGAGTACGAACACACCTCACTCCTCAAGTTTGGTTTGACACCCCAAACCAAACGAAATGCAATGCATGCATGCCCTATACAATGCAAAGTAATGCAACTAGTGCAACTAATGCAATATGAGGATGCTAACTCAATGCAATGTAATGCTACCTAAACATGCAAGTTAAGCTAATGCAATATGAACATGTCAAGCATACAACGAGGTTATGTGATGCAACTAGTTAGATATCATGCAATGTACTAAGCATGCAAACATGATGTAATGCAAACATGCAACAATACACGAATGCAACTTGTCAAACATGCAATTATATACGAAGATGGACTTAAACTGAAATTGGGAGACCTCAGCCCATCCCAAAATAGTAGCCAAAATGATGGGTGAAGGCAACAAAAATGCAAAGCAAACAAGCTTACTAATTGGTCCATTACTTAGACCGTAATGCACAACCTTCAAGCATGAGTGAAATGCGATGAATATGAGAATATGGCATTATAATAAACTCTGAAATCTCACGAGGAGTGATGCCAACTCAAACAAAATATGCAAGTAAGGCATGCAATAGGGCTCCAAACTTGAGGCCAACAAGGGGGTTCAAACCATAGCTATGACAACCAAACCCCAAAGGACCAAAATGACCTAAAACAGTCCTAGGGCATTCCAAAATAAGACTAGAACATGCATAGAACATGGTCAAAGCATGTCAAGAAATGGGCCCAAAACAAAGGGGATTCAAGGCCACAAAGAGGGCACTCTACTATAACCACCCCAATCACATATGGCATGGATTAATCAATGCAAAACGAAGTTTTAACATGCAAAAAGGAGCCCCAAAACCCACTGATATGGCAGCCCAAAGCCTCAAACACATAGGCATGCACAATGACTCATTTCAAGGCATAAAAGAGCATCTCTTCAAAGCATGGAAAGGATGATGAATGCAAGCATACAAGCATGGATTATGGACTGAAATAGCATGGAAAATGATTCCAAATCACTGAAACAACCCAACTAAAGCATGCTAATGACTCACGCACTCGAGGCTCACAAGCCAAAATGCATGGTGACTATACCAAACATGGCAAACATGATCAAATTAGCACCCAACAGACCTCAAGCATGATGAAATATAACCAAAAGCTTCATGAAGTCAAGCTAGAACATGCAAGCATGGAGGGGCAAATGCATGGCACATGTTATGACAATAAAGGGGGTTACTAGACAAGTGTATGATGCATGTAATGGACCATCAATCCGACCAAAAACAGAGGTATAATATGACCAAATAACACCCAAAAACCTCTGAAATAGAGCTAAGTAAAGCTAAGCATGTATGCTACCCTTATGAGCCAAAAACATGAACAAATGAGACACAAAGGGAGAGGGGTGTCCCTCCCTTATGTAAGAATTCAAGACCCCTTCATCACCACTGAAAATCCACTGGATTTCAGTGGTGAGAAGGCCAATACACAAAAGGTTCCAAAGCTCAACAAAGAAGGCACAAAAGGGGCCAAACAAAGCCTAAGAGGGGGAGGTCGACCCCTAACACCAAAATGAACTTAATGAAACATCTTAAACATCAAAAAATAGAACTTTTATTAGTTATACACAAAGCTCAAAACAGCATGCAAAGTGGGTTAAAAGCTAGTGCAAGAATGGGGAATATAAAGTAACTATGCTCACCCTTGAAGAACACTTGAAAAACAGCAACCTCAGGCCCCTTTTCTGATCAAAACCAGCTTAAAAGCTCTAAGAACAACCTCCCAACACCTCAATAACCCAAGTATGGTGTAGTACTAGGTGCCTTAGTGCAAAACTAAGAACAAAACACCCTTTTAGGCCCTCTAACACACACAAATGAAGAGAGAGAGGGGGATATAGAGAGAGAAAGTTGTATATATCATATATCTCTGGTTTTTGCTGAACCTCTTCAAAGGAGAGGGCAGGCTCTCTTATATAGAGCAAGATAAAGACCTAAGCTTCTTAAAGAAGCTAAACAAAAGGGGTCAAGGGGGTCAAACTTCTCAAGGAAGCTAAGGCAAAGGGTGCAAGCTTCTTGAGGAAGCTAAGACAAAGGGTCAAGCTTCCTCAAGAAGCTTGAGCAAATGGTGCAAGCTTCTCTAAGAAGCTTAGAACAAAAAGGGTGCAAAGGGTGCAAGTCCTCCATACACGTGTAATAGGGACAGATCTGTGTGCTCCAACTGGCACAACTGGCATGCACCATGCCTGAAAAAGGAAAAAAAGAAGCCCTGGCCAGAAAATATGACCGATTGACCAAATCAAAGGCTGGCCGACCACCAAAGGTGCCGACCGGCCATCACCAATGGCCGGTGGCAAGAGAACATGGCCGGTGACATCATGCCAAGGCCGGTGGGTTCCAAGGGTAGCTAACAAGCTACTCTCTACCCTCAGAAGCAAAAACCAACAAGTGTTTGGTCCAACCAAGCACAAGATAGTCCAGTTAAGAGATCCTGAGGCAAGACGCGCGGCCGAGATCTTTGGGAACTCAAAACGAACACGAACATGGATGATCATCGGGTGTTCAAACGATGACGTCCAAGTCTTGAGGACGGTCAAAAATGGGGTGTCTACACTTACATGTATTACTCGCATTTTGCTTGTCAGTATATATTTTACATGGTAAACCCAATTTACATTTGAAAGTACCCAATATTTGATAACATTGTCATGATCTTTTCAAAATGTCAACAGGGGTAAACGTTATGGGGAGATGACCTCCAACGCTGTAGAATTGTTCAATAAATGGATACTTGATGCCTGTAATTACCCAATCACTAGGTTGGTTGATACAATCAGAAATCAGATAATGACAATGAGGGTAGAGCGTAAATTGCTGGTTACTAATTGGAATGGCATACTTTGTCTAAAAATGGACAGCCGTGTAAGGGAGGTGTACTCCAATGGTTGCACGTGGATTGTTAGAGAGGCAAAAGAAGACATATACGAGGTCCATTCATTTCTAATGGTGTTGGTAGACATTGGTAAGCGTTCATATTCATGTTTCCAATGGCAATTGAATGGATTCCCATGTGCACATGCGGTGCTTGCAATACAGAATAGTGGAAGGGATTTTAGTACATATGTTGAACCAATTTTCACTATCGATCAGTACAAAGCAGCGTATTCCAGATACATTTAGTCAATATCAATAGTTGACAAACCGTCATTTTCGGAAGATGATTTCATCATATCTCCACCAGCTATTAAATGTCCTCCAGGGCGACCCAAGAAGAATCAGATACCATCTTAGGGAGAGAAACTAAGTCAGATCAGGTGTGGGCGATGTGGCCATATGGGAAGCCACAACCGAAAGACATGTAGAGAACCAATATAGTAATGGACATTTAGCAGCGAAGTTTTATAATCACTTTTGGATAGCATCATCATATTATTGTAGTATAATGTAGCTGAACAAAATGTTAACAAATTTTAATAAGTCAACACATTGTTGACATGTGATAGTTCAGCTGGTTTTGTTCTTCACACTGCTTTCATTCATATATTAATGTTACATGTTTATGTTATGCTTCATGAAATTGTATTTTTACATACCGACAATGCACTTTTGCGTATTGCGTTGCACTTGGGCTTCTATGTGGGAAGCCATAGTTTTTGAAGCCATGTCACGTTGGTGTTGTTACGTTGGTGTGACATTAGTGATCCCGTAATCAGTTCATCAATCTTAATTTACAACACTTCCTTAAAAGATTAAAGTGACGAGAATGTGAGGTGCAAAGATTGATGTGTGACACACCCCCAACATTAATGTGACAGCATATATAATAGGTATATGACACTTTGAAAATGTGTAACATTGAAAGACAACGTGACATATGCTATTCGAAACGTGAACCAAATTTTCCTAATAAAAACAACCACCCTCAAT
The DNA here is from genome assembly GCA_030407325.1 of Camellia japonica. Taxonomy (NCBI): domain Eukaryota; kingdom Viridiplantae; phylum Streptophyta; class Magnoliopsida; order Ericales; family Theaceae; genus Camellia; species Camellia japonica. The sequence goes on from JAPPVO010000031.1 coordinate 30,650,068, forward strand.
CGTGTGAGTTGTATTTTTCAACTCCCTATGACAAGTACCAAACATCACAATACATTCACATTCACAATTTGGGTAGTAGAGATGGGAAGTCAAATTTCAACAGAACAATCCACAATCAACACGTAACATGAATGTCAAAACCAACAATTTAGAGAACCTAGATGTTAGATTAATGAGTATAATGTGCATTATAAAAAACCAAAGTCAAATCTCGTATAATACTATTCAAATGTCAGCTCATCAATCCTCAATTGTATTGTATTTTTTAACTCCTTGTGACAAGTAACAAACACTCCCATACATTCACATTCACAATCTGGGTATTATACATGGGAAATCAAATTTGGTAAGAACAATACACCATCGACACGTAATGTGAATGACACAACCAACAATTTAGACAACCAAGATTCATACTGACATTACCGACTAATACATACCACCTTATTATAACAAACACGTGGAATCAAAAAATTACTAATGAACCATTGTAACATATTCCCACAAAAATTTACGAATCAGAAACCGTATTGACAATACTACCCAAAACATCCAAAAACATAATAACAACAAAATTTTTTCAACGTCAATCGTATTGTGCCATCCAAAAACTAACTAATCGCAAATTTAGACCCAAAAAAAAAAAAAAAACCACACCTATTTGGCACCATTGGAAGATTGTTCCAATTGTCAATTGTCATCAACAAATGACTTTATTGGGTCATTCACAAATGACTTCACCATACCGGCTCGCATCGTCTTGCAGCTCTCCCCTTCCATTAACTTGTCCACATCAAGGTGACGCACGAGTTGCTTCATGATGAAGCATACTATAATTCCACAATCAGCACTGTCATTAAAATTTTAGGCATTAGTAAATCTGTTAAAACGAACCCCATGTACTGTATGGAAACATCAATGATATTCATTGCAAACAAACATATTTCACACTTACAAGTCTACTTTTTATTGCAGACAATAATCAACCACTAAAAGTTCCTTCATCAAATCTTGCGTTTCAACTGCGCCAACCTTCACTCTACGCCTTATGTAATCCTCAAAGTATCCATTCTACGTTATTGTCAAATTTATATTACCAAGTAATTAGTGTTGTTGTCAAATATAAATTACACAAAACATTAAAATTAACTAATTCACGTTTACTAACCAACAACCATGCTTCCCAGTAATGTTTGTCTTCCATCTCACGTCTTGGTTTCATTGAGTTGTAATGCATCCAAAATCCCTCTTCAGTGTCATTAACCATTAGTGTCCAATGTAAACATAAATTTCAGAACATAAACCTTACACTTCGGATCATTTACCATGTGTATTATCAAGAAATCAAGACAAAATGACATACCTGAATCCATTGATGAACGGTTAAATGGAAGCGTGATTATCAATAAACTCTTTTTTATTGATTATGTTATTGCCTTCTAATCCTTTCCCCTTTGGTGCCTTATGTTTCTCCTTGAGAGGATTTAGAAAAAATGGCAGTGTTCTTTTCCACTTGGGAAGGAATAGGGACCATAACCTTTTAAAGGTTGTAATTGGTTTTCAAAACTGAAAGGTTGTGGAAGTTCAAAAGGAATGAAAACCAACTTTAACCATTATTGGTTTTAATTTCTATTTATTGGTTTTCAAAACTGAAAGGTTGTGGAAGTTCAAAAGGAATGAAAACCAACTTTAACCAATATGTTTTAATTTCTATTTCTGCCCCTCATAGAAATAGAAATTATACAACTAGTATCTACACATTAGTCCATAACACATATACCCTTAAGCCTATTAACTAAATTGAATCACTTAAATTGTAGGCTTCTTATAAATGATAACACCACATTTAATTATGTGGTCCCATTGAGACATTATCTAACAATCTCCCACTGGACCACATATGTATCCTGAAAAATGTGCTTAACTTTAGTGAGCTCAGAAATTTGTTATCATAACTTGAGGGTATCCAAACATCTTGTTCATTAACTATATTAATATAGGATCAAAGCGGTCTTCGTTACATCAATCGTAACTCGACCCACCAATGGTCACGTATACTAATACAGCCAAATGACATAGATCAATCATGGATGCGTAGCATGGAAATTACGTGTGATGTGATCCATACATGCCTATTTCCAACTGGTCCTACTTAACTTTATTGAGATCAATACTTCACAATACGTAATAGAGCGTAATAAACTGAATATTTCATTTATGCAGAAATTAATCTAATTACATAGATAAAACTCAAGGCTGACATAAAGCAGTAATATAAATACAAACTCCCACTAAACCAGAATGTTCTCAAATAGAACAACACCCATCTGAGCAGTGTGCTCATGAAAGACCTTGGGTGGTAGTCCCTTCGTAAGTGGATCCGCTATCATGGAGTTTGCCCCAATGTGCTCTATGGAAATCTGTCCACTCTGCACTCTTTCTTTTACAACTAGGAACTTGATATCAATATGCTTTGATTTTGTCGAGCTCCTGTTGTTATTGGAATATAAAACTGCAGACTTATTGTCACAATATAACTTAAGTGGTCTTTCAGTGCCTTCCAAAATACGCAACCCAGTGACAAAATTCCGCAGCCATATCCCTTGGTTTGATGCCTCATAACATGCTACAAATTCTGCGGCCATGGTATGACAACATCTTAAGATACCTAGCACAACATTAATACCAAGCCTTTGGGTAGTGATATTAACTGTAAGTGGTATTCTTGTTGTAATGATCAAACATTGACAATAAGTTATGTCAAATAACAAATCTATCTTTTGATGGATTTATTATTCACATTAGGTTTTCTTGACAATTGGCATATTTTATCACCACAAAATGTGTGTGTAATTCTGCCAAGCCTTAATCATGTCTTTGGACTGATAAATACCCGTATGAGATACACAGACATGAACATCAAAACATTCCATATAAAACAATCTAGACAAGAGAGATCACTTTACAATTCCAGAAAACAGATTGCCATTTTCACAGAACAAAACAGGAAAAACAGAATTTACATCCATAAGAAAATTCAGAATCTGATTCCAGGAAACTAAATAGAATGAATAAAGCATATCAATTCTGATAAGACACATGATATGCTGGCTCTGATACCAATTGTAAACATAAATTTCAGAACATAAACCTTACACTTCGGATCATTTACCATGTGTATTATCAAGAAATCAAGACAAAATGACATACCTGAATCCATTGATGAACGGTTAAACGGAAGCGTGATTATCAATAAACTCTTTGTTATTGATTATGTTATTGCCTTCTAATCCTTTCCCCTTTGGTGCCTTATGTTTCTCCTTGAGAGGATTTAGAAAAAATGGCAGTGTTCTTTTCCACTTGGGAAGGAATAGGGACCATAACCTTTTAAAGGTTGTAATTGGTTTTCAAAACTGAAAGGTTGTGGAAGTTCAAAAGGAATGAAAACCAACTTTAACTATTATTGGTTTTAATTTCTATTTATTGGTTTTCAAAACTGAAAGGTTGTGGAAGTTCAAAAGGAATGAAAACCAACTTTAACCAATATGTTTTAATTTCTATTTCTGCCCCTCATAGAAATAGAAATTATACAACTAGTATCTACACATTAGGTCCATAACACATATACCCTTAAGCCTATTAACTAAATTGAATCACTTAAATTGTAGGCTTCTTATAAATGATAACACCACATTTAATTATGTGGTCCCATTGAGACATTATCTAACATCCAATGGTTATCTAAGAGGATTGAGAAATGAATATATCTGGCTTTCAGGGCATAAGGGGCACGGACCGCCAAGTACCTGTTACGTACATCTTTGCCCACATCTCTAATCGTAGGCTGCACGCATTTGATTTTATATTAGTTACCATAAACATAAAATTTTGAACACCAATTTATCAAACGTCACATCTTACCAAACAGAAAGTGCTGAAAATATACGATTTCTCCTCATCCGTGGATCCAGGTGACATGATTTGCTATTCATACATCAACATTTCCACGTATGCATCAATTACCTATGTGCACAAGTAAAACATCTATGATGTTACTTGACTCATACATATTTACGTTATTAAATCGTGTCTGCATGTTCACAATCTTCAGATGTTGCAAGAATAAATAGGGATACTATACTTACATTGCCTTGTAACATCAGTTCCTTAACGAGTGCCTGTATGTCATTGAAACACACATGATTGGAACTAATGTTTTAAAAATTGGATAGGTGAGTGAACCGAAAAAAGGATCAGGTGGACGGGTCACTGGTTCAACCGTCGGATTGAACCAGAATTGAACCGTGACGTCATAAATATATTAAAATTATATTTAAATAAAAATATAAGTAATAAAATTATAAATTAAAAAATTAAATAATCTTAAATATTTATCCTAATACTTTTTTTACTAAAAAATATAAAAATATATTTCGAAATATTATTAATTTTAATTTTGGAAGAAGAAATCAAATATTCAATATTTTCTCCATATGATTTTAATTCAAATAATTTGATTGAAAAAAGAGAAAATTTTTTGAAGGGATATCAAAATTTTAAGTTTCGCTCTAATAGATTTGATTGAATCCCACATAGATTTCTTGAGTTTTTTTGGAAGAATTTTTATTTTTATTTTATAAATAGGTAGAGACTTTCATAATAATTTTAAGCTCACAATGGAATTCCTTACAAAAGGAGACCCTTGAAAGAGAGTTTCCAATTAAAATTTTCTTATATATATATATATATATATAATAAGAAAGAAAGAAAGAAAGAATAAAACAAAAAAAAGAAAAAAAAACAAAAAATTGATTTTATTAACTTGGTGAACCGTCACCGGGTCGACCAGTTCGACGGTTCAACTGCCGGTTTTCTCGGTTCTCTCAAATAAGCCGGTTTTTCACTTTGAACGGTTTAGTGGGTGTATCCGGACCGGAACCCCGACTGGTTGACGGTTGAACCAGCCGGTCCGGTTCGGTTCGGTTTTTAAAACCTTGATTGGAACCATTCTGCCCAATCCAAACTTGCACACTAACAATTCAACAAGACATTGTTAAACAATAAATTCATGTACAAATGCAAATTGATAATAGTGAGTTTGGAAACGTACCTATCCCCGCCTTTTTCGTAAGCTTCTTTAAGCTTATCTTTTTCTTGTGTTAACAACAACTTCCATATCAACAAACGATTAGTCAAGTCAAACCGAGAAAATGTTCTCTCTGACTCTACAAGGTTATCAACCTCTATAATATCATTGTGCATGATCTGCTTGACGGCACACTCACCCACATCGACCACACCACCTTTGGTTAGTTTTTTCAACCTCCCTAAAACCAAGGGGTAATCATACACCGGCAGTTTGTGCTCATTCTTATTTTTTTTTAATGTTTCTCACAAGCTAGTTCTGCAACACAACTGCTATTCTAGTAGTTTGGCTGATTGCAGGCATTATATCCACATCGCACGCCGCATGGCCAATTTGGTGGGTGGAGGTCACATGGGTATCCATCCCTCGTACCTCTGCCTTCCCATTCACGTCAGACGGAGACGACGCCGACAATGGCATAATGTCAAGTATGTTTGTCTCAAAATGGTACATGCTCGGGTGACTTTGCACCTTATCCTGTACAGCAGCAGCTGTTTAGGTGTATTCATGCACTGCATACTCCTCTAACTGATCCACAAGCTTGGCGTTTTTGTCGTTCAGCTCAGCCACTAGCTGTTTCATCCTTTCTATCTCACAATCCTTCTAGTTATTGCACAGTGTGTATTCATGTGCTAACTTCCTACATTTTTCTTCATTTGATGCCCTTATTGTTGGAAGTTGTGTCTCCAAATCACCTATGGCATCACATTTAGAGTGGAGATCTAGCTCGAGCACACCAATTTTACCCAATGCTTTCTGGTATTCTTCAAACGTAGACGCATACTGACCATAATGACCATTATAATCAGCACCACCTCTGGTATCACCCATTTCATGTTGTACGTTTCCTTTTATGTTATCGAGTCCATGGATACGAATACCATCAGTCGAACCCACAATGTTGCCATCTACAATTGTCCCACTACTTGAACCCATGTTCCCACTAACTGATGTAGTCAAGTGTTCCTGTTCAACATGACTCATGCGCAATTGTCCTATCACAACCTGCCAAAAAAAAATAACAAATATCACAAATAGTAATTGGTACATCTCATATTTACGCTAACACTAACACACATGCATACTTCAATATCATGCGGCTGATCGATGTCCACAGATCTTATCTTTGTGACCAACTTGTTGATATTCCATTTCATGAACCTCGGAAATCCATCTCCACGATCGGCGTTAATCAAGTTGGTGTGCTCATATATCCAAAACTGTAGAACCATGGGTAAAAAAAATTAAGTTGTTACATTTAATAGAAATGAATACACGTACTAAAGTTACCCAAAAAATCATAATTAACTAAACGGGGAGAAAAAATAATACAAAGCACTTACAAGCAGGGCAATTACACATTCAGTAACTTTCTTAGGCTTAGAGTAGAATCCCTTAATTGACTCCATCAATGTTGTGCATATAGCTCCCGCCTAATCATATGCTTTTATGTTGTCTAGATCTTCAACAACTCGGACAAACCCCCATCCCACGGTCTCGCCCGAAGTGGAAAAGAACAACTTCCCACATAAGTACAAACACAGTAACTTTGCCACAACCTATTTGTCCTGACTAGTGTTCTCTAATAATGCATCCATTAACAGTTTTTTAATGGTCTTCAAGTTTATGCGCGCTACGTTGGGACACCTCTGTTGGATGAAGTCAGTCAGAAGTCTTGGCCCATGTGACACATCTAAACTCTGCTTGCCACCATGGATTCCAAATATTAACTGTATATCGATGCTCATCAACTCAAGGTGTTTCCCATCAATTATGCAAGCGGTCTTCTCTGGAACAAATGTTTGAATGATCCTCATTACAATATCATCGCATTTTTGGAAATCACATTGATTTAGTTTCGTTTTTCGCATAGCATCAAACATAAGCCACAACGATGTTTTCTGAAGATGATGCAAATGCTCATCTTTCAAATTGATGCTGCTATGACTTTCACCATTCCTGCAATGTTAGACTGGTAGCAAAATCTAGGTGGTTTGGTCACTTGTTTTTCAGGTTCATATTTGACCTTTTTTCTTTTTCCAACACTACTTTACCCTACTGTGTTCGCATTCCTTGACGGAGATAGACACCGTCTTTTTCCAGATGTAGTCCCTTCAAGAATGGTTACTTTCATGTTGGACCCTTTTGGTGGTGTAGTCTTAATTGTATCACCTGATAAACATGCCACAAACAGTTCACATTCCATATACAAACAAGTAAGTTGCACAATGTAATGAAAATTTTAAAATACAAAAATCTCAAAAAACATAACTATAAATCTAAGAGTGTATTGTGGACAATAAACAGAAAAATAAAAATTGTCATTTGTAAGAGACAAGCCCAAGCGGAAAGGAGGACAACTTTCCACAAATATGATTGCCGGAATCTTCTAACTAAAATTCAATTCAATTGCATACAAAGTGCAAAAAATTTATTTAGATGGGCCAAACAATTCATTCTTTTGCTGGGACACAACATTTTCATGTTGGTATTTTGCTATACATGTAGAGAATAAATTACTACATACATATATCTTTTTTCTTGGTTCCACCACAATAATGTGATTACTAGGATAATCACCTAACCCAACCACTGAAGAAAAAAAAAATTGCATATGATTACCTAACTAACACCAAATATATCATCAGCATGTTCTCCAAAAAAAAAAAAAAAAAACCAAATCATTAACTAGTTAAACCATGATAGAGGTTCAAGTAAAATCTAGTTTTTGTTCAACCATATCTGCCATTTTCTGAGCTATTCTCTTAACAAAAGTACATGAAACAAATATAAAATAAAATAAAAAATATGTAACAATAGCATCTTTTGCGAATTTTAATTAAACTTATCATCATCATATTAACAGTGACAGACTGTATAAATCACTAAAGATATACAAAACATTTTCACGTGTCATTACGTTTCACTTCTGTTAAACATGCTAATTCATTAATGTGAATAATGAGAGACATGCCAATTCGTTGAATATTGTCAAAATATGGACGAGAATGTTCTACGTGAATATTAATGTACAACACACTATGAACACGAAGGTGACAACATAAAATGGGCACGTGAAACCATAACCATAACACGCGGTTGTGTTACTCGCATTATTCGACTCATTGTGACAATCAACTAGCGTTCGCCTTAAAACTGACATTCACATTCACATTTAAAAAATTTATTATTCATCCCGCACAATACAATTGACATTACAACGCAGATTACCTTACCACATATTTCAAAAATTAAGATGTAATTACGTACCCACATACCCACACATGCTCACAAATGTGACACTGAAGTACTCAAACGTAACAGTAAATAACATCACGCATGTCGGTTCATATAGTAATGTGACAAAAATATAAGGGAAAATGTGCTACTTGAAACTTCACGACAAACCCACTACGAACACGAATGTGACACCTTAAAATTTTGACATGAAACCACAGACACAACCCCAAAATCGTGTTACTTGCATTACTCGACTCGCTGTGACAATGTACAAACAGTCACCCATGAATTCAACTAGCCTGCGCTTTAAAATTGACATTCAATTCATTGTGACAATCAACTAGCGTTCGCCTTAAAATTGACATTCACATTCATATTTAAAACATGTATTATTCATTCCGCATAATACAATTACCATTACAACGAAAATTACCTCACCACATATTTCACAAATTCATACGTAATTATGTACCCACATACCCACACACACTCACAAATGTGATGGTGAAGTACTCAAACATAACCGTCAATAATGTCACGCACGCTAGTTCATAAAGTAATGTGGAAAAAATATAAGCGAAAATGTGCTACTTGAATCTTCACGACCAACACACTACGAACATAAATGTGACACCTTAAAATTGAGACATGAAACCACACCCACAACCCCAAATCGTGTTACTTGCATTATTCGTCTCACTGTGACGATGTACAAACAGTCCCCCACAAATTCACATTCACATTTACAAATCTTAAAGTACGTAAAACATGTACATGGCAGCAGCCACGTTCGACACTATACTTTTGTTGCTACATGCAAACAACCAAACGACATCATAGCAAAATGTGACAATTTACTAATATTCCCACAAATTCATACTCACATTCAGAAATTGGATCAGATCCATTTTCAAACATTATTCATATGGGGTCCCATTCACTTTCATAACTTACTTACATGGGGTCACATTCACATTAAACATTAATTTACATTGCGGTCACAGTCACATAAAAAAAATGGACAACATATAACCCAAGGACGTAGCACCAGTCACATTTAACAACTTACTTTATGAACTTAATGCGCACAACCAAATAACATTGTAACACAATGTGAACTCCCGAAAAGCAGACTACAAAACATAACCATTTGCATGGGTACCAAACAAAAAAAAATAAGCAAATAGACACCATAACCGCCAACATAACAGCGAATCACGCACAAAACACCCAAAATCAACAACCCACCGAACCCCCTGTAAGATTTAATAATACATGTAACCATAATAATAATGCGGAATTAAACTTTACAGGATCTTGAATTCAATACAACTCAAGAATAAAATGAACACACCTTTGTCTACCATTGAATTAGAGAAGTTGAGAAAATACCCCTAATAGTTGAACATTTAATTCTTGGCTCACCTTCTTCTCTCTGTCTCTCTTAATTAGGATGACTATAAAACTTAAAGTAATAGAAAACTACTCATGATATGAAATGGGAGTCACCCATCCTTATATAGAGAAGAGAAGAGGGCCAAATAAACTCTATCAGAAGAATTCCTATCCATCAAGGTTTCTTTCTTATCTTAGAAGAGTATTTATATTAAAATTCTAATTACTGAACTTTATATCAAATATTGGCTTTATCTAATTGTGGAGTCCAAATAAATTAAAACATGTAGATATATGTAGGCTATTGGGCCACACTAGAGAATAAATCTAACATTCTCCCACTTGGCCCATTAAGCCAATTATGATCCAATTATGAGTTTTTCAAAAAATATGCAATTTATAAATTTTTTTTGACTCATTGGATTCCACACTAAAAACTTTGACACGTGATCACGAATTTTAAAAATAGCCAATAAGTTCAGATATATTAGAAACTATAATACTGTGATTACTTCAGATCACCAATGTGAGTCATAGCGGTTATATAACATTTATGTCATATTTCCTTCTGTGCACTACACCATCATAACCTTCACCAACCTAGTCCATTATTGAAATGTGTAATTATTTGCTTGAGAGGCCTCTATAATTTGTCTTGTTAAGACATTTCCTGTTTATCAATATTCAAATTAATGTGTATAGACATTTTTAGAAACAAGAAAAATATAAACAAAATTATTATTGCGCAAATAGTGTCAAATAAAAATAAGCACTCACGATTAACCATACACATCAAGGGTTGCTTAAAAGACCCATCCTGATAACATGCTCTTTCTATGTCTTTGGTGGCAATCCCTTTGTGAATGGATCAGCAATCATAAGAGATGTGCTTAAGTTTTCAATTAACACTTGTTGTTTCTGGACTCTTTCTCTAACAACTAAGTACTTTACTTCCATGTGTTTGGAACCACTGGAGTACTTTCTATTCTTAAAGAAGAAAACTGCTGCGGTATTGTCACAATATATCTTCAGCGGCCTGGCAATTGAGTCAATAACACCAAGTCTTGAGATGAAATTTCGCAAACATAAAGCATGATTGGTAGCCTCAAAGCATGCCACAAACTCAGCCTCCATAGTAGATGAAGCAATAGTGGACTGTTTCACACTCTTCCATGAAATTGCTCTACTAGCTAGTAGAAAAACAAAACCTGATGTAGATTTTCTACTACCAAGGCAACTAGCAAAATCTGAGTCTGAGTATCCGATCATTTCCAACTGTCCTGATCTTCTATAGGTGAGCATATAGTCCTTTTGCCACGACCCAAACCCGCCCCCATGGGTTTAGCATCGTAACCGGCTAGTAATCCTTAGATTACTGAAGGCCTCTTAAATCATTAGGGGTTGCGGAAGCAATAAGCAGAGATATACTTAGTCCATCGAGCTGTGAAGACATACATGAAACAGATATTTCTAAACTTCAAAAAGATACGTATGACGTCAAAAGATACAGTTGATACACATCATTCCATATACTGTACGTACAAGCAGGGATTTGTCCATAATTAAAACAAAAAAACCAAAGCCTTAAATACAAAAACATAGCCAGGGGATTTCACATGACCTGGAACCTTCTTGGGAGGCGCAAAAGGGTGGCTAACAAAACGGAGTCTTAGGCCATCAACTCTGGGCCTAGTCTTGCGCTTGGTCACCTACATACATAATATAAATAATGAGCTGAAGCCTAGTGAATAATAACAAGGTAAAGGGGTTTTAATGAATGATGACCATCATAGAATGAGAAATCAGAGTCTTATGCATATTCATTTTCAAAATTCATATATTTCACATCATAGTACGTGGCACATCCATTAGCGTTAACAAATCCGATGACCCACAAGGGACAGCCGTGAAAGCATTCTGATGACTCATGTGCACAGAGACGTTTCCGATGAACCATAAAGGGATGGCCAAAAAGGCATTCCGATGACCCATAAAGGGACAGCCATAAAGGCATTCCGATGACCCATAAAGGGATGCATATCATATGATGGTAAGGATGCCACGAATACATTTCAGAAACTTAGACAATCATTCATTCATTCATACAAAACATAGCATTTTAGAAAACTGATCATTTCATATCATCAGAAAATAATTAAAGTTAAACATAACTTTACAGAGTTATTACTCACAATTAACCGATGGATTCAAGACAAATAGACAGAATGGGAAAATCAGACGTTTTGTTGCGCGTGACCTACACGTACATAATAGAAACACATAATGAAACACACACTCGGTTGTTACTTAACTTCTTTCATTTCATTCCTAGTGTGTTTCTAGATCTTAACCTCTTATTGAGTCTTAATCATGGCCTAGGAATGCCTAGGATGGAATGAGAATAAAAGAAAAATGCATTTGAAACACTTGGTCAAATTTTCTGAAACAGGGTCCCCGCTCGAGCGTAGCTTACCCCGCTCAAGCGGACATGCAATATGTGTGGGGACGCTCGAGCGCAACTGCCCATGCTCGAGCGCTCTACAAATTTTGAAAAAGTACTGGTTGCTTGATTTTCACGCTCGGCAAACGCTCGATCCTCGCCCGAGCGTGAGACTCAGACCCTCACTCGAGCGTGACTTTTGTCGCTCGAGCAATCTGCAAAAACACATGAACTTCTAGGAGCATGCATTTCACGCTCGAGCGGACTTCTGGTCGCTCGAGCGGAAGTACACGCACTTAGAGTGGTCACTCGAGCAGGGATTTCTTCGCTTGAGCGTAGGTGCATATTATGGAATTTCCAGATTTGTTCTCCAAGTTCAAAACTCAACCTTAAATCTTCAAACTCGATTTTTCTGGGCCTAAACTTGAGGAAACACTTAGAAACTCATAAAACATAATGAATTAAGGATCATTTCAAGAATTCATGGCCCAATAGCTTGCCACTTGTGCAAAAATTCAACTTAAAATTTATGAATGCTCTATGAACATGACATGCATGAGTTTCTTTGAGCTTAAGCTTCTCAAAACATGATCAAATGCTACAAAATAACATGAAACTCGATCATTTCCTAAAATTAAAGTGAATTCAAGACATGCATGAGGGAACTCTTGGAAATTAAACCAAAAATGTGAGAAAATATACATGTATGTATGGAATGACTTAGTTTTCCTCAATTTTAGCTCAATTCTTACATGAATTCACTTAATTCACTTGTTTTCATACATTAATCAACTTCATTACAAGATCAAAGGCTGATTCTCTTACCTAGAGTCTGAATTGCACAAGTGAGGAAGCTTTAATTCCCAAATTCTTTGCAAATCTCAAATACTTCTTGGCAATTCTTTCTTATCCCAACTTTTGATCTCCATTGTCTTCTCTCTCTCACTCTCTCACGTTTTGCTTGTATGAGGGAGCTCAAATATGTTGAACGAAGAAGAAAAGAAAGAATAGAGGCATATAAAAAGCCTTATATAGGCTCACTTGAAGATAATTAGTTAAGGCTAAATAAGTGGGCATTAAATTAATCTAATTTAATCGTTCCGAATCGAATTTCAATTAAACCTACCATAAAATTCTAAAAATTCTAATTAACATATAAATCAAGTCAATTTCTGAATCGGATACTTATGAGGCCTTTAATTCACAAACCGAAACAAAAACACGAACAAATCTTTTCTACGTTAAACAGATATAAACACAAATAAGATAACATATGATGCAAAATTTCACTTTAATTACTCATTAGGCATAATTAAACATGGATTAACATTAATCATGGGTCGGGGTTGTTACAGTCTTTCCCCTTTAAAGAGTTTGGTCTTGCAAACTCGAATTACCTTTGTTTCGGAAAAACGTTGGGTCCAACGGAAACAAATCCGGATATCTTTTTATCATGTCTTCTTCTATTTCCCACGTAGCATAAGTTCCTCTGTGGTTTTGCCAATCAACCTTCACTAATGGAATTTCCTTGTTTCTCAGTCTTTTGATTCGGCGATTCACAATTTGTATTGGCCTCTCCTCGTAGGTATAATCATCCTTTAGAAGTACATGAGTTGGCTCTGTCACATGTAGTGGATCTCTCAGGCAATCCCGAAGCGTAGAGACGTGAAAGACATTGTGCATGTTTTCCATCACCGGAGATAAAGCTACTCAGTATGTTATCGAATTGATCTTCTCGAGAATTTCATATGGCCCAACATATCTCAGTGCTAATTTGCCCTTAATACCAAATCGCATGTGTGCTTTCATTGGAGTCACTTTAATAAACACGTGATCCCCGACTTCATATTCTCTGTCTCTTCTTCGAACATTAGCATAACTCTTTTGCCGGCTTTGTGTAGTTTTCAGACGTTGTTGGATCAGTTTCACTTTCTTGATTGTTTCTTGCACAAGTTCTAGTCCCAACAAAGGTCTATCACCTACTTCGGCCCAACATATTGGAGATCGGCATTTTCTACCATACAAAGCTTCGTAAGGAGCCATCCCAACGTTTGAATGATAGTTGTTATTATACACAAATTCGGCCAGAGGAAGGTAAGTCTCCCAATTACCTTGAAAGTGCAACACACACATTCGTAACATGTCCTCCAATGTTTGAATGGTCTGTTTAGATTGGCCATCCGTCTGTGGATGATAAGAACTACTTAATCTCAGCTCAGTCCCCAAGGCCTGTTGTAAACTCTACCAAAACCTTGAAGTAAACTTAGGATCTCTGTCAGATACTATGGACACTGGAACTCCATGCAATTTTATAATCTCATTGACATACAAATCAGCCAACTTATCTGCATCAAACAAAGATTTGATAGGCAGAAAATGGGCAGACTTAGTTAAACGATCAACAATGACCTAGATAGAATCTATAACTCGGGAGGAGCGAGGCAATCCCATAATAAAGTCCATAGTAATGTACTCCCATTTCCATTCCAGTATTGGAAGCGACTGTAACAAACCAGCGGTTCGTTGATGTTTGGCCTTAACTTGTTGACAGTGTAAACATCTAGCCACAAAATCTGTAATACATTTTTTCATTCTCGGCCACCAAAAATTCTGTTTCAAATCGTGATACATTTTCGTATATCCCGGATGCATGGCGAATTTTGAGTTGTGAGCTTCAGTCATGATGCGTTTCCTGAGGTCTAAACAGTTCGGCACACAAAGGCGACTTTGAAATTTCAACACTTCATTGTCAAGCACAAATCCCAGTTTTGATTTTGATTCAATCTCATCAATAATTTTCCTCAGAAACTTATCTTCGCGTTGTTCCTCTTTAATTTCTTTAATGATTGCAGGCTGGGCAGAAATGGCGGCTAAGATTCCGCCCTGTTCACATAACATAACTTCAATCTCATTCTTCTCCAAGTCACATAACAACTCTCTCTGGCCGGAGAGCAAACATGACAAATTAGCAATGGATTTCCGACTCAATGTATCTGCAACGGTATTTGCCTTCCCTAGATGATATAGAATTTGTAAATCATAGTCTTTGATCAATTCTAGCCACCTTCTCTGTCTCATGTTCAGTTTTTTTTGGGTAAAAAAGTATTTGAGGCTTTTATGGTCTGTGTACACTTCACAAGCCATACCACACAGATAATGTCGCCAAATTTTCAGAGCAAAAACCACTGCGGCAAGTTTAAGGTCATGGGTCGGATAATTCTTCTCATGATGACGTAGTTGCCGAAAGGCATATGCAATTACTTTCCCATTCTACATTAGCACACAACCCAACCCTCTATACGAAGCATCATTGTAAATTTGGAACCCATCAGTACTGTTAGGTAAAGTTAAGATTGGTGCAGTCACTAATCTAGTTTTCTACTCTTGAAAAGCCGATTCACACTGATTATTCCAATCAAACTGTACATTTTTCTATGTCAATTGTGTCAATGGCATTGCAAGTTTTGAGAAGTCTTTCACAAATCTTCTGTAATAACCAGCAAGTCCCAGAAAGCTTCTAACTTCTGACACGTTGGTTGGTCTTGGCCAATCAACAATGGCTTCAATTTTTTGTGAATACACCATCCTTGTTGATCACATGTCCCAAAAATGCCACACTGTTAAGCCAGAATTCACATTTGGATAATTTTTCATACAATTTATTTTCTTTCAAAGTCTGTAAGGCAGTTTGCAAATGGTTCTTATGTTCTTCCCTAATTTTGGAATAAATTAGTATATCATCAATAAAGATAACAATAAATTCATCCAGATATGATTTAAACACCTTATTCATAAAGTCCATAAAGGCAGCAGGTGCATTAGTCACCCCAAACGGCATTACAAAAAATTCATAGTGTCCGTATCTAGTTTTGAATGCAGTTTTCTTTATGTCTTCTGCTTTGACCTTTAACTGGTGATACCCGGATCTAAGGTCAATCTTGGAAAACACTTGAGCTCCCTGAAATTGGTCAAACAAGTCATCTGTTCGGGGTAGGGGATATTTGTTCTCGATAGTTATTTTGTTCAATTCTCGATAATCTATACATAACCTCAAAGACCCATATTTCTTCTTGACAAATAGGACTAGAGCACCCCAAGGTGAAGTACTCGGATGGATGAATTTCTTGTCTAACAGTTCTTGAAGTTGAGTTTTCAATTCTTTTAATTCTGAGATTGACATTTTATAGGCTTGGAAATAGGTTGTGTTCTCGGAGCTATTTCAATAGTAAATTCAATTTCTCTATCAACTAAGTCTCCAGGCAAGTCATTCGAAAACACATCGGGAAATTCACAAGCACCAAGAATAGTTTCCACATTAACACTATCAGATGATGCAGTCAGTATACAACACAAGTAGTCCCTACATCCCTTCCTAAGTAATTTAACAGCTTTCATGGCCATAATCAAGTATGGGAGAGGAATTACCCCATTTCCAGTAAAAATAAATTCAGGCATACCAGGTGGTCTCAACACAACAGATTTACTTGCATAGTCAATGGTGGCACGGTATTTAGTTAACCAATCCATACCCAGAATATAATCAAAATGATCAATACTCAGTGGCAACAAATCAACATACAATGTCATTTCACCAATCACAATGTTACATGATGGATAAACATAAGCACATATCATAGAACCCCCAGTCGGTGTAGACACAGATAGTTAACAGTTCATAGGTTCTAGCAGTCTAGTTAATTTCCAAGAGAAAGCATGCGATACAAATGAATGCGTGGAACCAGAATCAATCAGCATATAAGCATTCTGAGCACATATAGAAATTGTACCTGACACCACAGATTCGGTGTTCTGCACATCACCAGGCACAAGAGTAAATACTCGGCCCTGCTTTAAGGTTTCCTTTCCGGTGTTAGCTTTTGTGTTCCTCCTTGGTGCCAAGGCAGAACTAGCTGAACTTGTTGCGGGGTGATTGGCATTTTCAAGTCTGACAGGATAATCTCTCATCATATGGCCAGTTTTACCACAACTGCAACAGGCACCTGATGCTTGATAATAAACCCCCTTGTGTTTCCTACCACATTCTGAGCAAGTTGGTACAGATCCACTGCTTTGGCTTGAGCTACTGTAAGATCCCATATTTTGTTTCTTTGAGAATGGCCGACTTCTTTTGAAATTAGACACCGGTCTTTTGCCCCTCCATTCACTTGTTGGAATAAGAGTTTGTTTCTTAGCTACCAAAATGGCTTCCGCCATCAATGCTCTATCCAGCATATTCAAATACGTAGGTAGGTTGAGGACTCCTACTCGATCTAGTATATCTAAATCCAATCCACCCTCAAATTTGCGGGCTTTCTTATAATCCGTGTCCACCATGTGAGGAGCAAATCTGGCTAACTCAGTAAGTTTAGCCTTGTACTTAGCTATGGACATTCTGCTTTGCTTGAGTTCTTGGAATTCAGAAACCTTTCGGTCCCGAAAGCACAGTGGAAAGTACTTGTTATAGAAAATTATATTAAATTGAGCCCATGTCATGTTCTCATTACTATTCCGGACTAGCAACCACCATCTATGAGCTTCATCTTTTAAGGTATAGGTGGCCAAAAGAACCTTTTGAGTTTCAGAGCAAGGAAATACCTCGAATAATTTTTCCATCTCAAGTAGCCATATTTCTGCCATCAACGGTTCAATGCCACCTAAGAAAGTGGGTGGCTTCATTTTCATGAACTTCTGAGTCAGGTTGACAATGTCATTATTGTTCAGTTCAACTTGTACCGGTGGAGACGGAGGAGGTAAAGGTTGTTGCCTCTGTTGTTGCGTTATTACCTCAGTCAAAGTTGCAAGCATCTGTTCCATTCTGTTCATTCGGGCTTCAGATGATTCAACTGTCCCATCACTTCTTGTATTTTCCATTTGCTATAGGTAAACGGAACATTATGAACATAGGCAAATAGTCCTTTTTACATTAGTCAGATCATTTGTTTCCATATCTTGCGATTGTAATCAGATTTAATCTTGCATCCTCCCGTCCACCCGCGTTGTTTCGCATTCTTAGGATGCATTGTCTTGCATCCTCCCATCCACCCGTGTTGTTTCGCATTCTTAGGATGCATTGTCTTGCATCCTCCCGTCCACCCGCGTTGTTTCGCATTCTTAGGTTGCATTGTCTTGCATCCTCCCATCCACCCGCGTTGTTTCGCATTCTTAAGTTGCATTGTCTTGCATCCTCCCGTCCACCCGCGTTGTTTCGCATTCTTAGGATGCATTATCTTGCATCCTCCCGTCCACCCGCGTTGTTTCGCATTCTTAGGTTGCATTGTCTTGCATCCTCCCGTCCACCCGCGTTCTTTCGCATTCTTAGGTTGCATTGTCTTGCACCCTTCCATTCAAGTTCCTATACACATTGCATGCGTTGTCGCGTTATGCTTTACTTATATGTGTTCAAGTTCCTATACACATTGCATGTGTTGTCGCATATGCTTTACTTATATGTGTTCAAGTTCCTATACACATTGCATGTGTTGTCGTGTTATGCTTTACTTATATGTGTTCAAGTTCCTATACACATTGTACGTGTTGTCGCATGTGCTTTACTTACATGTGTTCAAGTCCCTTTTATTTCACACATTGTACACGTTGTCGCGTGTGCTTTACTTACATGTGTTCAAGTTCCTTTTTCACACATTGTATGCATTGTCGCGTATGCTTTACTTATATGTGTTTGTGCCTACCTAGCATTGTTATGCTTGTTTCAAATCGCATTGTTATGTGTCCTAATGGGCTTGCGTTGTCGTGCATGCCCTCTTTGCATTGTTTTATGTCCATCCGCGTTGTTATGTGTCATCCTTGGGTCGCATTGTCTTGCATCCTTTCACCTGCGTTGTCTCGCACGTCATTTGCATTGTTATGCACACTTCGCCTGCGTTGTCACGCACTTCTCACTTGCATTGCTATGCATGTTTTCTAACGATGTTGTACCTGTTAAGTTTTCTTTCTTTTTTAGGCACGATATTGTATGTACGGTTCATTTGAAGCTGGCACGACCAGACGAGCCGGATAGGTATTGTCTTCTCCGTGTGAGACGTAGCAAGAATTGAATAATTCTCTTACATCCTTTCTGCGTTGTGATGTAGCTTGGTTCTTGCTTAAAACTGTTGCATATTATGCTTCATTACAGCTTTCTTTGCATGATCATAAGTTATGCTCGGCCTTGTGCATTGTTCTTGCATTTTGCCCCTACCTTCGGGTGCATATCTTCGTCTTGCTAGCTTAAATGCTTTGTCTAAGTCTTCGGCCTTGTCAAAAATGGGTCGTCTCGTGTTTTGACATTTACTCCCGTCATTGTTATGACTTTCGAGTTCTGTCAAAGAGGGCAACTGTAGACACCCCATTTTTGACCGTCCTCAAGACTTGGACGTCACCGTTTGAACACTCGGTGATCATCCATGTTTGTGTTCGTTTTGAGTTCTCGGAGGTCTCGGCTACGCGCCTTGCCTTAGGATCTCTCGACTTGCTTGTTTTGTGTTTGGTTTTGCACCAAACACTTGTTGTTTTGCTTCTGAGGGTAAGGAATGGCTTATTGGCCATTTCCACACCTCACCGGCCATGGCTTGAGGCCACCGGCCCTGTTTTGTTGCTACCGGCCATTGGTGATGGCCGGTCGGCACTCTTTATGGTCAGCCGACCATTGTTTTGGTCAATTTGTCATTTTTGGCTGGCCGACCACTGTTTATCTATTTTTGGCAGATATTTTATGGCAGCTGTGATAGCTGGCATCCGCAATGCACCCCCTCCATACACGTGTATGGAGGGATTTCACTCTTGCTTAGCTTGTTTTGTAAGCTTTGCAAGATTGGAATTCCTATAAAGGGAGGGCTTCTCCTCCCTCCTTTAGGGTTCCAAGAAGTTCCAGAGGTCTGGTTTTAGGGTTAGGAGTCTTGTATCTATCCTATCTCTATATCTCCCTCTCCTTTTGATTTGTATGTGTATAAGGTGTGTTTGTTCTTAGTTTTGCACTAAGGCACCTAGTGTTACACCATACCTTGGTTGTTGAGCGCCAAAGGGTTGTTCTTGGAGTTCTTGGGCTGGTTTTGACCTAAGGAAGGTGCTGGAGCTCTCTTCTTGAAGAAGGTCTTCAAGGGTAAGAACCTTACCCCTTTATTCCCCATTTTTGCACAAGGTTTTGACCTGTCTTGCATCTGTTTTTAAGCTTAGTGTATAACTAGTAAAAGTTTTGATTTTACTTGCTTTTGAACTTTTCTTAAGGTTATTTTGAGGTTTGGGGTTGTTTGCCCCCTCTTAGGCCTTGTTTGGCCTCCTTTTTGTGCTATTTTTGGTGAGCTCCGGGACCACCTTGTATTGGCCTCCTCACCACTGAAATCCAGAGGGATTTCAATGGTGGGGATGGTCTTTTGAGGTCCTAAGAAGGAGAGGGCCATCCCCTCTCCTTGTTGTCTTCAAAACTTGTCATTTTAGCCTCATGTGTGAGCACCTTGATTAAGTCCATGTTGGCCATGTCTTAGTTGGTATTTGTGGTTATTTTGCCATGTTATAGCACTATTTTAAGTTGGTTTAGACACATCATGCATGCTTTGCATACTTGTCTTGTAATGCCGTGAAATTGCCTTAACATGCATCATGATGTACCATGACTTTCTAGCATGATTTTGGGTTAGCTTTATGAAGCTTTTATGCATGTTTTGGTGTGCTTAAGGTCTGATTTTGGTTATTTGGGTCACCCATGACTTGCTTTGTATAGCTACCATGCAATCTCCCTTGTAAGCTTTGAGTATTGGATTCTCTAGCATGCTTTATTTGCGTCATTTCAGTGGTTTGGCACCATTAGTTATGTCATTTCAGTCCGTATGACATGCTTATATGCTTGCATTTGATGCTCCTTTAGTGCTTTAAAAGGTTGATGTCTTATGCTCCATGTTTGGACCCTTGTGTATGCCATCATGTGTAGGACATTTAGATGCCATCTAAGTGTGTCTTTGACCTTGTTTTGGTCTGCCTTGGGACTGTTTTGACTCCCTTTGGCCCTTTGAGGCTTGGTTTGTATGGTCATGGCTTGAGCCCCTTGGCTAGCCTTGAGTTTTGGGCTTGGTTGCATGCTTTGCTTGATTTGTTTAATTGGTTTGGCACCTTTTCTAACATGATTTCAGAGTTTACAATGCTTTCCATTTGTCCATGTTTGCCTTCTTTTAAGTGTGTTTAAAAGTTACCTCTTTATGCTTA
This sequence comes from Camellia japonica, assembly GCA_030407325.1. Taxonomy (NCBI): domain Eukaryota; kingdom Viridiplantae; phylum Streptophyta; class Magnoliopsida; order Ericales; family Theaceae; genus Camellia; species Camellia japonica. The sequence goes on from JAPPVO010000031.1 coordinate 30,671,484, forward strand.
AGTATTAGACCAATCACCATGCATGTTTGTATGTGACTTTGTCCCTTATCCTTTAGCACTTTGGCCACTGTTTTGGGCCTATTTGAGAGCTGCCCAAATTGGTGTAAGTCCATCCCCGCATGTTGTTGCATGTTTGCCTTGTATGGTGTCACATACTTGTTGCATATTTGGTGAATTACATGTTGTAGCATGCTAGTTCAATTGTGCCTCATTGTGTACTCAATCCATGACATGTTGTTGCATGATTAGGTTGTAATGCATTTGGCATGCATTCTCTCTTTTGGTCACTCAACATGTTGTTACATGTTTGAATATTATTGCATGCTCACATGCTTGCATGTTTGTTTTGCTCATATTGCATACTTAGCTCGCATGCTTAGGTTACATTTTACATGCATGTCTTGCCTCTTGAATCACCATGATAGAGGTTGGGTCCCTTGTTTGTTTGGTGTGCATTTCATTTAACATTGAAATTGCACACTTGGCCTCTTGGGCCATCACGCATTGAAATGCGCGATTGGTGGCCCGGGGTCGAGTACCATACTCCCCTGAGTCTTAAACATGATAGGGAGGGTGGTTGTGCAAACATTTGCTTGAAAATGCATTGCCATGCTTTGTCTGCCCTCTGCTGCTGTCAAAACAGGGTTCTGCAGGAAGAGATGGTCGATCGACCATTCTCAGTGCCGATCGACCAACAATGGATGGCCGAGAGCATCATATATGGTCGATGATCACTTTTCCATGTCCGGTGACCATTCCTCTTGGCCAGTGGTCTCCCACAACCCTCAGGGAGTATTTCAGAAGCAACTTTGGGACTTGTGCAGCCTTCAGAGGCATAAAATAGTGCAAACAGAGGCAGCTTGTGCATGGTGGTGGATTTCCGAGCGGAGCCAGGCACGCATGCATTGGACCCTCTTCCTGAGGCTGTTTTACCGCTTTATTAGCTTAGTTAATTTGCTTAACTAGTTAAGTGGTCTGTAACTATTTAATTGGCTTGTTAGTTAGTTAAATTTGTATTATTCTTTTGGTCCCTCCGAGAGAGGGCGAATTGTGTAATAAGCATGCGTGTGTGTGATGCATGTCTTCCAACCCCCACTTCTTTCTCCCTTTTACTTACCTGCTTTTGATGGTTAGTATTAGGACATGTTTTGATTAGCATACTTATGATAGCATGTTTGCATCCATTCATTTGTATTGCATGCACCGGGCTCGGCGCATCATACTAATTGCATAGTATTTCAAATCTAACTTGAATACATGTCATCTGCTGCATCTCACATGCCATCCATAGATTAGCCGAGCCTATTCTAGCTGCATTTTGCCTACGATGCATTAGCCACCTTAACATGGACTTGGATCATACATTTGATTACTAACATGTTCCTTGTTTTGGCTTGGAGTACTAGGTGAGTGTTCACGCTTTAGCATCTCGCATGAGTGTGAATGTTAACATGAAAGCATGCTTGCCATGAGGCTAACTGCTTAGTTGATTTACTGCTTGAATGCCTGTGGGTGGAGGTTGGATTGCTTGAGTTGGAACAACTCGTTGAAATCCTTGTTTTAGCCTACTTGCGAGTAACAAATTTCAAACTGTCTTTCAAACGAGCGGATATGCAATGCTTTGTTCCAAATTAGACGATCTAGTCTATACTTTTGTGTTGTGTGCATCACATAGTAAGATTAGCTAATTAACCGGAATAAGAATGCATAATGTTTTCAAAACTAGATATCATGGTTAGTAGAGGCCGATCTTTGATCGGGCGAGCGGGGGTGCTCATAGCTGACCTTCCCCAATCGTACCCAAGTTCCCGAGCCGAGGCAACTTTGGTGATGATGGACACGTGGCCTTAGGCAACGAGTCAGGGTTTCCTAAATCCCCCCATAAAAAAATATTTAGGTGGCGACTCTGTATCTGGCAAAGCAGTCCATGTTTGGCACTTCTTTACAAAAATCTATTTTCCAAAACGATTTGCCTGATTTGGACTCTTTGGTGATTTATCAATCTCACATTGCACATTGTGAGATCAGATTAAGAACCGTGACACAAAACGAGTCCGAACTATGGAAGAACACGGAGGCCCGAGGGTGCGTCCACACCAATGAATAATAACAAGGTAAAAGGGTTTTAATGAATGATGACCATCATAGAATGAGAAATCAGAGTCTCATGCATATTCATTTTCAAAATTCATATATTTCACATCATAGTACGTGGCACATCCATTAGCGTTAACAAATCCGATGACCCACAAGGGACAGCAGTGAAGGCATTCTGATGACTCATGTGCACAGAGACGTTTCCGATGAACCATAAAGGGACGGCCATAAAGGCATTCCGATGACCCATAAAGGGACGCATATCATATGATGGTAAGGATGCCACAAATACATTTCAAAAACTTGGACAATCATTCATTCATTCATACAAAACATAGCATTTTAGAAAACTGATCATTTCATATCATCAGAAAATAATTAAAGTTAAACATAACTTTACAGAGTTATTACTCACAATTAACCGATGGCTTCAAGGTAAATAGACAGAATGGGCAAATTAGACGTCTTGTTGCGTGTGACCTACACGTACATAATAGAAACACATAATGAAACACACACTCGGTTGGTACTTAACCTTTTTTATTTCGTTCCTAGTGTGTTTCTAGATCTTAACCTCTTATTGAGTCTTAATCATGGCCTAGGAATGCCTAGGATGGAATGAGAATGCAAGAAAAATGCATTTGAAACACTTGGTCAAATTTTCTGAAACAGGGTCCCCGCTCAAGCGTAGCTGTAGACACCCCATTTTTGACCAACCTTAAGACTCAGACTTCATCGATTGAGCGCTCGATGATTGCGCATGTTGTGCTCGTTTTGAGGTTACGGAGTCTCGGCTGAGAGCCTTGCCTTCGGACTTCAGGACTCTTTTGTGCTTTGCCTTGGTTTGCGAACCAAGTTCTGTTTTCTCTTCCTAAAGGGAGGGAGAGGTCTCGTAGACCATCTCTCAGTGGCCGTAGGCTACTTTTCGTGGTTGTAGACCACTGTTCCCGTTTGGAGACCAGTTTCAGATTTTTAGAGTCGTCGGCCGTGCGTCTCAGTTCGGGACCGCTTAACTTTCTCCGTTTGCTCCGGTTTTTGGCACACACCTTGTTTCCTCTCTGTAGAGGGACACTGTGGCCCGGGAGACCACCTTCGTGGTCGCACGCCACTTTCGATGCTTAACAGTCAGTTTTCGGGGCACCCGGCTGCGCGTTTTGGCCCCCGAACCCTCATTTTGCATCCGTCTTGGTTCATTTTTGGCATGGACCCTATTTTCATTGTTTGGAAGGTGGTACAAGGGTGGGAGATCACCTTTTCTCCTTGGAGACCACCTTTCTCTTCACGGGCCAGTTTTCTTGACAGGAAGCTGGTCTCCTTGGTTTTTGGGCCACATTTACTGGTCTCCCACCATACCACTTGCTTGCATTTCATGTGGAGACCACCCTAAGAGGCTGCCGACCACTTGAACCTTTCGACCCTGGTTGGCCGACCAGGGCAAGTGGTCGGCCGACCACTTGAACTGGTCGGCCTACCTCCTCTAGTCTTGTCTCAGTGAGTTGATTCCAACTGGGAGGCACAGACTGGATCCTCCATACACGTGTATGGAGGATCTTCCACCTTGGTTTAAAGATTCTTGGAGAAGCTTTAGTCCCTCTTGTCTATAAAAGAAAGGCCTCCTCTTCCTTGCAAGGGTTCAGATTTGGTTTGAAGGCATACCATACATCTCTCCCTATAATCTCTACACTTGGCTCAAAAGTTGCTTGGTTCTTGGCCTATTGCACACCACCTCCTAGCCTAACACCTCCACCATTTCTTTGAGGTCCTTGGAGGCCATTTTCAGAGGTTGAAGGTCTGAGTTTTGGCCTCAAAGTTGCTGTCTTGCTGAGCTTCAAGGATACACACATTTTCCCTCTTTTAAGCATTATTTTGCTCCATCTTTTAGCCATACTTGCAGGCATATTTGAGCTTTGGTGTAAACTGAAAAAAGTATTATTTTGAGGCCCTTAACATGTTTGTTTAAGATCATTTTTCTGTTGGGGGTCATCTACCCCCTTGCATGCTTCATTTTACCTTGTTTTGAGCCATGCCTTAGAGCATTTGTGTTGGCCTTTGTTTGGAATTTTAGCCACTGAAATCTAGTGGATTTTCAATGGCTGGCATGCTGTTTTGAGTGCCAAAATTAGAGAGGGGTGACCTCTCTCTCCTTGTTTTGTTTTCTAGCATTTTTGGCCTTACAAAGGAGCCCTTATTTGCATGCTTCCAAGCCATGTTTAAGGCCATTTTTGATGAGTTTTAGGACCTGCATAGGCTCTGTCCAGAGCTTGTTTACCATATTGGATGTCCATCTTGCATGTGTAGAATAACCCTCTTCATAGCATTATCAAAGGAGCATCTCATTCTTGCATGAATTAACCATGTTTCAGTGGGTTTTTGGGCTTTATTTGGCATGTCATACCTCTGACTTTTTTTGGTTTAGTGGCCTCTTGATTGCCTCACATGCTTGTAGTACAAATCCTCTTTACTAGCTTACATTGCATGCTATTTTGGCCTTTGATTCTAGCACTTTTTGGCCATGCCTTAAACTGATTTTGTGCTTATTTTGGACTGCCTTAGCTCTATTTTTGGGCCTCATGGTTGAATGATGTTTGCTATGTATGGTTGTAGTTCAATATCCTTTCCTAGCTTTGAGTTTTGAAGCCTATTGCATGCGTACTTTGAGGTGTTTCCATGTTTTGGCATCATTGTAAATCATATTTCAGAGCTTATATGTATGCCATATTCTCATGTTTTCCACTCTTTAAATAGGAACTCTCAACTTGACTGTTTTGTGCTTGGTTTTGCACCAAACACTTGTTGTTTTGCTTCTGAGGGTAGAGGAAGGCTTGTTAGCCATCCCCACACCTCACCGGCCATGGCTTGAGGCCACCGGCCCTGTTTTGTTGCTACCGGCCATTGGTGATGGCCGGTCGGCACTCTTTCTGGTCGGCGACCATTGTTTTGGTCAATTTGTCATTTTTGGCTGGCCGACCACTGTTCATCTGCTTTTGGCAGATATTTTATGCCAGCTGTGATAGCTGGCATCCGCAATGCACCCCCTCCATACACGTGTATGGAGGGATTTCACTCTTGCTTAGCTTGTTTTGTAAGCTTTGCAAGATTGGAATTCCTATAAAGGGAGGGCTTCTCCTCCCTCCTCAGGGTTCCAAGAAGTTCCAGAGGTCTGGTTTTAGGGTTAGGAGTCTTGTATCTATCCTATCTCTATATCTCCCTCTCCTTTTGATTTGTGTGTGTATAAGGTGTGTTTGTTCTTAGTTTTGCACTAAGGCACCTAGTGTTACACCATACCTTGGTTGCTGAGGTGCCAAAGGGTTGTTCTTGGAGTTCTTGGGCTGGTTTTGACCTAAGGAAGGTGCTGGAGCTCTCTTCTTGAAGAAGGTCTTCAAGGGTAAGAACCTTACCCCTTTATTCCCCATTTTTGCACAAGGTTTTGACCTATCTTGCATCTTTTTAAGCTTAGTGTATAACTAGTAAAAGTTCTGATTTTACTTGCTTTTGAACTTTGCTTAAGGTTGTTTTGAGGTTTGGGGTTGTTTGCCCCCTCTTAGGCCTTGTTTGGCCTCCTTTTTGTGCTATTTTTGGTGAGCTCCGGGACCACCTTGTATTGGCCTCCTCACCACTGAAATCCAGAGGGATTTCAGTGGTGGGGATGGTGTTTTGAGGTCCTAAGAAGGAGAGGGCCATCCCCTCTCCTTGTTGTCTTCAAAACTTGTCATTTTAGCCTCATGTGTGAGCACCTTGATTAAGTCCATGTTGGCCATGTCTTAGTTGGTATTTGTGGTTATTTTGCCATGTTATAGCACTTTTTAAGTTGGTTTAGACACATCATGCATGCTTTGCATACTTGTCTTGTAATGCCATGAAATTGCCTTAACATGCATCATGATGTACCATGACTTTCTAGCATGATTTTGGCTTAGCTTTGTGAAGCTTTTATGCATGTTTTGGTGTGCTTAAGGTCTGATTTTGGTTATTTGGGTCACCCATGACTTGCTTTGTATAGCTACCATGCAATCTCCCTTGTAAGCTTTGAGTATTGGATTCTCTAGCATGCTCTATTTGCATCATTTCAGTGGTTTGGCACCATTAGTTATGTCATTTCAGTCCGTATGGCATGCTTATATGCTTGCATTTGATGCTCCTTTAGTGCTTTAAAAGGTTGATGTCTTATGCTCCATGTTTGGACCCTTGTGTATGCCATCATGTGTAGGACATTTAGATGCCATCTAAGTGTGTCTTTGACCTTGTTTTGGTCTGCCTTGGGACTGTTTTGAGTCCCTTTGGCCCTTTGAGGCTTGGTTTGTATGGTCATGGCTTGAGCCCCTTGGCTAGCCTTGAGTTTTGGGCTTGGTTGCATGCTTTGCTTGATTTGTTTAATTGGTTTGGCACCTTTTCTAACATGATTTCAGAGCTTACAATGCTTGCCATTTGTCCATGTTTGCCTCCTTTTAAGTGTGCTTAAAAGTTGCCTCTTTATGCTTAAGTATTAGACCAATCACCATGCATGTTTGTATGTGACTTTGTCCCTTATCCTTTAGCACTTTGGCCACTGTTTTGGGCCTATTTGAGAGCTGCCCAAATTGGTGTAAGTCCATCCCCGCATGTTGTTGCATGTTTGCCTTGTATGTTGTCACATACTTGTTGCATATTTGGTGAATTACATGTTGTAGCATGCTAGTTCAATTGTGCCTCATTGTGTACTCAATCCATGACATGTTGTTGCATGATTAGGTTGTAATGCATTTGGCATGCATTCTCTCTTTTGGTCACTCAACATGTTGTTACATGTTTGAATATTGTTGCATGCTCACATGCTTGCATGTTTGTTTGCATGCTCATATTGCATACTTAGCTCGCATGCTTAGGTTGCATTTTGCATGCATGTCTTGCCTCTTGAATCACCATGATAGAGGTTGGGTCCCTTGTTTGTTTGGTGTGCATTTCATTTAACATTGAAATTGCACACTTGGCCTCTTGGGCCATCACGCATTGAAATGCGCGATTGGTGGCCCGAGGGTCGAGTACCATACTCCCCTGAGTCTTAAACATGATAGGGAGGGTGGTTGTGCAAACATTTGCTTGAAAATGCATTGCCATGCTTTGTCTGCCCTCTGCTGCTGTCAAAACAGGGTTCTGCAGGAAGAGATGGTCGACCGACCATTCTCAGTGCCGATCGACCAACAATGGATGGCCGAGAGCATCATAGATGGTCGATGACCACTTTTCCATGGCCGGTGACCATTCCTCTTGGCCAGTGGTCTCCCACAACCCTCAGGGAGTATTTCAGAAGCAACTTTGGGACTTGTGCAGTCTTCAGAGGCATAAAAAGTGCAAACAGAGGCAGCTTGTGCATGGTGGTGGATTTCCGAGCGGAGCCGGCACGCATGCATTGGACCCTCTTCCCGAGGCGTTTTACCGCTTTATTAGCTTAGTTAATTTGCTTAACTAGTTAAGTGGTCTGTAACTATTTAATTGGCTTGTTAGTTAGTTAAATTTGTATTATTCTTTTGGTCCCTCCGAGAGAGGGCGAATTGTGTAATAAGCGTGCGTGTGTGTGATGCATGTCTTCCAACCCCACTTCTTTCTCCCTTTTACTTACCTGCTTTTGATGGTTAGTATTAGGACATGTTTTGATTAGCATACTTATGATAGCATGTTTGCATCCATTCATTTGTATTGCATGCACCGGGCTCGGCGCATCATACTAATTGCATAGTATTTCAAATCTAACTTGAATACATGTCATCTGCTGCATTTCACATGCCATCCATAGATTAGCCGAGCCTATTCTAGCTGCATTTTGCCTGCGATGCATTAGCCACCTTAACATGGACTTGGATCATACATTTGATTACTAACATGTTCCTTGTTTTGGCTTGGAGTACTAGGTGAGTGTTTATGCTTTAGCATCTCGCATGAGTGTGAATGTTAACATGAAAGCATGCTTGCCATGAGGCTAACTGCTTAGTTGATTTACTGCCTGAATGCCTGTGGGTGGAGGTTGGATTGCTTGAGTTGGAACAACTCGTTGAAATCCGTGTTTTAGCCTACTTGCGAGTAGCAAATTTCAAACTGTCTTTCAAACGAGCGGATATGCAATGCTTTGTTCCAAATTAGGCGATCTAGTCTATACTTTTGTGTTGTGCGCATCACATAGTAAGATTAGCTAATTAACCGGAATAAGAATGCATAATGTTTTCAAAACTAGATATCATGGTTAGTAGAGGCCGATCTTTGATCGGGCGAGCGGGGGTGCTCATAGCTGACCTTCCCCAATCGTACCCAAGTTCCCGAGCCGAGGCAACTTTGGTGATGACGGACACGTGGCCTTAGGCAACGAGTCAGGGTTTCCTAAATTCCCCCATAAAAAAATATTTAGGTGGCGACTCTGTATCTGGCAAAGCAGTCCATGTTTGGCACTTCTTTACAAAAATCTGTTTTCCAAAACGATTTGCCGGATTTGGACTCTTTGGTGATTTATCAATCTCACATTGCACATTGTGAGATCAGATTAAGAACCGTGACACAAAACGAGTCCGAACTGTGGAAGAGACACGGAGGCCCGAGGTGCGTCCACACCAATGAATAATAACAAGGTAAAAGGGTTTTAATGAATGATGACCATCATAGAATGAGAAATCAGAGTCTCATGCATATTCATTTTCAAAATTCATATATTTCACATCATAGTACGTGGCACATCCATTAGCGTTAACAAATCCGATGACCCACAAGGGACAGCAGTGAAGCATTCTGATGACTCATGTGCACAGAGACGTTTCCGATGAACCATAAAGGGACGGCCATAAAGGCATTCCGAGCGAGAAATTGAATAATTCTCCACATTTTTAAACTGCATGAAATGTAGTTGCTGCTTTGTATTCTTGCTTAAAACTGTTGCATCTATTGTGAATATTTGCTTCATTACAGCTTGCTGCTTTGCATGATCATGAGTTACATCCGGCTTGGTGCATGTTGTTTTGCATTCCCCCCCCCCCCCCCCGCCTGCGAGCATGCCTGCGGGCACACATCTCTTTGTTATCTTGTATCTTTGTCTAAGTCTTCGGCCTTGTCAAAAATGGGTCGTCTCTGGGCTTTAACATTCACTCCCGTTGCTTATGACTTTCGAGTTCTGTCAAAGAGGGGCAACTGTAGACACCTCATTTTTGACCGACCTTAAGACTCAGACGTCACCAATTGAGCGCTCGGTGATAGTGCATATTGTGCTCGTTCTGGAGTTTCAGAGTCTCGGCTGCGAGCCTTGCCTCCGGACTTCGGAGCTCTTTTGTGCTTTGCCTCGGTTTGCGAATCGGGTCCTGCTTTCTCTGTTTTCTCTTCCCAAAGGGAGGGAGAGGTCTCGTAGACCATCTCTCAGTGGCCGTAGGCTACGTTTCGTGGTCGTAGGCCATTTTTCCCGTTTGGAGGCCAGTTTTCAGTTTTAAGAGCCGTCGGCCGTGTGCCTCGGTTCGGGACCGCTTAGCTACCTCCGTTTGCTCTGGTTTTTGGCACACACCTTGTTTCCTCTCCTTAGAGGGACACTGTGGCCCGGGAGACCACCTTCGTGGTCATACGCCACCTTCAGTGCTTAACAGCCTGTTTTTGGGGCCCCAGGCCGCGCGTTTTGGCCCCCAAACCCTCGTTTTGCATCGATTTGGGTTCATTTTTGGTATGGACCTTTGTTTCATTGCTGGGAAGGTGGTAGGATGGTGGGAGACCAGCAATTCTTTTGAAAACCATTTTCTCTCTCCTCCAATCGATTTTTCTAACAGAAAGCTGGTTTTTCTCACTTTTGAGCCACAATTTCTGGTTTTTCATACCACCATTGTGTTGTGCACACCTGGGAGGCCACCAATATGGGTAGGCCGACCAGTATTTCTTCTTGACCCTTTTAAACCTTGCTAAAAAGCTGGTTTTCCTCTCTCCTGGGTCACTTTTTCTGGTTTTTCACCATACAGCTGTGTTGCACTCATCTGGGAGGCCACCAATCTGGGGTGGCCGACCAGCATTTCACCTTGACCTTTTTGACCCCTGGTCGGCCGACCAGGGGGAGTGGCCGGTCGACCACCTTAACTGGTCGGCCTGCTTCTTGCTTTTTGCCCTTCCTGAATGCATTACAGCTGTGCCAGCTGGGGGGCATTTGGACCATCCTCCATACACGTGTATGGAGGATATTTGAGGCTTCTTAGAGAAGCTTTAGAGCCTCTCCTCTATAAAGGAGAGGCTGATCTTTATTTGCAAGGGTTCAACAATTTTGAAGGCTTATACACCGCTCTCTCTCTCTCTACATCTTTACACTTGAGCTCCAAAAACCCTAATATTCTTGGCCATTTGCACACCAACCCTTAGCACAACACCTCCACCATCCATCCAAGCATCTTGGATCTGATTTGCAGAGGTTGAGAGCTCACTTCCTTGGTCCAGAAGCTGCTGGAGTCATTGTCTACAAGGGTGAGTCCTCATTTCCCCATTTTTTGCATTATTTTGCTTCTTATCTTAGCCCTATTTGAAAGCATTTTTGGGTTTTGTCATAAACTGAAAAGTATCTTATTTTGAGCCCCTCTTAAATATTGATTAAGGATACTTTTCTGTTTGAGGTCATCTACCTCGTATGCTCTATCCCTCTTTGTAGGCTTATTTTGCTTCATATCTTAGCCCTACTTGTGAGCATTTTTGAGATTTTTCATAAACTGAAAAGATTCTTATTTTGAGCCCCTCTTGATGTTTGATTAAGGGAATTTTTATTTTTGAGGTCATTTACTTCCTTGAATGCTTGCTTGCCTCTTGTTTTGAGCCTCACATCTAGGCCTTTGTTGCATGCTTTGTTTGACCTTCTAGCCACTAAAATCCAGTGGATTTTCAGTGGCTAACACACTATTTTGAGAGCCAAAATCAGAGGGGGGTGACCCCCTCTCTCCTTGTCTTGTTTGTTGGCCCTTTTGGCCTTCCAAAGGGGCTCCATCTTGCATGCTTTGAAGTTTTGTTTCAGGCCCTATTATGTGAGTTTTGAGGTCTACCTTAGCTCTGTCCGGAGCCCTTTTGGCCATATTTTGTGTCTTTGATGCATGTGTAGAGTAATCCCATCCAAGGCCTTTCAAAGGGACCTTTCATTGCATGTTTCATTGACCCATTTCAGGGCCTTTTTGGTGAGTTTTAGGGCTTTCATAACTGATTTCCAGAGTTGGTTTTTCCATTTTGCATGTCTATCTTGTATGTGTTGAGTAATCCACCTCATGGCCTTCCAAAGGAGCCCATCATTTTTGCATGCATTGGATACATTTTAGTGGTTATTTGGGCATATTTTAGGATACCATATTCCTATTTGTGGCTGGTTTGGTGACCTCTCTTGTGCTCCATATACATGCCATGTAAATCATGCTTACTAGCCTATGTCGCATGTTGTTTTAGCCCTTCATGTTAGCACTTTTTGGCCATGCTTGAAACTGATTTGGTGCATGTTTAGGACTGCCTTGGCTTTGTTTTCATGCCTCATGATCAAATAATGCTTGCTTTGCATACTTGTGGTTCAATGCATTTGCCTAGTTTTGAGTTTCGGGGCCTATTTCATGCATTGGGTGACATGTTTCCATGATTCGGGACCATTGAGCATATTATTTCAGAGCTGGAAATTGCATGTTTATATGCCATCTTTCATCCCTTGCCATGCTTTGATAGAGTGGCATTTGATGCCTTAAGATCGGTCCCTTGCATCGTGTATGTTTGCACATGTTTAGGTTGTCTCATTTTCATCATATGGCCACTGACATGAGTGTGGCTGAGGTCCACTCATATTGGTGTAAGTCTATCGTGCATTGTGTATGCCATTTCAGTCCATAGCATTGCGTATGCTAGGTTGCATGTTAGTACATTGTGCATGCCATGTTGTGTCACGTGCATTGTGTATGTCATTTTAGTCCATAGCATTGCGTATGCTAGGTTGCATGTTAGTCACATTGTGTATGCCATCTCATTTGCATTGTGTTTGGGGTAGGAGTTAGCCCAAACACGGGAAACGAGGGACGTTTCATACTCCAAGTGACGAAACGTGTCTCAATTCCCGGTCGCCGACACTCCGGATTACCCATGATGGAGTCTAGGTCTTGTTGTGTTTTCATGTGCATTCATTTCACATCGAGATGCGTGATTGGTGGCACAAGGATCGAGGCGTGCATACATATGTGAAAATACTTTGCCATGCCCCTTTCTTGCTCTCTGTTGCAGCAAATTAGAAATCAGCAGCTTTCTAAAGCCTTGCACAGCATTCCGGGATTAATTGCAAACAGAGGCAAATCGGGGCATCGCGATGGATTTCCGCGCCAAGCAACTCAAGCATGCATCATTCATCATTCGGAACAGAGCTGAGGCGGTCCATGGCTTGCATGCTAATTTACTTGCTTTCATAGATTAATTTGTTAATTAATTAGGGTTTTGTAATTATTCGGACTGTATTATTTATTCGGACTGTATTATTTATTCGGACCCTTCGAGCGAGGACACAATTGTAATAAGTGTGCGTGTGTGTGATGTATGTCTTCCAACCCCACGTCTTTCTCCCTTTTATTTACCAGCTTATGATGGTTAGTTTAGGGCATGTTTCAATTAGCATACTTATGCTTGCATGTTTGCATCCATTCATCTGCATTGCATGCACCGGGCTCGGCGCATTATACTAACTGCATTGTATTTCAATTCCGAGTTGAATACTTGTTAGTTGCAGCATTTCACATGCCATCTTTAGAATAGTCGAGCCTATTGTAGTTGTCACGACCCAAACTCGCCCCTATGGATTTAGCACCGTAACCGGCCAGTAATCCGAGATTACCGAATGCCTGCTTAACAGTAGTACAGTAATACAGAGTACAGGGGCATGGCGGAAGCCAATACAGTAAATAAACAATGTCTAATGAGCTGTGACAGTTTGTATGCAAAAAGACTTTTCATACATATAAACATTCCGTACAGAACAGTATGCATCATATATACAATCATTCAGTACAGGGACTTAATCCCTATTAAACAGTACAGTACAGTGCAAAACATTCCGTCTATACAGTAGTACATCACAGATACAGAGACAAACGGTGAGATTAAAACACCCCTAAGCCATAGCTTGACAGGCTCAGAACCTCGCGGTGAGGTACAGTGGTTGGCTTGACAAAATTGGAGTTTACCCCGACGCTTCTAGCAACGGTCCGATGCCTGTACACCTACATATATATATGAGCAGTAAGCTAAAGCCCAGTGAATAACACAATGTGTAAAGAGGTTTAGAATGATTGTCCTTATAGTAATGAAAACAGTTCATTAAACAGTATTTCAGTTATTCAGTCTTTCAGTCAATCAGTCATATGTGGTACATCTATTAGCATAGCAGTACAGTAAACAGTAGGTCTAAAAAGACCGAACAGTCATTGATGGCCATCAATCAGTAAACAGTAGTGGTTCCAACGAGGAAACCGATAGAGATCTCTGTAACAGTAACAGTCAGTAGCAGTAGTTGCTAAGGATGCCACAATACAGTTCAGAATATAGGACATACATTCATTCAGTTAACAGTATCAGTTCAGAAAGCAGTACAATTCAGTATTCAGAAGATAATCATTTGAACATATCTTTACACAATTGTTACTCACAGAGTTCTGGGCTACAGTAAGTTAGAGCGTCTCCTCGGAAGGCCAACCCTACACAGTTAACAGATTGAACACACACTAAGCTACACAGTTGGGAAAGATAATAACTTAGTCCCTAATTTGCCTTGGTGTGTTCTACATCTATATCCTCATTAAGATGTCTTAAACTAGGCCTAAGAATGCCTAGAATGAAATGAGGATGCAAGAATGCATTCAGAAGACAGTTTCAGAATTTCAGAAAATCAGAGGTCCGCTCGAGCGCAGGTTTCCTCGCTCGAGCGGACAGGAAACAAAGGTCCCTGCTCGAGCGCAAACTTCCCCACTCGGGCGGACCAAAAAGTACTGGATGGGTGAAATTTACGCTCGACGCCCGTCGACGCCCGCTCGAGCGTATCACCCAATCCTCCGCTTGAGCATACAGTCCTCCGCTCGAGCGGATTGTAAAACAGTGCAAGATGCTGGGAGCTCGATTTCCGCGTTCAAGCGGCACTTCCCCCGCTCGAGCGGACGACCAAAATCTGGAAAAATCCAAATTCGAACCCCCAAGTTCAAAACTCAAGTTTCAAATACCAAATTCGATCCTCTTGGGCCAAATTTCTGGAAAACATTTGTAAACACATAGAATGACATGATTTGAAAGTCAATTTGAGAAATCAAAGCCCAAGGGTGTTTCAATGAAACTCCTTTTCAAACCCATTTCAAATCAAATTTCATGAACATGATACAAACATGACATGCATGAACTTAAACAACTTCAAGGCTCCAATTACCAGTTCAAATGAGCCTATTACTTCAAAAACAAGATGATTTCATGAACCTTAGCTAGAACTTGGACATGCATGTAACAATTTCCATGAAATCAACTCAAACTTCAACAATACAAACATGCATGCAATTAGCTAGCTTCCAAGCTTCAAATCATGCTCTAAAGAGCCACTTCTTATCAAAACAAGATGAAATCATGGACTTAAGCATAATCAAGAGCATGCATGCAACATTTTGCCATGAAACACTCTAAAACTCTTCAATATACACATGCATGCAAGATTAGAGCTACAATTCAACATTTAAACCATGTCTTGGCTCTAAACTCCATCAATCTAGCATGAACATGCAAGAACTATCTTAAAGGTACAATTAAGAAGTTGAATTCCTTACCTAAGTCATGAATTAGAGGTATGGAGGCTCAATTTGCAATTATCACAACAATTCCCTCAATTTCCAAGAAAATCAACAAGTTGAATTCACTCCTCTCACTTCCTCTCTCTCTTGGTCGGTTATGAGCTCAAGAATGGGCTGATGAAAAAGGCTCAATATGTTTTATATGAAAAGGGCCACTAGGTGGCAAAATGGTAAATAAGGCCAACTCTTTGATTTAACTTATTTTTATCTAATTTAATCATACCAAATCGATTTTCAATTAAATATACCATTAATTCACATAAATTCCAATGATCATAAAACATTGATCCATTTCCGATTCGGCCGCCGATAAGGCCTTCAATTTGCAGTTTAAATTACAGAACATGAACAGATCGATTAACAATCAACAGATAGAAAATGCGTTTAAACAGTTACAGTCAATTAATCAGTCTCGAATTTCAGTCAGTCAGTTCAGCATTTCAATCAATTCAATTATCAATCATAATCAGTCTCAATTTAGTAGTAATCAGTGCTAAATCAGTAATCAGTGGTGAGGGTTATTACAGTAGTTGCATTCATGCATGTGTTGCATTAGGCATTTCAGCATAGTTAGGATCATGCATTGATTTCTAACATAGCTTCTGTTTTGGCTTGGAGTACTCGGTAAGTGTTTATGCTTTAGCATCCTTGCATGCGTGTGAGTGACTGCCATGATAGCATGCTTACCATGAGGCTATGTGCTTATGTGATATACCTGCCTGAATGCCTGTGGGTGAAAGTTGGATTATCTGAATTGGAATAATGCATTGACTGTGAGTTTTAAGCCCACTTGAGAGTGGCAAAATCATGTTTTCTAAGCCCACTTGAGGGTGGCAAATCCACATTTTAGCCTACTAGCGAGTAGCACCTTCAAACCATTTTCAAACTAAACAAACATGAAATGTGTTGTTCCTATTCAGGCGATCCATTCTATACTTGTATGCCGTGCGCATCACATAGTAAATCTAGGCTAATAACCGGAATAAGAACGCATAATGTTTTCAAAACTAGATATCATGGTTAGTAGAGGCCGATCTCTGATCGGGCAAGCGGGGGTGCTCACGAAGTGACCTTCCCCAATCATACCTAAGTTCCCGAGCCAAGGCAACTTTGGTGATGACGGACACGTGGCCTTAGGCAACGAGTCGGGGTTTCCTAAATTTTCCAAAATAAAATATTTAGGTGGCGACTCTGTATCTAGCAAAGCAGTCCATGTTTGGCACTTCTTTCAAAAAATCTGTTTTCAAAAATGATTTGCCGGATTTGGACTCTTTGATGATTCATCGGTCTTGCATTGCACTCTGCGAGATTAGATACAAGACCGTGACTTTGAGTCCTGAACTGTAGTGAGCCCAAACGAACAAAACGGGATTTCCCTCCCGGGACGTTTGGGGACGTCTACACCATTGAATTAGAGAAGTTGAGAAAATACCTCTAATAGTTGAACCTTTAATTCTTGGCTCACCTTCTTCTCTCTGTCTCTCTTAATTAGAATGATTGTAAAACTTAGAGTGATGGAAAAATACTCATGATATGAAAGGGGAGTCACCCATCCTTATATAGAGGAGAGAAGAGGGTCAGATAAACTCTATCAGAGGAATTCCTATCCATCAAGGTTTCCTTATTATCTTAGAAGAATAATTATATTAAAATTCTAATTACTGAACTTTATATCAAATATTGGCTTTATCTAATTGTGGAGTCCAAATAAATTAAAACATATAGATATATGTTGGCTATTGGGCCACACTAGAGAATAAATCCAACACCCCCATCTTAGAACACCAACATCTAAGTCACATAACACACACAATCGACAACCACCACGTATATACTAACATATTCAAACCGAGAACTTTCAAAACCTGTAATGCTCATAAAACTCACAAAATATACAACTACCATTACAACTTCTGATTGAAAGAAACCGAAATTGTCAACAATCCTATATTCACATAAACCCTAGTTATGGGTTGTAACCCAAAATCAAATGAATAAACATTACAAAACAGGGGGACAACCATACTTACGTTTTGGAGCCATCTTTCGTTGTCGTTCACCGGAGAAGGGATTACGTTCCCATCGTCCCGTCGAACTTGACCGTCGAATCTCGCCCCTTTTCCTCTCGGTGGTGGGTTTCCAAATGTTTTGACATGAACCAACCGTTCACATTAGAATAATGAAAGAAAACATATCTCATATATTTTATTTCTTAAAATTTTGCATAATCAAATATGTAATCTCCTAATATAACGTGTATTTTGAATTTCAAATTTACATTCATATAGATGTGATCTAGGTGTTAGATAATGTCTCAATGGGACCACATAATTAAATGTGGTGTTATCATTTATAAGAAGCCTACAATTTAAGTGATTCAGTTTAGTTAATAGGCTTAAGGGTATATGTGTTATGGACCTAATGTGTAGATACTAGTTGAATAATTTCTATTTCTATGAGGGGCAGAAATAGAAATTAAAACATATTGGTTAAAGTTGGTTTTCCTTCCTTAAACTGCCACACCGTTTCATTTTTTGAAAACCAATTTCAACCTTTAAAAGGTTATGGTCCCTATTCCTTCCAATGGTGTAGAACTGCCATTTTTCTTCTAAATCCTCTCAAGGAGAAAAATAAGGCACCAAAAGGGAAAGGATTAGAAGGCAATAACATAATCAATAACAAAGAGTTTATTGATAATCACGCTTCCGTTTAACCGTTCATCGATGGATTCGGGTATGTCATTTTGTCTTGATTTCTTGATGATGCACATGGTAAATGATCCAAAGCATAAGGTTTATGTTCTGAAATTTATGTTAACAAGTGGTATCAGAGCCTCATATATCATGTGTATTATCAGAATTGATATGCTTTATTCATCCCTGTAGTTTCCAGTTTTCAGATTCTGTTTTTTTTTTTTATATTTTTTATTATATATACTGCTGCAAATTCTGGTTGATTTCTGGAATTGTTTTTTGTTTCGGATGGGCAGTGGGTGGTTCAATTTTTCAAATGTTATCTGCATGGGTTTATATTTATATATCTTTTCATGCGGTTTTGTTATTGAACATATATAAAAAAAAAAAAACAACCCGTCTGCAACAGAGCACTTTTGTGTCTTATTCTCACAATTAAGACATGGCTTGGTTTTTTTTTTTGGGCAGTTTCTTCATCTCTTCAATACATGTGTTAATATATATAAACAGGGCCGTTTTTTTTTTTTTTGTTTTGTTAACGGACCAAAACAGTTTTCTGGGTGTTTGAAACTCTTTAAATGGATATATTGCCTGTATTAATATATATAGCCGTTTTCTAGGTGTTTGAAAATCTTTCAAATGGATATATTGCATGTGTTAGTTGGCCTTTAGTCATCCATTCTTGCATGCCATTCAGGACTGTATAACAGGTTTGGTCTTTGGCATCTATTCATTTGATGCATGTTTTGTGGGTTAAAAAAAAAAAAAATTTGGAACCGTCAATTATATATATATATAAATATATATATATTATATATATATATATATATGTATATAATTGGGATTGCTGCAAATTATATATATATACGGGGTAACAAATTAAGAAATCTTTAAATTTAATGTAATTTCATACAACGTCTACAGAAATTTAATTTTCTAACGTTCTAAATATAAGTCAATTCAAACAAGATGTCACAAAAGTGATCTCTCTTGTCTAGATTGTTTTATATGGAATGTTTTGATGTTCATGTATGTGTATCTCATGCGGGTATTTATCGGTCCAAAGACATGATTAATACTTGGCAGAATTACACACACATTTTGTGGTGATAAACATGTGCCAATTGTCAAGGAAACCTAATGTGAATAATAAATCCATCAAAAGATAGATTTGTTATTTGACATAACTTATTGTCAATGTTTGATCATTACAACA
Source organism: Camellia japonica (assembly GCA_030407325.1). Classification (NCBI taxonomy): domain Eukaryota; kingdom Viridiplantae; phylum Streptophyta; class Magnoliopsida; order Ericales; family Theaceae; genus Camellia; species Camellia japonica. The sequence continues at coordinate 30,690,296 of JAPPVO010000031.1, forward strand.
AGAATACCACTTACAGTTAATATCACTACCCAAAGGCTTGGTATTAATGTTGTGCTAGGTATCTTGAGATGTTGTCATTAAATTAATTTATTTAGAGATTATCTGTTTGGTAACTTAATGTGAGCATAATTGTTTATTCTTTTATTTTCTATTCAGCTTTAATGTCGACTACTTCAATCTCTGCCAACATGAACAATGTTCCAATGTTAAATGGAACAAACTTTAAGGACTGGAAAGAGAACATATTGATTGTTCTCGGCTGCATGGACATAGACTTGGCATTAAGAATGCCAAAACCGAATGATCTCACTGAACAAAGTACTCCTGAGGAAATTGTGTACTTTGAAAAGTGGGATCGTTCTAACAGGCTAAGTCTTATGATCATGAAGCGTGGGATTCCAGAAGTCTTTCGGGGTGCAATAACAGAGGATGTTACCGTTGCCGGTGAATTTCTTTCAGAAATTCAAAAGCGTTTTGCTAAAAATGATAAGGCTGAAACAAGCACGCTTTTAGCAAGCTTGATTTCAATGAAGTATAAAGGCAAGGGTAATGTTCGCGAGTACATCATGGAAATGTCTCATCTTGCTTCAAAACTTAAGGCACTAAAGCTCGACCTATCTGATGATTTGCTCGTGCATTTAGTTCTCATCTCTCTTCCTGCACAATTTAACCAATTTAAGGTCAGTTATAACTGCCAGAAGGAGAAATGGACTCTCAATGAGCTCATTTCATTTTGTGTGCAAGAGGAAGAGAGATTGAAGCAAGAAAGGACTGAAAGTGCTCATCTGGCAAGCACCTCCAAGCATACGGGCAAAAGAAAGCATAAGGGAAAGGAAGTTGCTGCTCCTAAGGGTCCGGAACCAAAGAAACAGAAAGTGCAGGATGGTTGTTTCTTTTGTGGCAAGCCCGGACACAGAAAGAAGGATTGTGCCAAATACGTCGCCTGGCGTGTAAAGAAAGGTACATTTTATGTTTTGGTCTGTTCTGAAATAAATTTAGCTTCAGTACCAAGAAACACTTGGTGGGTAGATTCTGGTGCTACTACTCACATATGTGTTTCTATGCAGGGTTGCCTGAACTACCGAAAGCCAACTGATGCTGAAAGATACATCTTTGTGGGTGATGGCAAGTCAATAGAAGTGCAGGCAATAGGGCACTTTAGATTATTGCTGAAAACTGGTTATTATTTGGATTTATTAGACACTTTTGTTGTACCGTCCTTTAGACGGAATTTAATTTCTGTTTCTGTATTGGACAAATTGGGATATTGTTGTTCTTTTGGAAATATGAAGTTTAGTATGTCTATTAATTCAAATGTTGTTGGTACTGGTTTACTTAATGTGTTTGATAATCTATATTTGCTCGAAACTATTGCATCTTATAATGAAACCTTGCACGTGGAATCACGAGGTACAAAGCGTAAATTAACTACGGAAAATTCAGCCTCATTATGGCACAAACGCCTAGGTCACATCTCTAAATCTAGAGTTGAGCGCCTTGTGTCTGATGGAATTTTGGACTCTCTTGATTTTTCAGATTTTCATGTCTGTGTTGAGTGTATCAAGGGAAAACAGACCAAAATGAAGAAATATGGTGCCCATAGGACTACAGATGTCTTAGAATTAATTCATACGGACATTTGTGGCCCATTCTCTATGGCGTCTTGGAATGGTCAACAATATTTTATCACATTCATAGACGACTATTCCAGATATGGGTATCTATTTCTCATCCATGAGAAATCACAGTCTTTGGACGTATTCAAAAAATTTAAGGCCGAAGTTGAGTTACAACTCAACACACGGATTAAAAGTGTCAGGTCTGACCGTGGTGGTGAATACTATGGCAGATATGATGGATTAGGTGAACAACATCCAGGACCGTTTGCCAAATACCTGGAGGAATGTGGAATCGTCCCACAATACACCATGCCAGGATCACCTAGCATGAATGGTGTATCTGAGAGACGAAACCGGACTCTTAAGGATATGGTAAGAAGTATGATCAGTCATTCTACTTTACCAGAGTCCCTCTGGGGTGAGGCTCTAAAGACAGCAACTTATCTCTTAAATCGGGTGCCAACTAAAGCAGCTGCAAAAACACCTTATGAGCTTTGGGTTGGGCGAAAGCCTAGTCTAAAACACTTGCATGTGTGGGGGTGTCCTGCTGAGGCGAGGCCTTATAAACCTCATGAAGAAAATTGGACTCTAAAACCATTAGCAGCTACTTTATTGGCTATGCCGAACGATCACGGGGTTACAAGTTTTATGATCCCACAAATAGGTCAATATTTGAGACGGGAATTGCAACATTTTTTGAGGATGTTGAGTTTGGGGGGAGAAATCCAGTTAGAGACATTGTCTTTGAGGAGGAAGCAGGAGTAATCCCACTTCCTACTACTACTTTTGACCAATTACAGGTTCCTATACCTGTCATTGCTCGAGAAGTAACTTCGGATCCTCAACCAGACAATGTTGTTCAAGATAATATAGTTAACCCCTCATTCAAGATGAGGTAATTGTTCCTGAGGAACAAACTCTACAACCTCAACCTCAAGAACCTGTGCCATTAAGGCGATCCACAAGAGAAAGGAGATTTGCAATTTCAGATGATTATATTGTATATCTCCAGGAACATGAGGTAGAAAATGGAATGTCGAAAGATGATCCAATCAACTTTCGTCAAGCCATGGAAAGTTCCAACTCTCATAAATGGATAGAAGCCATGAATGAAGAATATAAGTCTATGCAAGACAATAAAGTTTGGGAACTTGTCCATTACCAGTTGGTGCGAAGCCCGTAGGTTGTAAATGGATATTTAAAACCAAAAGGGATTCAAATGGTAATGTGGAGAGGTATAAGGCACGTCTTGTAGCCAAAGGCTTTACTCAAAAGAAGGAATTGACTTTAAAGAAACTTTCTCTCCAGTTTCTTCGAAAGATTCTTTTAGGACAATTATGGCGCTTGTTGCATATTTTGATCTTGAGTTGCATCAGATGGATGTCAAAACAGCTTTTCTTAATGGTGACATTAAAGAAACAATTTATATGGTGCAGCCAGAAAACTTTGTGTCAGGAGACCCAAAGAATATGGTTTGCAAATTGACTAAATCCATCTATGGACTCAAACAAGCTTCTCGTCAGTGGTACTTCAAATTTCATCAAGTTCTCACTTCGTATGGTTTTGAAACTAATGTTGTTGATGAATGTGTGTATCACAAGTTCAGTGGGAGTAAACACATATTTTTGGTTTTATATGTTGATGATATATTGCTTGCCACAAACGATATAAACTTATTGCATGACACCAAGAGATTTCTATCTAAGAATTTTGAAATGAAAGATCTTGGTGATGCTTCCTTTGTATTAGGAATCGAAATACACCGAGATCGTTCTCGGGGTATTCTGGGATTATCACAAAGGAGCTATATCGAAAAAGTACTCAATAGATTTGGCATGCAAAATTGTAAATCAGGTGAAACCCCGGTTGCTAAGGGAGACAAGTTTAGTCTCAGCCAATGCCCGAAGAACAGTCTTGAAATTCAAGAAATGCAGAAGATTCCTTATGCCTCGGCTGTAGGGAGTCTAATGTATGCTCAAGTATGTACGCGTCCGGATATTGCGTTCATAGTTGGCATGTTAGGCAGATATTTAAGTAATCCTGGCATGGATCATTGGAAAGCAGTCAAGCGTGTTATGCGATATTTACAGAGAACAAAGGAATATATGCTCACATATAGGAGATCGGATAAGTTAGAGGTCATTGGATATTCCGACTCCGATTTTGCTGGATGCCAAGACAGTAGGAAATCCACATCAGGCTATATTTATCTGTTAGCTGGCGGAGCAATTTCTTGGAGGTCTGCAAAGCAGACGCTCATAGCTTCATCCACCATGGCCGCAGAGTTTGTAGCATGTTATGAGGCATCAAACCAAGGGATATGGCTGCGGAATTTTGTCACTGGGTTGCGTATTTTGGAAGGCATTGAAAGACCACTTAAGTTATATTGTGACAATAAGTCTGCAGTTTTATATTCCAATAACAACAGGAGCTCGACAAAATCAAAGCATATTGATATCAAGTTCCTAGTTGTAAAAGAAAGAGTGCAGAGTGGACAGATTTCCATAGAGCACATTGGGACAAACTCCATGATAGCGGATCCACTTACGAAGGGACTACCACCCAAGGTCTTTCATGAGCACACTGCTCATATGGGTGTTGTTCTATTTGAGAACATTTTGGTTTAGTGGGAGTTTGTATTTATATTACTGCTTTATGTCAGCCTTGAGTTTTATCTATGTAATTAGATTAATTTCTGCAGAAATGAAGTATTCAGTTTATTACACTCTGTTACGTATTGTGAAGTATTGATCTCAATAAAGTTAAGTAGGACCAGTTGGAAATAGGCATGTATGGATCACATACATGTAATTTCCATGCTACGCATCCATGATTGATCTATGTCATTTAGCTGTATTAGTATACGTGACCATTGGTGGGTCGAGTTACGATTGATGTAACGAAGACCGCTTTGATCCTATATTAATATAGTTAATGGACAAGATTGTTTGGATACCCTCAGTTATGATAACAAATTTCTGAGCTCACTAAAGTTAAGCACATTTTTCAGGATACATATGTGGTCCAGTGGGAGATTGTTAGATAATGTCTCAATGGGACCACATAATTAAATGTGGTGTTATCATTTATAAGAAGCCTACAATTTAAGTGATTCAATTTAGTTAATAGGCTTAAGGGTATATGTGTATGGACCTAATGTGTAGATACTAGTTGATAATTTCTATTTCTATGAGGGGCAGAAATAGAAATTAAAACATATTGGTTAAAGTTGGTTTTCTTTCCTTAAACTGCCACACCGTTTCATTTTTTGAAAACCAATTTCAACCTTTAAAAGGTTATGGTCCCTATTCCTTCCAATGGTGAAAGAACTGCCATTTTTCTTCTAAATCCTCTCAAGGAGAAACATAAGGCACCAAAAGGGAAAGGATTAGAAGGCAATAACATAATCAATAACAAAGAGTTTATTGATAATCACGCTTCCGTTTAATCGTTCATCGATGGATTCGGGTATGTCATTTTGTCTTGATTTCTTGATGATACACACGGTAAATGATCCAAAGTATAAGGTTTATGTTCTGAAATTTATGTTAACACTATGGTAACATTCAATTTATTATATATGATTTTGACATTAACAAATAATATTGAGGGTAAATGTGTCAACTAATTTCCCACAATTAGAACCATATGTACCATAAGTCTTTTAAATAAGACTTATAAATAATTTTACTTATAATTTATGAGGTGGTTATTGTATTATATTTGTTTCATCAAATGATGAGTTCTTTGTTATGTTGGTTGGTTGTTGGGTTGATAAATACCAGAAGTTTCAACATTTTAAGAATTTTTTTTTTTTCTTCTCAATCTTAATTGATACACGTGACTCTTAAAAAACAAATCTTAGTGACAAGTGTCTATGCCCCATATACAAGAAAAAGACATACACAAAACAAAAAAACAAAAACAAAAACAAAAACAAAAACAAAAACAAAAACGAGACACTTTTATATTTATTTCAAAATATTTTTTACTAATTTCATAATTCTTTTAGCCTTTGCACGTTTTAAAATAAATTTTCCACCAATTCCGATATTATTTGCTATTAAAATAAAAAATTAAAACGAAAAAACCTCGTTACTCAGGACGTGATGTTCCTTTGATTGATTACCAAAGAAGGTTGAGAAGTTTAGGTCAATCATTGGGCCTAAACGTAATTCCTCATCCATGCGCATGCAAAGTTAACCGTAGTGATTCATTCCTTAAAAATAGAGTTCTAATTAAGTTCTAATGATGTATAAAAAAATAAAATAAAATAAATAAAGTCAAAACATCACATTATATGAGACCCACACACATTAGAGTTATTAGAGCTTATTTTTTAGAGTTTCCAAACATTTTCTCAAAGTTAAATACAAAAATATTTGGAAGTTTTAAAATAAGTACTTAAAAGAAGCTTTAATTGTATGCGCCCTATAGTGATATGATGTCTAAACTTGTTTTTTATTTTTTGAAAAATATTTGAGAAGAGCTCTAAAGGAACTTTAGGAGTGGGCTCCCAATTGATGTGATGTTTTGACTTTTTTTTTTTTTGAATTTTTACATTATTATAATTTCAAAATTAAGAGATGTATCATTATTTTTTTTATTTTTTTATTTTTTATCCTGCCACATTAGTAGCACTTTACCATTAGAGTTATCTATCATCACCCGGAAAGTGATAGAGATCTCTAGAAGTAGAGCTCTAAATTGAGTTCTACTTGCGTAGCGCAAAAAAAAAAAAAAAAAATACAATACATCAATGGGTGAGCCCCACCTATTAGAGCTCTTATTTTAGAGTGACAAAATATTTTTATAAATTTTATTACGACTATTTTATGAAGCTGACATCAACTATGATGAAACAAGTGCATTGGCCTATTTTGAGAATCTAAGTAAAAGTCAATTTTTAAAATTTTTAAAACTTTTTTAGACCACATTATCTATCTATTTCTTAACATATATTTTTTAAAAAAATTAAAAAAATCAACTTTTAACCTACTCCTAAAACAATCACTTCAAATAAGGGGTAACTATAGTAGTGGAATTCAAGAAAAATATATATATTCATAAAAATTTATAATTATTTATTTTAAAATCCTATTAATGTGATATTTTCTTTTCAAATAATTTAATATGAGCTCTAAAGGAGCTCTAAGAGGTGGGTCCCACCTATTGATGTGATATTTTTATTTTTATTTTCATATCATTAGAGCTCCAAAATTAAGAGGATATATCATTTTTTTTTTTTTTTTAAATCTTGCTACATTATTAGAGCTCTGTTTAGAGTTCTCCATCATTACCCAGGAAGTGATAGAGAGCTTTAGAAGTTGACATCAACTATGATGAAACACAATAGTGATTGGTACTACTAAACCACCACTAATGAGGTAGAAAATTACAAAAAAAAAAAGAAAAAAAAAAAGAAAAAAAAAAGCATAGCAACATTGTGGCAGTGGGTGGGGCCCACTGCCACATCATTAGTGCCACCACTAATTAGTGGTCTCCAACATTTTTGGATGAAATTTTGAGAATCCGCATAAAAGTCAATTTTTAAATTTTTTTAACTTTTTAAGATCACATTATCTATCTACTTTTTTCAATTTATTTTTTATTTTTTATTTTTTATTTTTTATTTTTTTAAAAATTTTTTTAAAAAAATCAGCTTCTACTCCCAAAACAATTGTTTCAAATAAGGGGTAACTACAGTAGTGGAATTCAAGAAAAATATATATATTCATAAAAATTTATAATATAAAAATTTATAATTATTTTTTTAAAATCCTACTGATGTGATATTTTCTCTTCTAATAATTTTGGAAAAATTATATATATATATATATATATATATAAGTTTGACTCTTGTAATAATAATAATAATAAAAAAAAAGTTTGAGGGTGTCTAAAGAGGTGATTATTCGATAGTCAGGAAGCATAGTTACGTGGTGTTTTATGATAGTATGATTAATAAAAAATGTGCATCATTGATTATTTGTGTTGGATAATTGATGAATATGAAAAGATATAATGAATGATGATTAGTGAGGAAGAATGACCATATAATACTCTTAGGGCATGTTTGATTGGGTGAATTAGAGCATGGGATTGGGATTATTAATCCGTGGGCCCAATTATCCTATATTTGTTTTAACATTTTGGTTTAGGATTATTAATCCAACAAATTTGTAGGATTATTAGTAATAGGGTAGGGGTGGGATTATTAATCCAATGGATATTAATCCAATTGGATAGTGAATACCACATTAATTTAATAGGATTATTAATACTTCACTATTAATCTTGTGAATCAAACATGACCTTATAGCATGTTTGATTGGGTGGATTAGAGTATGAGATTGAGATTATTAATCCGTGGGCCTAATTATCCTATGTTTGTTTTAACATTTTTGTTTAGGATTATTAATCCAATGGATAATTAATTCAACAAATTTGTAGGATTATTAGTAATGGGGTAGGGGTGGGATTATTAATCCAATGAATATTAATCCAATTGAATAGTGAATACCACACTAATTTAATAGGATTATTAATACTTCACTATTAATCTTGTGAATCAAACATGACCTAAGACTATTAGCCCTGTTTGGTAGAGCTGTGGGAAAGTGCTTATAGCTTATGCCTAAACAGCTTATAGCTTATAACTTTCAGCTTAAGCTGATTTCCAGCTTATTCTTAAAGCATCTCCTGCCCCACTCAAAAAATAAGCTGATTTCTGACTTCCACAAAACTATAAGCTATAAGTTATAAGCTAAACCAAACACATCAAAATAACTTAAATTAAGCTGAAAGCTGAAATAAGCTGTAAATAATTTCTGCCAAACAGGCACATTATATGATTTTCTGTCTACAAAGTCAACTTTGATGGTGCTTGTTTTGTGACGAATGGTCATATTGGTGTTGGGATAATTGCTAGAGAAGGCTTGTGCCACGATGGAGGTTGGTTGTAGGGCTGTCAATGGATCGGATTTAATCCGAATCCGACCCGAATCCGATCCGATAATCCGAATCCGTTTCCAGAAAAATCCGATCCGATAATCTGATAATCTGAATCCGTTTAATCCGTTTATTAAACGGATTGAACATGCAAAAATCCGATCCGATCCGATAATCCGATAATCCGATCCGATTATTATCAATTTGAATAAAAAACACAAAATGAAATTTTTTTTTCAAATTATATAAAATTGTAGCTCAATAAATAAATAAATGGATCGGATTCGGATTATCGGATCGGATATCCGAAATCTTCGGATTCGGATTCGGATATCTATAATCGGGTATGAACTAAACGGATTCGGATCGGATTCGGGTTTGTCTTAATCGGATCGGATTCGGATTTTGACAGATCCGATCCGAATCCGATCCATTTACAGGCCTAGTTGGTTGTATTGAAGCTTGGGCGGCCCTCAAAGCTACCCAATTTGTGCTTGAATTGGGGCTGCTCAGTGTGATTCTTGAAGGGACTCTCTTTCAGTTGTTCGTGCTTTGAATTCTTCGGCTGAGCAGCTATCTTCTTTTGGATATTTTGTGACTTCTACACGAGCTTTTGCTACAACATTTTCGTGGGTGGGAAGTTCAGCATGTGCGTCAGCAATGGAACTTGGTAGCACATTGTCTCGCTCGAATGGCGGTGGAGTTGGCTAGTCCGACAGTTTGGATGGAGGAGGTTCTGCCCTCGTTGTGGCCTTTGATTCTCAGTGATGCTTTGTCTGATCCTTGATCTTCATTGTTTTCTGCTATTGGTTTTATGCTTTCTAAAAATAAAAATTAAAAAACAAACAAACAAATTAGGAAGGTATTTAGAATTATCTAAATAAATATACTTTTTGAATTTTTATAAAAAGATATGTAAAAAAATAAAGAGATGATATTACCTAAAAAACACGAAAATATAAATTAAAAAAAAGTGCACTTTTGCGGGGATGCCAAATAGTATCCAAAAAAAAATTTAATTTTTAATTTTATCAATTTAAATTTTAATATTTTAATTTGTTTTTAATTTAAACTATCTATCTATTTTTGTTAAGTAAAACTAACAAAAAAAAAATATTTTGGTCATTAAACTAAATGTAAGTATACATAAAATGTCTTAAATATATATTTTTTTGTTGAGTTTAATGATTAAAATATTATTTTTTGGGTCAATTTTACATATAAAAATAGATGAATAGTTTAGATTAAAAATAAATAAAGATCATTATTTAAATTGACAAAATTAAAAAATTAGAGCTCATTTTATTACAAAAGCCAAATTCTAAGGGTTATTTTTCTCTCTCTCTCTCTCTAATTTCTCCAATAATTTTCTTTTTCCACAAGAAAAATAATTTAGAATGTCATCCAGGTCTATATTGAAGCTGCTTTTTTCTTTCTTTTTTTATTTTATTTTATATATATATATATATATTTTACAGCGCAGTATTTAATCTTTTAAATATTGCAGACATCAACGTTTTTGTAATGTCGTTGATCCAACCATAATTTTCTTCTATCCCATACAGAACCAAAATTTTATATATGTATGTATAAAGAAAATCTCCAATGAATGAAAATTTACCCATAAATCTTATATGGGGAATGTCGATCCATTTAATTTTAAGAGTTTTCTTATGAGTCAATTATTCTTTTTTGTTTTGAAAAGTTGTATTTATTTGATTTAGTACCATTTGAGTTTAAGTGAATGCTCTTTTGTGATTATTTTTTTATTTTCTGATTTGTTTTTGGGATGAGAATGGAATGGTGAACTGTGACTTTTTGGGGGGATTGATGGTTGAAGTGTTGGTTATCGAGTATGGAAATCTATATTTATGGTAGTGTGATTTTCTGGTATTACATTAGAGTGTTACGTTTAGAAAAAGTACAGTAAGGATTTTTTGTATGTTACATTGATTAGAGTATTACGTTTGGAAAAAATACACTAAATAATTTTTTTGAAATTGTTATGTTTGAGAAAAGTACACTAATGAGTTTTTTAGTGTGTTATATTAGAGTGTAATATTTGGGAAAAGTATACTAAGAATTTTTTTTAAATGTTACATTGTTATGTTTGAGAAAAGTACACTAAAGAGTAATTTAGTGTGTTATATTGGAGTGTTACATTGAAGTGTTATATTTGAAAAAAATACACTAAAGAGTTTTTTTGAAGGGTTACATTTAGTAATTTCAATATTACGAAAAAACTCATATTTGCCCCTCAACATATAACGCATGAGTTTATAGTTGACCCTTTATATAATTCACACTAAAGTGAGATCTTTGGGTTTACAAGAAAAAAAGGACTAAATAGTTAATAAAATCACTATTTAAGATTTATTCAACTTGTTTTGTTTTGATTTTCATAATTATTGATCCTTCACCCATAATTTTATATATTTATTAAACAAATAGCTCTTGAGAGATTATTCGAGACAAAACTCTATGCACTCTCATAAAAAAAATAAAAAAATAAAAAAATAAAAGAGTTTGTAGAGCTTGATCCTTGCACACATTTTCTTTTATTTACAAAAATTGCTCAAGTTAAAAAAGGGAAGAAGAAGAGATTAGAAAGAAAAGAAGACTATAAAGAGAGAAAAAAGAAGAAGATAAGATTAGTGTATTTTGACCAACCAAAATATTAGTTATAATTGTCTTACATGCCTAATAGACCAAAAAGAGATGAATATGAAAATAAAAGGTTGGTATTGTGTAGCCCTCTTATCATGCTTTCATTCTTTGACTTTTAATGCAAAAACAAGTGAAATTGATAAGTTGCTTCAATTATTGCAACCATGGCTTATTTTGTTATCACAATGAACTTATCAACCATTGGTTTAAGAAATAAATAGTAATTAAAATATAAACAAAATTTTACATATAACTTTTTTAAATATTTCACTTTTTTTTGTCAACTATGTGAATCTGCCCAACAAATTACACATATACATATAGACTCGAAAGGGTCTTATTATTTTTTTAAATATTATGTACTGTACATGTACATATATATAACAATTGTTGTGTGGATATAGATAGAAAATGATAAAAATAGGTTTTTCAATTTATAAAATTAATTGTTTTGAAATATTTCTAGTGATTTTTAGATAAATACTTTATGCTTTGACTAGCATTAATAAAAGTTGAAAACCAATAAAAATCTATCAATATTTTCTTAGGATTATCAGAATGAGATGATGGGATCTATTTTGATTTTTTTTGGTTTTTCTATTGAAAATTATGCACATCTCTTTCCTATATTATTTTTGTTTGATTTTTAATACACATATCTATGTATTAGATCTACATAGACCTCATTTAGTATTAGCAACAGTTCTTTTCTCTTTTTTTTTTTTATTTTTATTTTTTATTTTTTATTTTTTCAATCTAAGACTTTTCTTTTTTCCTACTTTTCTTTTTATCTTTATTTATTATATAAATATAATTAATTTTTCAAAAGACATTATGCTAACTTTTGTTTTTTCTTCCAAAATTGTCCATGCTTGATCTTCCACAATTCTACCTCCAAATTTGAGCAGTCTTCAATTTTGCCAAAATAGGCCCAAATCTTGGGCCAGTTTGTCTCCAATCCAGTGTTTTTGGATTGGATTATTCAGTCCAGGGTCATGATTCATGAACAGAGACTCGCACTTCAATGATTTGAACAGTTCATTTTTATTGTTCTTTATATATAAAGAAGTTGATTTAATAATCATAATTATATGATTTTATATATACTTTTAAAAAATAAATGATTTATTTTAAAAATACATTTGTCCATTCTAAATTTTTTTTTTTCTGGATTTATTTTACACACAAAAACCTAAAAATAGAATAATTCAAATCATTAGATAGGACCAATGGCATGAACTAGAACTCGACCCATCCAAATTTCGGACCTGAGAAAATCTAATCCATAAGAAAATACCATTTCACATCTCTTGTGTGATAACATTTTTGTACTCTTAAACCTTTTTTTTCCCCTCAATAAATTGAATTCATTCTTTATTTTCACATTAAGATGTTTAATTTTGATACAATATTGGAGCTAGGGCTCTCCTCTTCCCGTCTCTGTCTCATGGCCTTTAGTTTTAATTTTTTTTCTTCTTTATTTCAAAATCAAGAGATAAAGGAATAAATCAACATGAGATAATGAAATCATAATAATAAAAATGAAACATAATACATAATAGAGAAGAGAGAAACCCCAAAAAATACATGAGAATAACACCTATATGCTCACCTGCTTACAAAATTTTTGGCCAAACAGACCGTGATTTTATAATCCGATCATTTGAACATATATTTTATAACCCAAGTTTTATAACTATTGGTATTAATTTAGACTGTATTTGATTTATAAATTTCGGAATAGATTTGGAAAAGAAAAGAAAAAAAATAGATAAGATGTGAATTAAATATAATTATATTTCATACGCTTTCACCGTTCTCTTTCCAAATTTATGAACCAAATACAATCTAATAATCAAAACTTTTGTATGTTATTAGAATGTCAAGACTTAAAATTTTTTTTTTTTTTCTCTTTTATGTACAAAAAATATATATAAAAAAAATCACATGGTGAAATTGGAGCAGTGAAAGTGTGGTGGGCCCATCACTGTCTGAATCCAAACTGACAGATATAATGGATAACGGTCAGTTGATGATGGGGATATGTATGCAGATCAGGTTTTCTGGGCTCCAGGACCACAGGTTTTAATACATTGGCCCAAAACAATTTCAATTGAGGCCCAATTAGTCAGCTTCCAAATAATTTTCGGCCAGTCGGGCTGAAAAATTGAATTTAAATTGAGGTTGGGCTTGATAAAAGCTTCTAAAAGGCCCGTGTCTGAGTCAATTTGGTTTTTTTTTTTTTTTTTAGAGTGGGATCTTATACGAATGGAATTCACCTTGCTATGCAGAGTACTGTTATGTATTTTTGTGATAATATTATGTATATTTTTCATTAAGATGTTTTTAAATCACAAATTATTATAATTCTTATAAAAAGATTACGTAATATTTGTTACAAAAATATATAACATGTAAAAAAATAAAAATTGCATAATATAAAAGATATCAAAACTACAATTTTTTTTGAACTAATCAAAACTACAATTTAAATGATTTTTTTTTAGAGGGGCAAATAACGGCACAAAATTGGCCCTCCAATGAAATTAACTGTGGCCAGGGAAAATCATTTAGCCTTTTGATTTTAGAGGCATATGTTAGCAATGATGTCAAATATTTGAACTTTTTTGCAATAAAAGGTGTCTATGATTAATCAGATATAAAGTGATAACCTGATTAATATGGCATATAGCATCTATGTGGCATAAATTTTAAACATAAAAATGTCGTACGTTCTATTCAATTAAATGGACTAGAAAAAAAAAAATCAAAAACAGATTAAAATAAATTAAAAATAAATCAGGCTATTTTTACTGACCATTTTAAGATTTTTTTTTTTAAAACTTTTTAAATTCTTCTATACTAAACGGGCCGAAAAAGTAAATTAAAAAAAATCATTACAGACAAAAAATAAAGAAAAAAGAGTGATTTTTTTTTAGCTAGATGCCTAATCTAGGGGTGTAAAATCGGACCACCGGCCCGCAACCCACCTGAAGTCCCCCTGTGGCCCAGCTCGGCCCGGCCAGGTCCAAGCCCAGCCCGTGACCTTGGGCCTAGGATAGGACTGTGTGTTTTGGGGGCCGATTGGCCTGACTTGCTCCAAGGCCCGCCTGAGGCCCAATGTTGTTTTCAAGCTATTTTGGTAAAAAAAAATAAATTTTTGGTAAAAAAAAGAAATTAAAAAAAAATTGTTAGCTCCGGTCAGTAGTAGAGCCAGGAAATTAAATCAGGAGGGGCACTTATTAATTACAGCTTTATTTTTTTTTTCATAACCAACAATAAGAAGATAATAATAATTTTTGAATTAATATTAAGTACAAAAAATTAAATAAATTGTTACAAAAGTATTTCTCGAGTAAAATCGAAAAGAAAGTATTACGTATAACTAATGTATCATGGACAATGTAAAAAAGTCATATATTTAAGTCGTAAAATAAATTATATAATGGTAAGATAAATCAATTTTTTTTAAAATTTGAGTAAAAATTCCATATAATAGTGATATCACGTACATATGATATCACCAACAAATAGTAAAGCAACATATGAAGGGTGAACTCCACATGCAAATATAACTAATACTCTAGTAATTTTTACATATATAGTGAGATTAATTATATTTGCATATCAATAATGATAGATATTACCTTTATATTGAGATTTTTTCACAAAATTTTCATACATAAAAATATAATTTGTTGTAGTCACTTCATTTTCAATAAAACAATTACTATTGTTTTCATAAATTTAAAAACGCCCTTGATATTTTATTCTAAATATTATTTTTGTTTAAAATTTTATTTATATACATGTATAAAAATAAATAAATAAATAAATATTTGAAAAATCCAGGGGGGGCACGTGACCCTCCTAGTCCTCATGTGGCTTCGCCACAGGGTCCGGCCAAAATCCACTCCAAGTCCAAGCCTAGGCTCACCGCTCAATTTTGAGTGGCTTGGGCTTGGGCCAAGATTTTTCCCATGTGAGCCGGCCCGTCCCAAAAATTATCGAGAGCCCACGAGGCTCGAGCTGGGCCAAGACCGAATTTACACCTCTAACCAGATCAAACTTGAGCAACACAATAGCTGTTAACCCTTTCACACAGATTAATAATTATTTGCAAATAATTTTTAATGCAATGTAAAGATTGATTAATGATAGTTTAAAGTTGTATTTGAATCATAAATTTGAATAAAAATTTAAAAAATAGAAATATATTTTTTGTTTCCCTTTTTAAATCTATATCTAAATCTGTGATCCAAAATTGTCTAAATTAGTTATATTTTCTAGTTTAAACCATCCATATAACACTAAGAAGGTAGAAAACACCGGAAAAATGTTCCCTGGTCTAAGATTACATTAAATTTTGTTCCAACTAATCAAGATTAGGAATGCAAATGAATTGAATTGAGCCAAGCTTTTAAGGGCACAAGCTTAATTCGTTTGCTGATCGAGCTAAAAAATTCAACTTAAACTCAGCTTGACTTATTTATTTACTTAATCAGTCGATCTAAACTTATGAAGAGCTCAGTTCATTTACAACCCCTAATCCTGATAAACCAAATAAGCATAAAGAGTTTGATATTTTACTTTTTTAGAATCCACCTCCTCAATGCCAAAGTTTGGCCTAATGGATAAAGTGTTTCCTTATCAGGATGTTTGAGTTTAAGTCTTATTTATTGTGTAATGCTGTTTTTTCGATAAAAAAAATGAAACCTCAACCATACTTTTTCTCAAGAACTTGAGTCATGACAAAGTAAAATCTCAAAATCTGTTTAATGATTTAACAAATTATAATTAATTGATACCAAAATTAACGTGTTAATACAAAAATTAAGAGGATTTAAAGCGATGCCCATCACTGCTAAAAAGCCCTCCAAGCTGTTTAAGGGTCATTTTTGACTCCAAGAACGGTTCAGAGGTCATTTTCTACAAAAGGCTTCAATTTATTGGAGTGATCAAATCTGTGATAGCCACAAGGAAATGAATGAGACATCTTGTCCAAAATTTTGATAAACAGCCTTTAAATCCTACGTGAAACGTTATGTACTAAAAGAAAAATAAAAATAAAAAACACAAAAAAATGTTCATAATTTGAATATGTTTAATGTAAATTTAGATTAATGTGGAACAGTGAGTTACATTTAGAATAAATTTAATTCATACAATTAAATTTTTGATATTTTTCTAAATATATTTTTTAGATAAATAAAATCTATTGCATAGTGAATTAAAAGTTTGTATGATAATTGATCTTTTTTAAAGGTTTTTTTTAATTACAAAAAGACATAAAAATATAGAGAAAATAAATTGACTTTTTATGGTGAATTTTTAATTTTATGACTAATTTCATCTTCCCAAACGTTTATACATCATAAAACAATAACATGTCTACAAAAAAATTATTGAGAAAAATATTTAATATATATATATATATATTTATCTATAGACCACATTATCTTTCATTTGGGATACTTTTTTAGATACAAATTCTAAGTAGATAACATTTTTCATATCAACAATGATTCATCCCCTCTTTTCCCCCCACCCCCTTTGACCCCCTCTCTCTCTTATTGGTCCCCTTTTCTTTTTCTTTTTCTTTTTTTTTTTTTTTTCCTGCTCCTCCAATCACTACCCGCCACGTGGCAAAGGAGGTGAGGGGGTGACCCCCAAAAGGGGGTCCCAAGCATTATTTGACCTTTGTTAGATAAGCCAAACACGTGCAAGTGATACCATATTGGGTCTTGCTACATCCCCCTAATCCCCCTAATTTCCATATCAAGTAAAAAAAAAAAAAAAAAAGAAAACAGTTTCCTAAAAAGGAAATTAGGGGGATTAGGGGTGGGGATTTTAGGGCTCCAAATCATTTCCCATACCATATTAAAGGAAAATGATTAGTGGCCCTAAAAATTGTGGCCCAAATGCCCCTAATTGCCAATTTTGGTAACTTTGTTTTTTTTTTTTTTTTTTTTTTTACCTGATAGCGAAATTCGGGCCATTAGGGGCACCCAAATTCGGGCCCCCTAGCATTGCCGCATATTAAATTATTAATTACTAATTCATCTAAAACTTATGCTTTTAGAAAAAAGTAATTTTATTTTTTATATTATATTTTCAACAATATATATACAACTGAAAATTGAAAAAAGAACAAAAGGATGAGACTTAAAAAATTAGGATAAATTTTAAATACACCTCCTCAACTTTGATTAAAATATAAATTATTCCATATGATTTTCGAAATTACATTTCACTCTTGAGGTTTCTAATTTTATAACAAACCGTCTTTTTTTATTAATAAATTATAAAATCAATTAACAGTTTTTAATGATATTAGAAATATGTTTCAATAAATAGTTTAAGTAATTTTATTATTGTATAGGAAAACAATTATGAATTTTATTTTGTTAGTTAATTTTGTTGAATAAATTTTTTTGACAAAGGGGTATTTATAATTTTTTAAATCATAGGGACAATTTATATTTTAAACAAACCTCAGGAGGTGTATTTGTAATTTATCCTAAAAATTAACATATAATCTAGGGATACTTAGCGGATATTCCAATCTGCCCAAACCGACCGAACTGAACCGAATCGATCCGTCACAATTTGGATGAATGCGTAATGACGAGCGGACGATTTCAGATTGATTTTTTTTTCAATCTGCCTAGTTTTGGACGGATGACGGATTTGAGGTTCCATTAGTCGCACTCGAACCGCCAAATTGCGATCACTCTTAGTAATTTTTAAGATTTTGTATTTTTAATTTATTTAGATATTCTGTTTGTGTTTTCAATTGAAAAATAATTTAGATATTCTATTATGTTTTCAATTTGTTTTTAATTTGAAAATCCTTTTATCAAATGACAATTGTTGATATTTGGTATTTTTGTGTGAAAAATATAAGGCTTAATTTTGTCATATTTAAAAAAATCAAATCAAATAGTTTTTGAAAGAAAAAAAGTAATGACATAGTTTTGATAATATATGGTTTTCTTATAGAAAAATGCTTGAGACCTCCATTTTTTGGAGACCCCCATAACCCTCACTGGATCTCTACCATTGATGTATGTGTAGGACCCACTCATGTATGTATAGGGTCCACACCAGCAATAGTGGAGATCCAAAGGGGGTTGTGGGGGTCTCTAAAAAATGAGATCTCAATCATTGTTGTTTTCTTATATGTATTTATTATTAGTATTTGAAAATTTATTTGATAATCTTTTAGTTATGTTGAATTGGATTGTTATCCAAAAAAAAAAAAAAAATATTGACAAATTGTTGTATTGTATTCAAAATTTGTAAAAGTTTAAACTGCCAAATCGATTCACATTCATCTACCAATCCACATCCACCAATCTAGCGAACAGAAGCAGATTGATTTTTTCTAATCTTCCAATATGACAGACGAATGATGGATTGAAAGTTCTTTGACCGCAACCGAATTGCAAGCACCCCTAATAGAAACACTTTTCTTTTTTAAAGATAAAATTGCCTATATCTTATTCTTTACAAATTCTGTGCACTTTGTTCTTCCTCCGAGCTAGGAGCATATTGAAGTTTTGCCTATTTTGAGAAGATGGTAAAAAGTAATTTTTTGACTTTTAACCAAACTTTTGACTTTTTTAGACAAATGATTTGAGAAGTTGGTAAAAAGTTACTTTTGATTTTTTTGATTAATATTTATTTATGATGTCAAATCATAATAAAATGACCAAACTACCCCCATTTGTTTAAAATATTTATAACTTTACCCATGTAACACATTTTGACCCATGAAGGGTATAATTGTAATTTCACCATTGACTAAAAACTAACTTTTCAAATAATTTTTTTTTTAAAAAGCCACCTTTTAACTTTTACTACAAATAAAAAAAAAAAAAAAAAGTACCTAAAAGCTAACTTCCTAAAACAAGCCTTTGATAACTTGGGTTTGTCAGGGTAGTTTAGCTTACAAGGGAAATTATTTGGTATTCCTAGGGCAAGTTGAGGTAGTATCTTAACTTAATTTTTATTGATTAAAATAATAAATTTATCATCTTTTTATTTTATTTTAAGAGATAATTAAACAAGTATTTAATTATGAAAGGTGTGAAGCAATAATCAAGGCTACTAAATAACTTCTCCTGGTTAGGACTCTATTCAATCATTCACATAGGATCACCCCTTCCTATCATTCTTCCAAATTGTTTGACGTAACTTATGGAGTTGTTTTTTAATTTTTTATAAAATTATTTAATGCAGTTTTTATTTATAATTTATGAGGTAAAATAACTTAGATAAATTGAAATAAAGTTAATTATTGAGGAGTAGAAAAGAGATCCCCCCCAAAAAAAAAACAATTTGAAAAGTCTTGCTTTAATATTATTTTTTGATGATATATTTCATTTACTTATTTTTATGGGCGAGTTATACTAAAGTTTCTATAATTTAAAACTCGTGTCACTTTAATTTTTAATTTTTTAATTGTGATATATTTTACTTTGAATTTTGAATCTTGTTCTAAATAAGAACAATTGAAGATATCATTGCTTAATTTAAGGATAAAATTATCAATTTGATAAAATATAGACTAATTTGACAAAAATAAATGTCAAAAAAATATTTTTAAAATTTTTAAAATTATTTCTACCCACAAAAGATAAAATTATGTAAAATTGATAAATATTTTAGACATTTATTTATTTTACCAGATTAATTTTTATTATGTGTTTGGATGATGATCATGTAATGGGTGATTGTTAGGATTTTAATATGTAATCGATATATTTAATAAATGAAATGCTTTTAGTTTTGAATTTTTTGATTTAATAGATTGGTTTAATAATGATATCAAAGCTATCGTCATATTTGACTTTTGAAAAAATAGAAACTAATTTAATAAAAATAAAAACAATCACTCATTACATGATCATCATCTAAACATATAATAAAAATTAATTTGGTAAAATAAATAAATAAATAAATATCTAAAAGATTTATCAATTTTATATAGTTTTATCTTTAATGGGTAGAAATAATTTTTAAAAATTTAAAAATATTTTTTTGGCATTTATTTTTTTCAAATTAGTTTATATTTTATTAAATTGACAATTTTTCCCTTGAAATTAAGTAATGATATCTTCAATTGTCCTTATTTGGAACAAGATTTAAAAATTCAGAATCAAATATGTTATAATTGAAAAGTTAATGACCAAAGTGACACAAGCCCCAAACTATAGGGACTGTGAGTATAATTCACCCTATTTTTATAGTTGAAAAACATATGTGTATGTGTTGGAGAAGTAGTAGTGTTTTTTTTTTTTAACTAATTTTTTTTTTAACTAATTTTTTTTTAACTTTAAAAAAAAAAAAAAAACTCTGTGGAGGTATCATAGGCCTTGTTTGTCATAATTTAAAAAAGTCAAAAGTCAAAAAATTACTATCCTATTTAAGTCACATCAATTTATTTAAATCACATCACATCTCTATTACATCACTTCAAACCTAACCCATACTCAACCTATATTTTATAAAAAATTAAAAAATATACTTATTTAGATCATCTCAAATAATGTAATGGTTTCCGAAGACCCTGACTCTAGAGTCACCGGTTGACAATCAAACTTTTAATATAACCTAAAGACAGAGACACTCCACTAAGATAATAATGACTCCAAACAGATCCTACATCAAAATTCTAAGGCGTGTGAAAGAAGGCATAATACAGTCTGCGCCTCGATGAATCGAACTTGAGACACTTTGCGTGGGGGCAACACAAATTTCCACCGAACCACCACTCCCGGTGGTTGCAGTACTAATGGTTTGAATGCAAATTCTTAGCAAGCTGCAGTATTTGATATATTCAATGATGGTGTTTGGGAGGATTTTTTTTGATTTTTTTTTTACTAAAAGATAAATTAGTTATAAAAAAAAAAAAAAAAAATTCAAACAAAATATTATATCAAACCTCATAATCATTTCACTTTTTCTCTCACAAACATCACATTTAACCACAAAAAAATCTAAATATCTTTCCAAATACAATTTTTTTTTTTTCCAATAATATCTTACAACTAAAAAAATCTAAAAAAAACCTACTTTCCAAACACCCACATTAAAAGTTTATGAGATTTCAAGAGAAAATATCATATGCAACTACATTAGAGTACTAATGCAGAAGTAAGTTCAAAAAATAAATAAAAATAAAACAGTACTAATGCAGAAGATCAATGAGAATGAAACAAAACTCTACTTCGCTAGTTTGAGTAGAATGAAAAGTACTTGACATAAACAAATTATTGGACCATTTTAATATTTTTTATTTTTTATTTTTTATTTTTTGATGACTTTTTGTCTTATCCATGAATAGATGTTATTTGGAAGGTCGTGGACTTGGTAGTGAGTTAATATTTAGAGGTTTTGGACTCTCAATTTTCTCTAGTTTAATAGTCATTATTTTTGTGTAATTTGTAAGGTTCTAGTGGCCTATATATTGTTATTCTCATCTAATCTTTTCTAGACGAACTATTTTTACACTTAAGAGATTACTAGCCAAAGAAGAGTGTTTTTCTTGGTGGAGCTTTGGATTCATCATCTTGTGCAGAGTTGGCTTGGACCATACGA
Source organism: Camellia japonica (assembly GCA_030407325.1). NCBI lineage: Eukaryota > Viridiplantae > Streptophyta > Magnoliopsida > Ericales > Theaceae > Camellia > Camellia japonica. The sequence continues at coordinate 30,712,138 of JAPPVO010000031.1, forward strand.
CAAGTGGTCGGACTGTTGTATCCTGGAGGGGACAAGTCAGAGTTTAGTGACTGCTGCATCGGTATTTAGATTCTTCCTACCGCAGTGGACTTGATCTCCTTAAAATTGTTGGTGAAATACCAGAAAAATTATATTTTATTAATAAATAATGCAAAGAAAATGAAATACAAATAGATCAGGTGGTAAACCTCATAATAAATGGATTAATCCAAATAAGAACCAAGGTCCACCATCTCTACAAAATTTTACATGCTTTGTTGTGACAAAAGTGGGCATATTGCTCGAACTTGCAAATTTCGAAAACGTGCACCTATCCCAAAGGCTAATGTTATCAAGGAGCATTTGTGGCGATGATTATAGACATTTACATGGTTAATTATGCGGATGGTTGATGGGCAGATTCTGGTGCTAATAGACATGTTTGTTATGATAAAGTTTGGTTCAAGGTGCATACTCCCTTTGATAATGAGAAAACAATCATGCTTGGTGACTCTAGTCAAACCAAGATTTTTGAGAGTGGTGAGGTTGACTTTAAGTTCATCTCTGGACGTGTGCTTGCTTTAAAAGATATGTTTTATACACGGTCCATGAGGAAGAATTTGATGTCAAGTTATTTGTTGAATAAGGTTGACTTTAAGCAAACTATGGAATCTGATCAATATGTGATTACCAAGAAGGGTATTTCTGGGTAAGGGTTATGCTAGTGATAGGATATTCAAACTAAATGTTGAGATTAATAAACCATCTACCAATTCGGTTTATATGTTATTTTCTATGAATTTTGGCATACTCGCTTGTGTCATATTAACAGTAAATATGTGAGAATCATGAGTAGTTTATGATTAATTCTTAAATTGACAAATTTTTTTGAAAAATGTGAAGTTTGTAGTAAAGCAAAAATTACTAAAAGACCTCATAAAAGTGTTGAGAAAAATACCGAATTGCTAACATTATTTCATACTGATTTGTGTGAGTTTGAAGGAATTTTAACTCGTGATGGTAACCAATATTTTATCACTTTTGTTGATGATTTTTCAAAATATACAAACGTATATTTATTAAAAAACAAAAGTGATGCTTTTGAGAAATTTAAATAATTCCTTTTTGAAGTGAAAAATCAATTCGGTAAAAAAAATTAAGAGAATTAGAAGTGATAGAGGCCGGGAGTATGAATCTCTTGGATTCAACTCTTTTGTTCAATCATTGGGAATTATTCGTAAGACTACTCCACCATATTTATCTTCATCTAATGGTGTAGCTAAAAGAAAAAATAGAACGTTAATTGACTTAACGAATGCTATGCTTATTGATTCAGGTGCTCCCTCAAATTTTTAGGGCGAGGCTATTTTGACAGCTTGCCATGTGATAAATAGAGTACCACACAAAAAGACTAAAATTATACCTTATGAGTTGTGGCGGGGGTATAAACCAAATCTAGGTTATTTGAGGGTTTGGGACTGTTTAGTTTTTGTGAGGCTTGCAGATCCTAAACGACCTAAATTGGGTAAACGAGCTACCACTTGTACTTTCTAGGGTATGCGTTGCATAGTACAACTTATAGATTTTTTGATATGAAAAATAATATTATTTTTGAATCAGGTGATGCTATTTTTCATTAAATAAGTTTCCTTTCAAATCTAGAAATAGTGGGGGTCAAATATTTTTTGAAAATATTTTATCCATGTCTAGTTTTTTTTACTCTATCTCAAGTTTTTCAAGAACAAGAAAATTCTCAAATCTAACCAAGGAGGAGTAAACGAGCTAGAGTTGAAAATGATTTTAGCCTTGACTATTATCTTTACAATGTGGAAGAAATTCTTTTTTCGATGCAAGAAACTTTATTATCACCTAATGCTATTTTCTGGAGAGAGGCTGTAAATAATGAGATAGATTCACTACTTTCAAATAAAACATGGAAGCTAGTGCATTTACCTCCAGGTTATAAAGTTATTTTGTATAAATGGGTCCTCCGTAAAAAATTTAAACTTGATGGAACTATAGATAAATATAAAGCGAGACTTGTTGCTAAAGGTTTTAAGTAACAAGTTGATCTTGATTTCTTTGACATTTTTTCTTCGGTTATTAGAGTTATATTCATTAGATTGTTGATAGTAGTGGCAATAATTCATGATTTAAAAATTTATCAAATGGATGTGAAAACAGCATTTTCAAATGGAGATATAAATGATGAGATTTACATGGACCAACTCAAGGGCTTTGTGGAGCCTGGCCAAGAAAGCAAGTTGTGTAAGCAAACTAAGTCCCTTTATGGTTTAAAACAAACTCCTAAACCGTGGAATGAGAAATTTAATTCATGTATGCTTGAGAATGGCTATAAGACTAATGAATGTAATAAGTGCATATATTATAAAACTTGTGAGAATGCACATGTGATTATTAGCCTATATGTGGATGATCTACTTATCTTTGACTCTAATTTGTATATTATTGTAGACACGCCCGAACGTCCCGGGAAAATCCCGTTTTGTTCATTGGGCCTATTACAGTTTGGACTCAATGTCACGGTTCTTAATCTGATCTTGCAAAGTGCAATGCGAGATTGATAAATCACTAAACAGTCCAAATCCGACAAATCGTTTTGAAAAACTGATTTTTATAAAGAAGTGCCAAACATGGACTACTTTGCCAGATACAAAGTCGCCACCTAAATATTTTATTTTTGGGAAATTTAGGAAACCCTGACTTGTGTCTAAGGCCACGTGTCTGTCATCACCAAAGTTGCCTCGGCTCGGGAACTTGGGTACAAGAGGGGAAGGTCATGCAATGAGCACCCCCGCTCGCCCGATCAAAGATCGGCCTTTACTAACATGATATCTTGTTTTTGAAAACACATGTGCTCTTATTCCGGTTATTAACCTAGAATTACTATGTGATACGCACAGCATACAAGTATAGACTGGATCGCCTAAGTTGGAACAAAACATCTCATGTTTGTTTTTGAAAACGGTTTGCTACTCGCAAGTAGGCTAAAATGCGGATTTTGCCACCCTCAAGTGGGCTTAGAAAACATGGTGATTTGCCACTCTCAGGTGGGCTTAAAACTCGCAATCAATGAATTGTTCCAATTCAAGTAATCCAACTTTCATCCACAGGCATTCAGGCAGTTATATCATATAAGCAGTTAGCCTCATGGCAAGCATGCTATCATGGCAGTCACTCACACACATGCAAGGATGCTAAAGCATAAACACTCACCGAGTACTCCGAGCCAAAACAGAAACTAGTTAGTAATCAATGCATGATCCTAGTTCATGTTAAGATGGTTAATGCAACACACGCAAGAATACAACTAAGATAGGCTCGACTATTCTAAAATGGCATGTGAAATGCAACAAATAACACGCATTCAACTTGGAATTGAAATACGATGTAGTTAGTATGATGCGCCGAGCCCGGTGCATGCAAGACAGATGAATGGATGCAAATATGCAAGCATAAGGATGCTAATTGAAACATGCCCTAAAACTAACCATCGTAAGCGAGTAAATAAAAGGGAGAAAGAAATGGGGGTTGGAAGACATGCATCACACACAGGCACACTTATTACAACAGTTGGCCCTCTCGACGGAGGGTCTGAATAAATAATACAACACCAACTAGCTAATCTAATTAAGCTAGTTATTACACAACCAAAATGAATAATAAATTATAGCTAATTATTACACAACTCTAATTAATTAACAAACTAACCAAGTAAGCAATTAAACTAGCATGCAAACTACATAAATGCAGACTGCCTCAGCTCTGCCTTGAATGATAAAGGATGCATGCATACTCAAGTCGCCTTGTCGGGAAATCCATCGTGATGCCCCGGCTTGCCTTTGTTTGCAATTGATTTCAGAAATTTGCACAAAGCTCTAGAGAGATTAAACTCCACCCCGGGAAACTGTGGGAAGGCTGCCAACCAGCTTATAGGCATGGGAGACCAACTACCGACCACCTTTTGTGGTAGAAACCAAAGAAGGTGGTCAGCCTGCCAGAAAACCTGGTCGGTCGACCAGTTTCTTCTCCTGGATTCTGGTTTTCTGCAACAGAAGGCAAGAGAGAGGGATGGCAAAGTATTCGCAACACATGTGTGCACGACCACTCTCCCCATCATTGCATAAGCTCAAGGGAGTGTAGTCCTCGACCCTCGGGCCACCAATCACGCATTTCGATGCATGATGGCCGAGGAGCCGAATTACATGACTCAATGTGAAATGAATGTACATATAAATACATAAATGCCTAAACTCCATCATGTGTTAGTCAAGAGTGTCGGCGACCGAGAATTGAGGCACGTTTCATCACTTGGAGTATGAAACGTCCCTCGTTTCCCGTGTTTGGACTAACTCCTATTCCAAACACAATGCAACAAGTAGAATGGCATGCACAATGCAACCTCAAGGATGCAATCCTAAGGCGATGCAACCAAGTCATGCAAACACGCAAATGATGACGTGCAAACTAGCATACGCAATGCTACGAACTAACAATAGCATACTCAATGAACATGATACTATATGTCATACACAATGCACATGTGAAGACTATCATACACAATGAAGTGAAAAAGGTAAGCGCAATGCAATGATCAAACATGCGACAATGCGGCATACTCAATGCTATGAACTACAATGGCATACTCGATGCAAAATGGACTTAAACCAAAATGAATGGGCCTCAGCCACACCCAAATCAGTGGCCATACATGATGAAAATGAGGCAACAAAACACATGCAAACACGCAAGATGCAAGGGCCCAAAGCCTAGGGCACAAGATACAACTGTATGAAAGCATGGAAAAGATGAAATATGGCATACAACAACACATGTTCTAGCTCTGAAATGACATACAAAATGGTCCTGAATCATGCAAACAACTCATGTTATGCATGTTGAATGGCTCAAATACCGAAACTAGTGAAGTGCATTACACTAGAGGTGTGCAAAGCAATGCCCAAATGAACAAACCAACCCCAAACAGTCCCTATGCAGGCCCAAAACAGTGGCAAAATGGACTAAGATGATGGCTTGAAATACACAAAAATGAAACTCATGCAATGGCCCATAAATGAGGTATACAAGCACAACTCTCAAACGCATTTAAAGAGTGGAAAACATGAGAACATGGCACAAGTATAGGCTCTGAAATAACATGCTCAATGATGCCAAGACATGGAAACACCTCAAGTTAAGCATGCAAGAGGCTCCAAAACTCAAGGCTAGGCAAAGATATTACAATACAAGTATGCATGGCAAGCATCATTTGACCAAGAGGCCTCAAAACAGAGCTAAGGCAGCCCAAACTATGAGCAAAATCAGTTTGAAGTATGGCCAAAATATGCTAGAATCAATGGCCAAAACAACATGCAATGTAAGCTAGTGAGCATGGTTTACACTACAAGCATGTGAAGCATTCAAGAGGCCACTAAACCATCCAAAGATAGAGCTATGATATGCCAAAGAATGACCAAAAACCCACTGAAACATGACCAATACATGCAAGAATGACATGCTCCTTTGATAAGTTATGAAGAGGATTATTCTACACATGCAAGAGGCAAACATGAGGTGACCAAACTAGCCCTAGAAATAGTTTAGGCAGGTCCTAAAAGTCACTAAAAAGGGCCTGAAACAAGGCTTGGAGGTGTGCAAATGAAGGCTCCTTTGATAGGCCAAAATGCAAGCAAACAAGATCAAAAGAGAGAGGATCACCCCTCTCTGATTTAGGACCTCAAAACCACATGCCAACCACTGAAAATCCACTGGATTTCAGTGGCTAAAAGGCTAAGCAAGGACTAGCTCAAAGGCCCTATGGCATGGCACAAAACAAGGCCAAATGAGGCATGCAAGAGGGTAGAAGACCCTCAACACCAAAAGGGCCTTAAACAAACATCAAAAGGACCTCAAAACAAGACTTTTTTCAGTTGACAACAAAGCTCAAATATGCATGAAAATAAGGCTAAGAGATGGATCAAAATAAAGCTTAAAAGAGGGAAAAAGTGTGTTACCCTTGAAGCTCAGCAAGACAGCAACTTCTGGACTCAAAACCCAACTCCTTAACCTCTAAAAATGGCCTCCAAGAAGCTCCAAGTAATGGTGGAAGGGTTAGGCTATGAGGTGGGGTGCAATAGGTCAAGAACAACACCCTTTTTGAACCCAAAATGAAGAGATATAGAGAGAGATATATATTTTGCCTTCAACAAACTTCTCAACCCTCACAAAGGAGGGGTATGCCCTCCTTTATAGCCAAAAGGGACCAAAGCTTCTCAAAGAAGCTAAAAACCAAGGTTGAAGATCCTCCATACACGTGTATGGAGGATCTAGTCTGTGCCTTCCAGTTGGCACAGCTGGCAACAACTCACAGAGACAAAACTGGGGGAGGCAGGTGTAGACACCCCATTTTTGACCGTCCTCAAGACCTGGACGTCACCGCTTGAACACTCGGTGATTATCCATGTTCGTGTTCGTTTGGAGTTCCCGGAGTTCTCGGCTACGCGCCTTGCCTCAGGATCCCCGAACTTGATCGTTTGTGTCTGGTTTTGCAGCAAACACTTGTGCTTTGCCTTGGAGGGGCAGGGAATGCCTTGTGAGGCATCCCCACACACCACCGGCAGTGGCTAGAGGTCACCGGCTGGTTGATGTTGCCATCGGCACTATATTGTGCCGGTCGGCACTCTTTTGTGCCGGTCGGCAGTCAATTTTGTCAAAATGACAATTTTGCCCTGCCGACTACTGTGCAGTTGCTTTATGAGATATTTTTCAGCAGCTGTATGGCATTTGTTTCCCCTCCATACACGTGTATGGAGGGATGAGCCCTTTGGTAGCTTAACTTGTAAGCTTTGTTGCCTATAAGAGAAGGCTTCCTCCTCTTGGCTCAAGGTTGGGAGAAGTTTGGATTTTTAGACATTTTAGACAGAGAAGAAGCTCTGGTTTTAGGTTAGAAGTTTTGTATCTATCCTATCTCTCTTCTTCCCTCTTATTTGTACACTAGGTGTTTGTGACTTACTATTGCTCATCAACACCTAGTGTTTCACCTTCCTTTGGTTACTGAGGTTCTAAGGGCTGGTTCTTGGAGTTTTTGACTGGTTTGGAGCTCAAGGAGGCAACAAAACCACCATTGTTGAAGAAAGGCTTCAAGGGTAAGAAACTAGTCTTTTATTCCCCATTTTTGCACTCCATTTTTACATAGCTTAGAACTGTTTTTGTGCTTGGTGATCAACACATAAAAGTTCTGTTTTTTAGTCCTCTTGATAGTTTATTAAGAGTGTTTTGTGCTTTGGGAGGGTTTGACCACCCTTAGGCCTTGAAAAGGCCTCATTTTGTGCTATTTTGTGAGAGCTCCGGGATTTTGGTGTTGAGGTCTCTTCACCACTGAAATCTTGAGGGATTTCAGTGGTGAAGATGATGCTTTGAAGTCCCAAGAAGGAGAGGGCCACCCCCTCTCCTTGATGTCCTTGAAAAGGGCAAGTTTTGGCCTCTTAAGGAGCCTTATGTTCAAGTGTGTGTTGAGCATTCCATGGTCGTATTTTATGCTTATATTACCATGTTATAACTTTGTGTTAAGTTGGTTTTAGTACTCCTTGCATGTTTTGCATAGATGCTTTGTAATGCCTCTTTAGCCCTTCAACATGCATTAGGTTGTTAGCCCTTGTTCAAGCATGATTTAGGCTTAGATTCATGAAGCTTGTATGCTTATTTTTCCATGCTTTAGGTCTGTCCATAGTCGTTTGGATTGATTTTGGCATGTTTAGTATAGCTCCTTTGCATTTGTGGCTTGCCGGGCTTGTATGCCTCAAGTATGTGAATGTGTAGCATGTGTTGCTTGCGTTATTTTGATGGTTTGGGACCACCCTACATGCTATTTCAGTCCCTTTGGTGTGCTTGAATGCTTGCCTTAGACCCCTCTTTGTTGTCTTAAAAGGTTGTGTTGTATGCTCCATGTTTTGGCCATTATGCATGCCTTTAAATTTAAGTCATTTAGATGCCATCTAGGTGGTCTTTTGGACTTAGTTTTATGTGTTAAAACTCTGTTTTTAGTCACCTAAGTATTGCCATGTGTGGTTGTACTAAGTGTAGTTCATTACCTCTTTGATGAGCCTTGAGTGCTTGGGCCTTTTTTTGCATGCTTTACTTGGTTCATTTAGTTGGTTTGGAACCTTCTATAACATGAATTTCAGAGCTTTATATTGCATGCTAGTTGTCCACACTTAGCCTCTTTTAAGTGCGCTTGAAAGTTGCTTGCTTAATACTTAGGTTTGTGCCTTGACATGTGCATGTATGTATGTGTGTTTGGTCTCATTTCCTTTGCATTTTGGCCACTAATTTTAGGCCTATTTAGAGTTGCCTAGATCGTGTTTAAAACCATCATTTGCTTGGTTTGTTTTGCCTCATGTTTGCTTGCATGCTTACATAAGTGTCTTGCCATGATCATGTTGCATATTAGCTAACATGACTAGGTTGCATTGCACCTTGCATACATGTCTTGTTCCTTGACTTGGTGATAGGAATTGGGCCTTGTTTTGTTTGTTTGGTTTGCATGCATTTGACATAAAAGTTGCATACTTGGTTCTTTGGGCCATCATGCATGGAAATGCGTGATTGGTGGCCCGAGAATCGAGGCACGTGTCCCTTTGAGTCACAAATATGATAAGGGGCATGATTGGTGCACAAATTGCTTGAATTGCATTGCCATGCAAGTTTTTGCCCTCTGCTGATGTGAGTTGCAGGTTCTGCAGACATTCAGTGCCGGCCGGCAGTATTTAGTGCCGACCGGCAGTATATTGATGGCCGATGGATGAATTCAGTGCCGGTGGCCACATACTTCAGCCGGTGGTGTTCCTCCTCAGCCGGTGGTGACTCTCATGATTCAAGGGAGCAGTCCTGAGACTTTGGCAGTCTTCAGAGGAGGAAAGCAGGGAAAACAGAGGCAGACTTTACATGGCAGTGCGATTCCGAGCAAGTCCCGAACACGCGCCACATCCGGCCCTCTCCCCGAGGGGTTTACTGCTTTAATTAGATTAATTAATCTGTTTAATTAATTTAATGGATTTGTAATTTAATTAGCTTGCGTAGTTAATTATTTGTATTATCCTTTCGGTCCCTCCGAGCGAGGGCAAATCTGTAATAAGTGTGGGTGAGTGGTCTGTATGTCTTCCAACCCCCACTTCTTTCTTCCTTTTTATTTACCTGCTTATGATGGTAGATTAGGGCACGTTTATTTTAGCATACCTTATGCAATGCATGCGTGCATCCATGCATTTGTTTACATGCACCGGGCTCGGTACATCATACAAACTGCATCGTATTTTCAATTCCAATTTGAATACGTGATAGTTGTAGCATTTCGCATGCCATTCTAGGGTTAGCCGAGCCTACTCTAAATTGCATCCTTGCCTGCGTTGCATTAGCCACTTAACATGAACTAGGACAAGCATGCTTGCTAACTAGTTTCTTGTTTTGGCACGGAGTACGATGTAAGTATTTTACGCTTTAGCATACCACATGCGTGTGAATGTTGCCATGACAGTATGCTTACCATGCGGCTAAGTGCTTATGTGAGATAAACTGTTTGAATGCCTGTGGGTGGAGGTTGGGTTGCTTGAGTTGGAAAACTCATTGAAATCCGTATTTTAGCCTACTTGCGAGTAGCAAAAACCCGAAACGCTTTCAAAACAAACGGATATGCAATGATTATTTCCGAATTAGGCAACCTAGTCTATACTTGTTTGCTGTGCGCATAACGTAGTAAAACTAGGCTAATAACCGGTATAAGAGCATGTAATGTTTTCAAAATCGGATATCACGGTTAGTAGAGGCCGGTCTTCGGACCGGGCGAAAGGGGGTGCTCATAGCTGATCTTCCCCGATTGTACCCAAGCTCCCGAGCCAAGACACTTTGGTTATGACGGACATGTGGCCTTCGGCACCGAGTCAGGGTTTCCTAAATTCCCCAATTAAAAAAATATTTAGGTGGCGACTCTGTAATCTGGCAAAGCAGTCCATGTTTGGCACTACTTTTCAAAAATCTGTTTTTCTTCAAAACAATTTGCCAGAGTTGGACTCTTTGGTTCAGATTTAGAACCGCAACACACGAAAGGAGAGTCCGAACCGTAGCGAGGTCCCACGCGGGCGCGTCTACAGCAGGCCGACCAGTTCAGGTGGTCGGCCGACCATTTCCCCTGGTCGGCTGACCAGTTCAAAAGGTTCAACTCAATGAAAGGTGGTCGGCAGCCCCATTTGATGGTCTCCACATTGAATGCAAGCTAGTGGTATGGTGGGAGACCAGTAAATGTGGCTCAAAGACCAAGGAGACCAGCTTCTTGACAAGAAAATCGGTTGGCGGGAGAAAAGTGGTCTCCAAAGAGAAAAGGTGGTCTCCCACCCTTGTACCACCTCCCAAACAATGAAAACAAGGTCCATGCCAAAAATGAACCAAGATGGATGCAAAACGAGGGTTCGGGGGTCAAAACGCGCAACCGGGTGCCCCGAAAACAGGCTGTTAAGCATTGAAAGTGGCGTGCGACCACAAAGGTGGTCTCCCGGGCCACAGTGTCCCTCTAGACAGAGGAAACAAGGTGTGCTCCAAAAACCAGGGCAAATGGAGAATGTTAAGCGGTCCTGAGCCGAGGCGCATGGCCGACGGCCCCGAAAACCGAAAACTAGTCTCCAAACGGGAGCAGTGGCCTATGACCACGAAAGGTAGTCTACGACCACTGAGAGATAGTCTACAAGACCTCTCCCTCCCTTCGGGAAGAGAAAACAAGACATGGTCCGCAAACCGAGTCGAAGCACAAAAGGTTCCGAGGCCCGGAGGCAAGGCTCTCAGCCGAGAACTCCGAAACCTTGGGATAAGGACAACATGCACCATCACCGAGCGCTCAATCGATGATGTCTGAGTCTTAAGGTTGGTCAAAAATGGGGTGTCTACAATTATAAATGAGACTAAAAATATGCTTAATAGCCACTTTGATATGAAAGATCTTGGTGAAGCCAATTTTATTTTGGGAATTAAAATTACCAAGATTAATGATAGCATTTTTCTTGATTAGTCGCATTAGGTTGAGAAAATTTTAAAGGCATATAATTTTCTAGACTGTAAACACATTGCTACTCCTTTTGATGCAAGCATACATTTATTTGCTATAGCAAATGAAAAAGATGTGATTAATCAAAAGGAATATGCTAGCATGATTGGTAGTTTGAGATATGCTACTGACTGTACTAGACTTGATATTGTATATGCTGTTGGAGTACTTAGCAGGTTTACTAACAAGCCAAGTCGAAATCATTGGCTAGCCATGGAAAGAATTATGAGATATTTATCTGGTACCAAAAATTATGGTTTGTTTTATAACAAGTATCCTGCGGTACTTGAGGGATATAGTGATGCCGATTGGAACACTTTGTCAGGTGATTCTCTTTCTACCTCGGGTTTTATTTTTACCTTGGATGGTGGTGCTATATGGTGGAAGTTTAAAAAATAGACTATAATTGCTAATTCTACAATGGAAGCTAAGCTTATAGCATTAGCTTCAGCATGTGAGAAAGCAAATTGGTTGAGAGATTTGTTACACGAAATCCCTTTTTGGGAAAAACCAATTCCTCCTATGTTAATTCATTGTGATAGCATTGTGTAACAAGCCCGCGGGGGACCTCGCTACAACTCGGACTCGATTTGTGTCACGGTTCTTAATCTTGAACCAAAGAGTCCAAATCCGGCAAATCGTTTTGGAAAACAGATTTTTGAAAGAATTGCCAAACATGGACTGCTTTGCCAGATACAGAGTCGCCACCTAAATGTTTTTTAAATGGGAAATTTAGGAAACCCTGACTCGGTGCCAAAGGCCACGTGTCCGTCATCACCAAAGTTGCCTCGGCTCGGGAACTTGGGTACGATTGGGGAAGGTCATTTCGTGAGCACCCCCGCTCGCCCGGTCAAAGACCGGCCTCTACTAACCATGATATCTGATTTTGAAAACATTGTATGTTCTTATTCCGATTATTAGCCTAGGTTACTATGTGATGCTCGCAGCAAATAAGTATAGACTGGGCCGCCTGAATTGGAACAAAACATTTCATGTTTGTTTGTTTGAAAATGGTTTGATGGTGCTACCCGCGGGTAGGCTAAGACGTGGATTTGCCACCCTCAGGTGGGCTTAGAAAACATGATTTTGCCACTGTCTAGTGGGCTTAAAACAAACATTTGATGAATTGCTCCAATTCAAGTAACCCAACCTTCACCCACAGGCATTCAAAGTAGTTATATCACATAAGCACATAGCCTCATGGTAAGCATGCTATCCATGGCAACACTCATACACATGCAAGGATGCTAAAGCATAAAACTCACCGAGTACTCCAAGTCAAAAACAGAAAACTGATTAGAAATCATGCATGATCCTAATTATACAGAAATGCCTAATGCAACGCATGCAATAATGCAACTATAGCAGGCTCGGCTATTCTAAACATGGCATATGGAATGCTACAACTAGCAAGTACTCAACTTGAAATTGAAATACAAATGCAGTTTGTATGATGCGCCGAGCCCGGTGCGTGCAAAACAGATGAATGATGCAAACATGCTGTCATACTGTATGCTAATTGAAATATGCCCTAATCTAACCATCATAAGCGGGTAAATAAAAGGGAAGAAAGACGTGGGGTTGGAAGACATACATCACACTCACCCACACTTATTACAATTTTGCCCTCGCACAGAGGGTCTGAATAAATAATACAGTCCGAAAATGAAAGAATAATACAGTCCGAATAATATACAGTCCGAATAATAAATATTTACAAATTCCTAATTAATTAACAAATTAACTAAGAAAAACTGTAAACCGGCATGCAAGCCAGGGGGCTGCCTCGACTCTGATGAATGATGTATGCTGGGTTGCTTTGCGCGAAAATCCATTGGGATGCCCCGATTAGCCTCTGTTTGTAATGTTTCTCGAAGTGCGCGCCAGACTCTGAAAAGTTGTTGATTCTCTATTTTGCTGCGACAGAGAGCAGGAAATGGGCATAGCAATGTATTTCATAAAATATATGCATGCCTCGATCCTCGTGCCACCAATCACGCATATCGATGCATGATGGCCGAGGAGTCGGATTGCACAACTCAATATAGGATGAATGCAGATGAATGCTACAACAAAACCTAACTCCATCATGGGTAATCCGGAGTGTCGGTGACTTGGGAATTGAGACCCGTTCCGTCACTCGGAGTACAAAATGTGCCTCGTTTCCCGTGCCCGGGCTAACTCCTATCCCGAACATGATGCAATATGCATGATATGCACGAATGCAACTAAAATACAATCCTAGCATGCACAATGCTATGAAAATGAGATGTCTCGAATGCATACACAAGGGCACGCAAGCCGAGGCGATGGCCCTAAGGCATGAAATGGCATGGAAATGATATGCAATGAGACTAAAATGAGATGTCTCGAAATACGTGCCCAAGGGCACGCAAACCGAGAAAATGGCCCTAAGGCATGAAATGGCATGGAAATGATATGCAATGAGACTAAAATGAGATGTCTCGAAATGCGTGCCCACGGGCACGCAAACCAAGAAAATGGCATGGAAATGATATGCAATGAGACTAAAATGAGATGTCTCGAAATGCGTGCCCACGGGCACGCAAGCCTAGGCGATGGCATACGGAATGCAATAGGACTAAAATGAGATATGCGATGCAATATGGGCTTACACCAACATGAGAGAGCCTCAGCCACACTCACACGGGAGGCCAATGGATGAAAAAAGAAATGCCTCGAAATGCGTGCATACGGACACGCAAACCGAGGCAATGGCATACGCAATGCGATGAGACTAAAATGGCATACAGAATGCAGAATGGGCTTACACTAACATGAGAGAGCCTCAGCCACACTCACATAAGAGGCCGTGAGATGAAAATGAGATGCCTCGAAATACATGCACACGGGCACGCAAACCGAGGCGATGGCCCTAAGGCATGAAATGTCATGGAAATAATATGCAAACATGCAAATGAAACTTCAGCACTCACAAATGATGCAAAACAGTCCCGAAAGGTGGGGAAATGACACCAAATGCACGGAATGGTCCCGAAATGCGATATTAGGCGCCCGAAATGGCCTATAGCCATACAATGCATGCATAATATGGACATGGAATGAAAATACAGTAGCAAGGAAGCCCCAAGACAAGCATTTTTCAGTCACAAAAAGGGCTAAACAGCAAACACACATAGGATTAAGCAAGAATGTAAAAATGGCCCCGCAAGAAGGGTATTGAAGCAAGTGATACATGCGATGCCCAAATGGAAAAAAAACCCTTCTACAACACTGATGAGGGACTAAAAATATGCACATTTACAGTAGATGACATCCCCCAACTCAGTATGCAAACATGCTAAAAATGTCATGCAAGAACTAGGATACATAAGGCTATAACATGAGGTATCCCAAACATTCATCAAACCAGAAAAGACCCTTAATGAAATATGTCAAGAAGATCAAAATATGACTCTTTCCAGTTCTGATGATGGCCGAAAATAGAAGCTAGATAAGCTTAAAAAAGCATGCAAAAATGGGGGTCAAAGAGGGGTGTAGAGACAAGTATAACATGGAGACCCCCAACAAGGTTGATCCCTTCTACAATGTTGTAGAGGGACACAAAATAAGCTTACTCACAGTTCATGACATGCTCCAAAACAGAATACATGTAGGTCAAACAAATCATGCAAGTTTACGGTAAATTGGAGGAATTGTGAAGCAAGTGCATGATGGAGAGGATAAAAAGGGTTGATCCCTTCTTCAATGTTGAATAGGGGCTCAAAATAGGCCCACTCACAGTTTACATTGTGCTCGAAAACAGATCACTCATAGGTTAGAAAAAGCATGCAAAATATTGACATACAAGATGTTATTGAAGCAAGTGTGCCATAGAGGGCTCAAACAGGGTTGAGCCCTTGAACAAACATGAAGAATAGCTCAAAATAGACCTAGTTTCAGTTAAGGTCGGAGCTCAAAACAGTGAGCAAATAGGGTTAAGAAAAGAAGCAAGAAAATGCTACAAAAGAGAGGGATGGAGACTTACCCTTGAAGACCACACTTTTGCTACCTCTTGGCTTGAGGAAAGTTGCTTCTAAGCCTCTGAAGAACCCCTCCTTGCTGCTGGAAATGGAGTGGTGATGGTGATGCTTGGTGGTGATGGAGAAATGGAAGTAAACTTGAGAGAAATGAGAGAGATATAGATGGATATGGGTGTGTATGCTTGAGAGCAATTTTTCTAACCCTAGGGACAGAGCTGGGAGGCTCCTTATATGGACAAAAGGAGGGGTGTAAAGGTGGAGAGAAATGCACCCAAGCTTTCCCTCCAAAATATCCCCCGGATACAGATATTTTCTGGGGGAAACAGCTATACAGCTGTAAAGTATGCACTGAGGGAAGCATGGCCGGCCATGTATTTTTGTTGCAGGTGGCTGGCCGGCCACCCCCTATGGCCGGCCGGCCAAGGGTCAAAAGGGTCAACTTGAATTAATGGCCGGTCACCAAGGATTGGTGTCCTCCCTGGTGTGCTGAACAAGACCCTATGGTTCAAATTTGACAACTCTAAAACAGGAGAGAGAATAGGCCAATTTAAAGAGGGGTTCAAAAGGGTCAAGGAGAGTTATTGGCCGGCCATATGTTTTTAGGGTCCTCCCATGTGTGTACATCACAAATATGTGGTTTTGGCTCGAAGAAAATGGCCCTAGGGTGTTCAATATTAGCCCGGAAGTGAGAAAAACGGGCGCCGGGGGGCGCCGGAGGAGCATAACTGCTTGCTGAGACAATTGCTGGCCTCCCACCCTCCAGTGATCTTCCTGGTGATAAAACAGAGGTACCTGCCAAAAATGAACGAAAACCGATGCAAAACGAATGCTCGGGGACCAAAACACGCAGTTCGGGATCCCGAAAACCGGCCGTTAAGCACCGAAAGTGGTGTTTGGCCACGAAGTGGGTATCTAAGACCCCAGTGTCCCTCGAAAGGGAGTAAATGAGATGCATGCCAAAAACCGGAGGAATCGGAGATGGTTGGGTGGTCCCGAACCGAGGCACACGGCCTGACGGCTCCGAAAACCGGGAACCGGGCTCCGAAATGGGCAAAATGGCCTACGGCCACGAAATGTAGCCCACGGCCACTGAGAGATGGTCTACGGGACCTCTCCCTCCCCTCAGGAAAGAAAACAGAGAAAACCGAGTCCGGTTCGCAAACCGAGACAAGGTACCGAAGAGAGTTCGGAAGTCCGGAGGCAGGGCGCACGGCCGTGACTCTAAGACTTCTGAATGAGCACAATATGCAACATCACCGAGCGCTCAATCGGTGACGTCTGAGTCTTAAGGTCAGTCAAAAATGGGGTGTCTACACATTGTTACTATTGGTAAAGTGAACAACCATTTTTATAATGGTAAATCCAGACTTATTAGAAGGAAACACAGTAATGTGAGATCCTATTTGAGTAATGACATCATAACTGTGAATTATGTAAAATCTTGTGATAATCTTACGGATTCGTTAACCAAGGCCTTGGCGAGAGATAAGGTTTGGAATGCATCGAGGGGGATGGGTTTGAAGCCTATAAAATCATAAACCATGTATTAGGACACCCAACCTGGGGACCAGAGATCCTGTAACTAGTTTCAATGGGAAGAATGAATCATATAGTGGTTGTAAAAAATGCACTCTTTACTATATTGTTATTCATCCCTATGATGTAAGTGCATTTGTTCTGTAATGTTGGAAGGTTGAGTCTTCATACTTTTAATGAAATTATATAGCTCTTGTTGAGTGGGGTAAGTCAATTAGAGGAACATCCTTGATAGATTTCACCTTTGTGAGCATGGATGTGGGGCCGCTTTTTATGAGAACAAAGTCTATTCTCAAATATGCTCATGAAAACTAGGATTAGCACAAGGCCGTAATGTGCTAGTTGTTTGAAGCTCATGTCAACATGTAACAATCCCGACCTGTGATTAGCATGATTAAGCATGCCTAATACGTAATTAAGGAGAAATTTTGGAGTAATTACATGTGTTGCCTTATTTGTGCCTTTATCTGTTAACGTAGAAATATCTATTTGTGTTTCTGTTTTGTTCTGCGAATTGAAGGCTTTATTGACATCCGATCACGAAATTGACTTGATTTATTTGTTATTTGGGATTTTTAGAATTTTATGGTAAGTTTCATTAAAATTCGATTCAAAATGAATAAATTAGAATAAAATGATCCTACTTAGTTAACTTTCACTCCAATTAATTAAGAGCCACTAATGGAGCCTATATAAAGCTCATATGACCTCTAGAATACATTTTTTTGCACTCTCACTTCATTATTCCTTGAGTGGAAAAACGTAAGGAGAGAGGAGATGAAGAGAAAGTGAGATCAACTAGAGAGAAAAGAGATTGCTAAAGGATTTAAGGAAATTTGATGTAATTACTTAAGAACTCACTAGGATTCAAATACTTGTGGATTTTAGGTAAGAATTCAATTCATATTTTATGAGCTCAAGTTATTTTTCATGAACATTCAAAAGAATATAAGAATTGATCTATAATTGAAGCTAAGAAAATAGAATTGGGAAGCCTATCATGCATGCATGCTCATTCCAACATAATTTGAGTTTGTTTTCGAGGAATTTCCCTCTTGCATGTTCCTATTTTCGGCTTGTTTTAATAATTCATCATGTCTTTGAGTTAAACACCTTATTTGATCATGTTTTGAAGGCTTTGAAGTCAAGAAATTACATGCATGTTATGTTTTCCACATTTCAAGTTTGAATTTGCATAATTGACTTACTATTGGGCCTTGATTTTGCGAAATGGTTTCGAATTCATGGTGTTTTCTAAGTTTACACAAGTTTCCTTGAGTTTTTGGCCTAAGAGAGCA
This sequence comes from Camellia japonica, assembly GCA_030407325.1. Classification (NCBI taxonomy): domain Eukaryota; kingdom Viridiplantae; phylum Streptophyta; class Magnoliopsida; order Ericales; family Theaceae; genus Camellia; species Camellia japonica. The sequence continues at coordinate 30,730,065 of JAPPVO010000031.1, forward strand.
TGATTTGCAGCATTGAATTTGAGTTTTGAGCTTAGAAATTGACTTACTATTGGGCCTTGATTTTGCGAAATGGTTTCGAATTCATGGTGTTTTCTAAGTTTACACAAGTTTCCTTGAGTTTTTGGCCTAAGAGAGCATGATTTGCAGCATTGAATTTGAGTTTTAAGCTTAGAAGAGCAATCTGGAAATTTCAGATTCTGCCTCTCTACTCGAGCGACAGAACCTACGCTCAAGCTACCACTCTGTGTTTTGCACTTCCGCTCGAGCGACTAAAAGTTGGCTCGAGTGTAAAATGTATGCTCCCAGAAGTTTATCATTTTTGCATACTGTAGACACCCCATTTTGACCGACCCTAAGACTTGGGCGCTTTCTTTTGATTACCCGATGATGACAATTAGAATGTGTTTCTCACAAAATTCTCAGTAAGAAAGATGGAATTTAAGTTTTAATCCCAATCTTCACCCATTTTTTGGCCAAACTATTTTAGACCTTAAAACCCTCTTTTCAAAATATGTTTTTTTTAAATGTTTCTACAATGTCCCGAAGCTCCTATTTCGATTAAAATGTTGCACTTTTCAGTAAACCGAGTAAGGACAAAGTGGAAATAAATGGAAGGGAGGTGAACTTTTTTGAAAAATATTTAAAAAATCTTCTTTATAGGTTTGGAGTTAAAGGAAATAGGAGGGGATGAAAGAAAATTGGTTTAGGAAAAGAATGAGTATCAAATCATTAAGAAGGAAATGAGCAGCCTTTACTAAATTAGACATTTCTCTTTGTACACTTGGAATTTAAATGTGAGGCCACCACCATTGGAAAGTAGACTTCTAGGGCTTCAATTTAGACCCAAGAACCACCTTAGACCAAGTCCAAATAAGGGAGATATACCTATTTGAAGTTGGGCTTCAAAGCAGATTTTGTTGACCCAGCCCGAGACAGCCTTTAGTAAATTAGGCATATCTCTTTGTACACTTGGAATTTAAATGTGAGGCCACCACCATTGAAAAGTAGACTTCTGGGGATTCAATTTAGACTCAAGAACCACCTTAGACCAAGTCCAAATAAGGGAGATATGCCTATTTGAAGTTGGGCTTCAAAGCAGATTTTGTTGACCCAGCCTGAGACAGCCTTTACTAAATTAGGTATATCTCTTTGTACACTTGGAATTTAAATGTGAGGCCACCACCATTGGAAAGTAGACTTCTGGGGCTTCAATTTGGACCCAAGAACGGCCTAAAACCAAGTCCATATGGGGGCGATATGCCCATTTGAAGTTGGACTTAAAAGCAGATTTTGTTGACTCGGCCCAAAACAACAATAGCTCATTTTTTCTTGGTTTTGGTTCGGTTGGGACAACCATTTACCTATTTTCTGAGCCATTCAAGTGCATCCACTCATCCTCCATTATACCTACTCATCCCCCATTGTCAAAAAGAGGTTTTGTTTGCATTCATAAAGGAGTATCCCATGCAACCACCTTGAAAATTTGCCCTCTGTAGACACCCCATTTTGACCGACCTTAAGACTCAGACGTCACCGATTGAGCACTCGGTGATGTTGCATATCGTGCTCGTTCAGAAGTCTCAGAGTCGCGGCCGTGCGCCTTGCCTCCGGACTTCCGAACTCTCTTCTGTGCCTTGCCTCGGTTTGCGAACCGGACTCGGTTTTCTCTGTTTTCTTTCCTGAGGGGAAGGAGAGGTCTAGCAGACTATCTCTCAGTGGCCGTGGGCTAAATTTCGTGGCCGTAGGCCATTTTGCCCATTTCGGAGCCCGGTTCCCGGTTTTCGGAGCCGTCAGGCCGTGTGCCTCGGTTCGGGACCACCCAACCATCTCCGATTCCTCCGGTTTTTGGCAGGTACCTCTGTTTTATCATAACGAGGGACACTGGGGTCTTAGATACCCACTTCGTGGCCGAATGCCACTTTCGGTGCTTAACAGCCTATTTTCGGGACCTCGAACTGCGTGTTTTGGTCCCCGAGCATTCGTTTTGCATCGGTTTTTGTTCATTTTTGGCAGGTACCTCTGTTTTGTCCCCAGAAAGATCACTGGAGAGTGGGAGGCTAGCAATTGTCTCAGCAACCTGTTATGCTCTTCCGACGCCCCCCCGGCGCCCGTTTTTCTCACTTCCGGGCTAATGTTGAACACCCTAGGGCCATTTTCTTCGAGCCAAAACCACACATTTGTGTTGTACACACATGGGAGGACCCTAAAAACACATGGCCGGCCATTAATTCTTCTTTTCATTTTTGAACCTCTTTGAAAGTGGATCCGGGAAGGAGAAAAGTCTGCGCGGCTTCACCGAAACGGGCGTAACTCTTTGCAGAAGAGGAATTAAAATATGAGGCCACCACCATTGGAAAGCTTACTCCCGGGGCTTCATTTTTCACTCAAGAATCTCCTAAATTCAATTCCGGACGGAGGAGATATGGTTGATTGAAGTAAGACATCACTCCGGTTGACCCGAAATCTGCGCGGCTTCACGGAAACGAGCATAACTTTTTCCACAGGAGGAATTTTGATGCAAGGTTTGCGCCATTGGAAAGCTAACTTCCGGGGCTTCAATTTGGACACTTGAATGGCCACATTTGGACTTCCCTAGCACCCACCGGCCGGCCTTCTTCCCGGAAGTTTTTTTTAACTAGCTGGCCGGCCACCTGCAACTAAAGCACTTTTTGCCCACCTTTTCTCCGATTTTCTTGCCTATATAGCTGGCTTCCTAGCTCTTGAAGAAAGGTTGGAAAATATCTCTCAAGGAGATACATTGATATCTCTCCAAAAACCTCCAAAAATCCTAAAGTTTTGGCCTCATTTGTTCATCAACACCAAGCACTACCTTCACCACTTCATTTCCAGCAGAAAGGAGGAGTTCTTGGAGGGTTTAGAAGCAACTTTCATCAAGCAAAGAGGTAGCAAAAGTCTTGTCTTCAAGGGTAAATCTCAAATCCCTCTTTTGTACCATTTCCTTGCTTCCTTTCTTAAATCTATTTCCATATTGTGTTGAGCTTCGACCTCTACTGAAAGTGGTCCCCTTTTGAGCTCATTTTGATCTTTGATTAAGGTCTCAACCCTGTTTGAGCCCTCTATGGCACACTTGCTTCAATAGCATCTTCTATGTCAATATTTTGCATTGAATATTTGGCCTATGTATGATCTGAATTGGAGCATCTCATGAACTGATATGATGCTTATTTTGAGCCCCTCTTCAACATTGAAGAAGGGCTCAACCCTGTTTTCATGCTCCATGTACAAGTTGCTTTGAATCCATGTTTTACCCTTGTTTTTAGCATGAAATAGTAGGCCTATGAGTGATCTGATTTAGAGCATGACATAAACTGTGAGTGGGCTTATTTTGAGCCCCTATTCAACATTGAAGAAGGGCTCAATCCTGTTTGACCTCTCTATCATGCACTTGTTTTGTAATTCTTCCAATTTACCGTAAAATTGCATGGTTTCTTTAGCCTATTTGAAGTCTGATTTCGAGCATTCCATTAACTGAGATTGAGATTATTTTAGGTCCCTCTACAATATTGTAGAAGGGATCAATCTTGTTTGGGGTCTCCATATTATACTTGCCTTTATATCTCTCTTTGACCCCATTTTGCATGCCTTTTTAAGCTTATTTGGCTTCTGATTTTAGCCTTCATCAGGCCTGAAGAGAGCCTTATTTTGGCCCATTTTTCATGTTTTGTTAAGGGTCTTAGGCTATTTGGTGAATGATTTTGGTACTTCATGTTATACCCCCCCTTAGTCCCTTATTTTTGCATGTCTTGCTAGCTCACCATGCTTCTGTTTTTGAGTCTTCATCAGGCTAGGAAAGAGTCTTATTTTGGCCCATTTGTCATGTTTTGTTAAGGGTCCAAGACTTTTTGATGCATCCTTTTGGTATCTCATGTTATAGCTCTCTTTTGACTCATATTTTGCATGCTATGTTAAGCATATCTACATACTGAATTGGGGGTTTCCATAAGCTGTAAATGTTCATATTTTTGGTCCCTCTTTAATGTTGTAGAACTGTATTTTTCAGTTTGAGCATTGCACATATCACTTGTTTCATTGTTCCCCTATTTTCCCCCATTTTTGCATGCTGTTTTTTCCATACTTGTGATTGTTGTTTGGGCATTCTTTGTACTGAAGAAATGCTATTTTAGGGGCTGCCTAGCATCCGTCTTTACATGTCGTGTCCATATTGTGCATGTTTGGCATAGCTGTAGGCCATTTCGGGTGCATAACATTGCATTTCGGGCATCGGGTGTAATTTTGCTATAATTCGGGGACTGTTTTTGCATCATTTTGGCTGCTGAAATTTACATTTTCCACATGCCATATGCTACATCTCATTTGTATCATTGCCTCGATTTACGTACCCGTGTGCACGCATTTTGAGACACCTTATTTTCGTCATGGCCTCCCATGTGAGTGTAGCTGAGGCCCTCTCATGTTGGTATAAGCCCAATTTGCATCGTGTATGTCATTTTATGCTTTAATGCTTTGCCTCGGTTCGCGCGCCCGTGTGCACGCATTTCGAGGCACCTCATTTTTATCCGACGGCCTCCCGTGTGAGTGTGGCTGAGGTCCTCTCATGTTGGTATAAGCCCAATTTGCATCGTGTATGTCATTTTATGCTTTAATGCTTTGCCTCGGTTCGCGCGCCCGCGGGCACGCATTTCGAGGCACTTCACTTTTATCCGACGGCCTCCCGTGTGAGTGTGGCTGAGGCCCTCTCATGTTGGTATAAGCCCAATTTGCATCGTGTATGTCATTTTATGCTTTAATGCTTTGCCTCGGTTCGCGCGCCCGCGGGCACGCATTTCGAGGCACTTCACTTTTATCCGATGGCCTCCCGTGTGAGTGTAGCTGAGGCTCTCTCATGTTGGTATAAGCCCAATTTGCATTTTGTATGTCATTTCATGCTTAAATGCATCGTCTCGGTTTGCGCGCCCGCGGCACGCATTTCGAGGCACTTCACTTTTATCCGATGGCCTCCCGTGTGAGTGTAGCTGAGGCTCTCTCATGTTGGTATAAGTCCGTTCTGAATTCTGTATGCCATTTTAGTCTTATCGCATTGCGTATGTCATCGCCTCGGTTTGCGCGCCCGTGGGCACGCATTTCGAGGCGCTTCATTTTCATCCATCAGCCTCTTATGTGAGTGCGGCTGAGGCTCACTCATGTTGGTATAAGTCCATTCTGCATTATGCATGCTATTTCGCATCATTGCATTCCGTATTCTATTTTCTCGGTTTGCGTGCCCTCGGGCACGCACTTCGAGACATCTCATTTTAGCCTCATTACATATCATTTCCATGTCATTTTGAATTCTGTATGCATCGCCTCGGTTTGCGCGCCCGTGTGCACGCGTTTCGAGGCACTTCATTTTCATCCGTCGGCCTCTTATATGAGTGTGGCTGAGGCTCACTCATGTTAGTGTAAGTCCAATTGCATCGCGTATGCCATTTCATGCCTTAGGGCCATCGCCTCGGTTTGCGTGCCCGCGTGCACGCATTTCGAGGCATCTCATTTCTATAGCATTGTGTATGTTAGGATTGTATTTTAATTGCATTTCATGCATATCATGCATATCGCATCGTGTTCGGGATAGGAGTTAGCTCGGGCACGGGAAACGAGGCACGTTTCGTACTCCGAGTGACGGAACGGGTCTCAATTCCCCAGTCACCGACACTCCGGATTACCCATGATGGTGCCAGGTTTTGTTGTAGCATTCATCTGCATTGCACCCTATATTGAGTTGTGCAATCCGATTCCTCGGCCATCATGCATCGTTATGCGTGATTGGTGGCACGAGGATCGAGGCATGCATATATTTGTGAAATACATTGCTGTGCCCCTTTCCTGCTCTCTGTTGCAGCCAAATGAAGAATCAGCAACTTTTTGGAGTCGGGCACGCATTTCGAGAAACATTGCGAACAGAGGCTAATCGGGGCATCCCAGTGGATTTCCGCGCAAAGGCAGCCCAGCATACATCATTCGTCAGGATCGAGGCAGCCCCTGGCTTGCATGCCAGTTTACAGCTTTCTTGGTTTAATTTGTTAATTAATTAGAAATCTGTATTATTCGGACTGTTTATTTCGGACTGTAATATTCTTTTATTCGGACTGTATTATTTATTCGGACCCTCTGCGCGGGGGCATAATTGTAATAAGTGTGGGTGAGTGTGATGTATGTCTTCCAACCCCACGTCTTTCTTCCCTTTTATTTATCCGCTTATGATGGTTAGATTAGGGCATATTTCAATTAGCATACAGTATGATAGCATGTTTGCATCATTCATCTGTTTTGCACGCACCGGGCTCGGCGCATCATACGAACTGCATCTGTATCTCAATTCCAAATTGAATACGTGTTAGTTGTAGCATTCCGTATGCCATATTTAGAATAGCCGAGCCTGCTATAGTTTGCATCTTTGCATGTGTTGCATTAGGCATTTCTGTATAATTAGGATCATGCATGATTTCTAATAAAGCTTCTGTTTTGGCACGGAGTACTCGGTGAGTTTTATGCTTTAGCATCCTTGCATGCGTATGAGTGTTGCCATGAATAGCATGCTTACCATGAGGTTAAATGCTTATGTGATATAACTGCCTTGAATGCCTGTGGGTGGAGGTTGAGTTATTTGAATTGGGACAATACGTTGACTGTTTGTTTTAAGCCCACTAGATAGTGGCAAAATCATATTTTCTAAGCCCACCTGAGGGTGGCAAATTCGCGTCTTAGCCTACCTGCGGGTAGCACCATCAAACCATTTTCAAACAAACAAACATGAAGTGTTTTGTTCCAATTCAGGCGACTCAGTCTATACTTGTTTGCTGCGAGCATCACATAGTAACCTAGGCTAATAACCGGAATAAGAACTCACAATGTTTTCAAAATAAGATATCATGGTTAGTAGAGGCCGATCTTTGATCGGGCGAGCGGAGGTGCTCACGAAGTGACCTTCCCCAATCGTACCCAAGTTCCCGAGCTGAGGCAACTTTGGTGAGGACGGACACGTGGCCTTTGGCACCGAGTCAGGATTTCCTAAATTTCCCATTAAAAAATATTTAGGTGGCGACTCTGTATCTGGCGAAGCAGTCCATGTTTGGCACTTCTTTCAAAAAATCTGTTTTCAAAAACAATTTGCCGGATTTGGACTCTTTGGTTCAAGATTAAGAACCGTGACATTTGAGTCCTTGAACTGTAGTGACCCCAATATGAACAGAACGGGACTTAACCCTCCCGGGGCGTTCGGGACGTCTACACCCTCCTATCACATTCTTGTCTCCCACCTTCTTTTTGACCTTTACTCTCCCTCATTGCCTATATAGAATGATCATATTGTAAGAGAGAAGAGGAGACCATGAAATTGAAGAAAAAGGAGTGAGAAAAGAGTGAAAAAAGAGAGAAAAATTGAGTTTTTGAGCCAAAAATATTCCTATCTTCCATATACACCCCATACCTTCCATAGCTACTGAAATTCCTCGTTTCCATACACCAAAACCACTCCAAAAATTCTGATATAGCCAAAGATCAATTGCCTTGATCATAAGGAAGAGTGTTTAGTGATTGAAAGTGAGAAAAACTAGAGAGTTAGCCACTTTCTATACCACAAACTCCATAAACTCCATAATTTCGAATTGAGGATTTAAGAACACACTTCCTACAATTGAGGGTGATCAAGAGGAAGTTTGGAAATCAAGAAGTTCAATCTTTCTTTGGAAGGTGAATTGTTAGTCTTTCATTTTCTTATATTTTATGTCTTATATTTATTTTCATGCTTCTTATTTCATTGTGTTTTGTTATAATCTAAGTGGTTTGTTTATCTCATATTTATTTTCTTACTTTATATTTCATAGTGTGTTGTTATAATCCTAGTGGTTTGTTTAGTTCATAATTATTTATTTATTTATTTATTTTTATTCGCATGCTTTAATTTCATATTAGTTTTGTTGTAATTTTGCATGTTCTATCTCATATTTATTTATTTTTCGTGTATTAGTCTCATATTAGTTCTGTTGTAATCTTGCATGTTCTATCTTATATTCGTTTTATTGTTTTAGGTTTATGTTGTGAGTTTGCACTTTTTATTTTATTTTATATTTGTTTTCTTTTTTTTTTTAATCTAACCGGTAGTGGTTAGTTGAGCCACCTACATATTTTTTGTTTGTTCATTTTCTTGGTTTCGCAACAAGACAGGTTTTGCTTGGCCTAGTTGGCCGGCCGGTTAGCTTCTTCCGAACAAGATGGCGTAATCTCCCAATATTGACCAATTTCCGCCGACGGTTTTAAAGAACATGAAGCTTTTATTTTATTTATTTTTTATTTTGAGTGTATTGTGAGGTTTTTATTTTGTTGTAATATTCTCCTCATCTCTCTCTAATTTGATTTGTAATTATTCTTTAAAATGTTGTAATAATTCCCCGCCCCGCTTCTTTCTATCCCGTTCTTTTACTTGCTTTCTTTATTTGTACATAAACATCATATTTATTTTTCATCATAGTCATGCTTTGCATCCATGTTTCATGCATCTTGATTCGGCTAAGTTTGCATTTGTGGATTTAATCAATTCCTATGTGATTATGTGCGCTACCTCATGTTCTTGAGATGATTCACATATCATATTTTAGAAGCCGAATCTTTAGTTGCATCTCATGAATGAATTGCATTAGGATTTTGTATATAAGGTCATGCATATTTTATTAACTTTGTTTTGTAGCTTGTTCGTGGGACGTCAAACATGTAAGTTTTTATGCTTTAGCATCCCGTTTGTGTGTGTTTTTCTTACTATGTCTAGCATTCTACCATGAGGCTATTTGCTTATGTGATATAACTCTATGAATGTCAGTAGATGGAGGTTGTGTCGCTTAATTTAGAATAATGTTGATTTTTCGTGCTTGTAAACTCAATTTATTTGGGTTGTACATCGTCAAAACTCTTTCAAAATGCATGATATCAAATTGTTCCAAAATGAATGGCATAGTCTATACTTGTATGCTTCACATAGTAAATTTTAGGATTTATTAACTAATCAGAACATGAACATATAAATAAAATAAAATTCATATCATGGTTAGTAAAGGCCGATCTTTGATCGGGTGGGTGGGGGTGCTCATTATTGACCTTCACATCTCATACCTAAGGTTCCGAGCCAAGCATCTTTGGTTACGACGAACAGTGGCCTTGGCATGAGTCATGGGTTTCCTAATTTTCCCAAAATAAATATTAGGTGGCGACTCTGAGATCTGATGACGCAGTCCATTCTTGACAAAATTGCAATAAAATGGATTTTCACTAAAAGTTTCCAAATCTGGACTCTCATCTACGTTTCACATTGCACTCGTGAGACTAGATCAAAGAGATTTCGGGAGTCCGAACTGTTTAACGCGCGCGGGTACCCCTCGGGCATGTTACACATACCGCTCGAGTGACAATAGTTGCACTCGAGCGAGGACTTTAGTTTCATGCTCGAGCGACCGTCGACCAGAGAATTCACACAACCAGTACTTTTGCAGAGTTTACAGACCGCTCGAGCGACTGAAGTTGCACTTGAGCGACCACTCACATGTTTGAGCCTCCGCTTGAGCGAGGAAAGTTTTGAGCGAAGGCCCTATTTTCAGCAGATTTTGTTAAGTGTTTCAAAGTGCATTTTTGCATCCTCATTACATCCTAGGCATTTCTAGGTCATGAGTAAGACATAATATGGGGATAAAGACTTAGAAACACACTAAGAACGAAACAAAATACGTTAAGTATTATCCGGGTGTGTGTTTCAAGTACGGATCTGTTATGTTTGTGTAAGTCACGTGCCATAAGCCCTTTGATTTGTTTGCTCTATCTGTCTACCTCTGGAGCCATCTGTGAGTAATAACTTAATAAAGCTATGTTCAACTTAATTTATTTTCTGTATGAAGAATTAAGATCTATTTTATGACATGTTATATTTTGGACAATGATTGTCTAAGTTTCTGAAAGGTATTCATGGCATCCTTAGTACAAGGCCCTTGTCCGGGGGTAACAATACTGTGGTTTATGAGCACAAGGCCCTTTCTTGGGGGTAACAATACTGTGGCTTAAGCATGTTATCTGCTCTTGGTAACGAAGGTTCCTCTATGGAACTGGCAAGTATGACTCTTAATGCTCTGTATTCGATTTGTTAGAGCTAATGGATGTACCATGTAAGATCAAGCATGAACTCTGATTTCAGTTTATGATTTGAACAAGAATGTGAATAAGAATCTGTTTTCTGAATCTGATATGGGACATCATTCAGTTAAACCCTTTACTCTGTTATTATTCACTGGGCTTCCGCTCACTTCATTATTTATGTATGTAGATGACCAGACGCGTGACCAAGCTCAAAGTTGATGACCTGTAGCTTATGTTTCGTTAGCCAGCCCTTGTGGCTCCTAGAGAGGTTCTCGTTGGTAGAAGTCACGTTCCTATTTTGTTTTTGTCTATCTGTATTTAGGGCTAAGTCCCTTATGACACTGTCTGTATGGTGATGCATGACATATGGAAGTTTGACTTCATATATATATAAGTTTTAAATTTTCTGTCTCATGTATGCCTACACAGCTCTATGGACATTGTATTTTATATATTTGCTTCAGCAGCCCCTTATATTTTGGTGATTTTGTTTCGAGGCCTTTGGTAATCCAAGGATTATTGGTTGGTTACGATGCTGAACCTATATGGGTGGGTTTGGGTTGTGACATAACACATGGATTATTATGTGTGAGCAGTAATATTTTATTTCCCCTAAGCAGTCATAGTTCAAGTCTGAGACCACTATTGACTCTGGAGTAGAGGTTATTGTTTCATTAATGAAGGTTCAATGCAGAGCACACTTTCATGATGTATACTAGTCTATCTTTGTTTGATATTCTCTTTTGTTCTTGTTGATATTAAAATGAGTGGGGGATTATTAGACCATTTTAATATATTTTATTTATTTATTTATATTTCTTGTCGATGAATGGAGGTTATTTGGAAGGTCATTAGCTTGGCGGTGAGTTAATATTTGGAAGTTTTGGGACTTTTCCTTTTCTCTAGTTTAATGGTAATTATTTTTAGGATAATTTGTAAGGTCCTAGTGGTCTATATATTATTCCTCTTATCTACTCTTTTCTAGACCAACTATTTTTACACTTGAGAGATTACTAGCCAAAAGAAGGGTGTTTTTCTTAATGGAGCTTTGGGTACTCCATCTTGTGTAGAGTTGGCTTGAACCATATGATAAGTGGTCGTACTGTTGTATCCCGGATGGGGAACAAGTCAGAGTTTAGTGACTGCTACATCGGTATTTAGTTTCTTCCTACCGCAGTGAACTTTATCCTCTTAAAGAAAACGAGATATCCGTATATTAAATTAATCTATTTATATTTTATTTTCTTTATATTATTTATTAATAAAATATAATTCTTCTAATATTTTTTTTAATATAAACCAAAATGAATTCTTGAGAAGGCGTTAGGATCCTCTAGAGTGATCCCTCTAGAGTGATCTCCTAGAGTGAATGAGATGGATCCGACACGTGTCCCACTAATGGAATGAAAGGTTGAGATTAATCCTCACCAAAACGACGTCGTTTTGGTGGGGGAAATTATTAAAAAAAAAAAAAAGAAAGAAGAAAAAACGTGAACAAAATGAGAAAAAAGCTTCAAACTGTATCATCATCATGGATTTTGATATGTGAGATCTAGATAAAAAAAAAAAGATTAAATCGATTCGATAATAAGATTGATTCAGATATGTATCATCATCATCATCAAAAGATTGAAAAAAGAGGCTTCAAATTGTATCATTATCATGGATTTTGATATGTGAAATCTAAATAAATAAAAAAGAAGATTAAATCGATTCAATAATAAAATTGATTCAGATATGTATCATCATCATCATCATCATCAAAAGATTGAAGAAAACCCGTGAACAAAATGAGAAAGAGGCTTCAAAAGATTAAATCGATTTGTCGATAATAAGATTGATTCAGATTTGTATCATCATCATCAAAAGATTGATCCAGCTATGTATTTCTATATGCATATATGTATATTTACAGACCCTGCGAAGAAGATTAAATTGATTCGATAATAAAATTGATTCAGATCTTTATCATCATCATCATCCAAAGATTGATTCAGATATGTATTTCTATATGCATATATGTATATTTACAGACCCCATAGTGCAAGCACCAAAGATTGATTCAGATTTGTATCATTGTCATCGCCATCATCAAAATCAAAATGAGCAACAAAATCAGCAGATCCGATCAACGGACATGGAGATCGGCGGAGGAGATTGGTGACAGAACATATTCCATGGCTGACTTGAACAAGGGCTGTTCATCATCATCATCATCATCATCATCATCATCATCATCATCATCAAGAACAAGAACTACTTACTATTCACTTGAATCAAAAGATTTCTAAAATGAAGTAGAGTCTCAACTCAAAATCAAAGCTTTGTCCCTTCTCTTGATTTGGTCCCTTCTCTCTCTCTCTCTCTAGCTCTCCCACGAACTAGTGAAAGACAACCCAGAAAGTTGATTTCTTTTTTTATTTTTTATTTTTTGAAATTACTGACCAAAACGATATCGTTTTGATTAATTTTATTTTGAACCGTTGAATCACTCATTTCAGAGATCACTTCAAGGAATTCCACTCTAGAGAATCTTGATCCTTGAGAAGAGTAGGTGTGGGGACTCTTCATTAAAAAGAAGTGTCCTAGTAGATGTCTAATCAGATCCATTTTGGTTGACTAAAAGCATCATTGCAAAATCTTTTCTTGATTCTAAACTCACAGATGAAATTAATGACAAGTATCTAAACATGGTCCAATAATTTATTCACTGAAGGTAAGAGGGGCCATCTTGTATTATTCATCCCTTTGAGTACGATTAAAAATATTAAAATTAATAGAATTAGTATGAAAATATAAAGATAAATAAAAAAAATAAATATATATTTTACTGTAAAATATATAATATTAATTTTTATTTATATAATTTACAAATTATTGATAAAAAATAGGTCAAGCGTTGTGGGTATTAAAATATAAAGATAGCTCAATGTAATTATATTAAAATTATAAAACTTTTTATATTTTTTAAAATTTCAAGGAGGTTTGTGTAATTTACATTTAAAAAAAAAATAAAAATAATAGTAAGATGCATGGTAAGATTTGATTTGAACTTATATATCATCATTCACTAAAAGAATAAGTCATTCACTAATTTCATAAAACTTCTAATCTTACAAACAAATTTCACTTCAGAAAACACAATCTTAAAGTTTTGTCATTGACCACATAACATTTTGTTGTATTCATTTAAAGATTTCACAAAACATTGGAATGTGAATGACCATTCCTGTATCATTTGATTTTAGATTAATTCCAATCTTATCTTGATTTCTGTTCCCTCTTATTGTTAAAAATTTGAGATGACTAGAGAAAATTATGAAAAATCCTAGAAAATTGATTTTTCTTCTTGGTAGAAACACCTAGGACTTAAACAGAAGCTTATGAATGAGAAACTTTAAGGATCACAAATTGCTGTGTTCCATGCACATTCTTTTGTGCCCAAAATAAAATAACAAAATGTTCTCATTACATCAATTGAGACAGATTTTATTTATTTTTAAAGAAAGCAACTAGGAATAGTAAGTATCTTTTTCCTTCATTTGATCGAGTTGGGTTCAATATCTAATATATATAAATTATATAAACTTTTTTTGATATTTGAAAAAAATACAATATGTTACATAATTTTTATATAATTACACCAATTTTTTTTTTTTTTTAAGCAAGGCTAAACAGGCTGAAATTAATACAAATAATGTGACACACAAAAATAAACAAGAAAAATTATATATTTTAGTGTAAAAACAAAAATCACATTAGTTTTTTCATTCATATATGACCAACAAATTATTGAAAAAAAAACTTAAATATTATATAAATTAAAATCTTAATATTTAATGTAATTATCTTAAAATTGTGATTTACTATATTATTTTTAAATATATTGCCCTTAATGATTCTGAGAAGAAAGAAAAAAAAAAATTTGAAAGGGGAAGAAAGAAACTTCTGGAGAACTTTATTTACTAAAAAAAATAGTATTTCATTGGGAGAGTACTAAAAATTGTTGGATAAGTTTCAAATAAGAACAAAAAAGTGTTGATTTCATTCAATAGTATGCCTAATTAAATTACAGCCACACAGGAAAATGCACATAAAGTAAGAATTTTAAAAGGTTAGCCGATGATAAAAATTCAAAATCTCAAGTTTAAATTTGTCATTGGCCATTGAAAGTTTGGACCCAATAAGATTAAGCTGGGCAGGAGATACATGAATTAAAAAAAATATAGTAACACATGAGATGATAAACAAAGATAGTAAAGGTTAAATCCCAAGGCAAGTAGCCAAATGGTAAAATTTGGAGGATAAAATTCACAGGTCTCGAGTTCGAGTCATTCCTTAGGGCCACTGGAGGTTTGCCCGGTCGTTAACTCCAGGGCCCTCAGGATTAGTCCTGGCTTCCCTTAAAATCAGCGGGTTGGGGATACCTGAGTTATCAAAAAAAAAAAAAAAAAAAAAGATAGTAAAGGTTAATTATTACTAATAGTTGGAGAGATTGGTATAATTAATTTTAAAAAAATATATGATCATTATATTCTTATTGCTAAAATATCATAGATGAGTTGATGCAAAGAAGCATATGGAATGAAAGGAAAACCAAAAAAAAATAAAATAATAAAATCAAAGGACACTATAGAAATGAGAAATATTTCTCTCAATTTTGTTACTCAGTAACTAAATAGTTCCAACGGCTTACAATTAAATTTATAACAAATAATGCTTAATCATCATGCTTCAAATCAAGTCAAAATTACATAAAATAAATTTTTTCCCTCCAAAAATAGAAAAATTAGTTAGGCTCAAATTTAGAATCTAAAATTAAAAAAAATGTTTTTATTTATACCCCAAAATTAAGCATTTGATATCTTTTCAAATATAGTAAAAAAATTTAATTCAAAGGCTAAAATAGAATTCATCCAAAATTAAGCGCAAATCACCATGTCGTCGAACTTGTTAAACTCTTTTGAATTGAATATGCTTGTTTTGGGTCTAATCCAACAGCCTTGAAAAATCAAAAGCAGTGAAATTATAATTTTACTATCAAACGGTTAAACTACTCTATAAACTTGATATCAAACGGTTAAACTACTCGATAAACTTGATATCAATCACCACTGTATCATGGAGCCATTTGTTTTTGCTCCCATTTGCATTTTTGTCATGATGCTTATAGTATGATTCCTTTTATTTTCCTTTTATTGATGTTCGATGTAAAATTCTACCTTAATTCTTATTTAATAAAGATTTCTTTCTACTGATAAAAAAAAGTCTATCTTCCCTTAATATAAAATTGGGTAATAAATTACACACGATATACACATTACATGATGCACGCATTCAAGTAGAATTGACATGTAGCTTGAATTTAGGAAACAAGGTGCAAGGGCAAATATGGTATTTACCTATAGATTTCAATGTAACTTGCAAAAAGTGAGGGAAGGATAAAGGAAACCAGATGGGCAACAACAAAAACATCACTAACAGCAGTACAATGGGATATTAATTAGTATCATTAAGCATTATCACCAATACTGTTGGTGATGGTAATGACAGTGGTGAAAATTGATAGTCTCACAGCATTATTCTTCAAACAAACGATCAAGTTTGAATCGTAATGTGACATGTGGCGGCAATTAAGTCCTTAATTTTTTGTTTTGATGATGTGGGTTCTTTTAATTGGGGGGATTTAGAACCTTTCATGTCTTCATTTGTGAAGTTACATGCTTATAGTATACCAAAATCTTTGATAGTCAACCAGATCTTAAGAATATGATACATGTCCAGGTGAGAAAAAAAAAAAAAAAAAAAAAAAATTTCAAATGTTGGTTTTTTCTTCTTTATATTGTAAGAGATGTATTTTTTTTTTTTTTTTTAAAGTAATTATTCAGCAGTGTCGAAACATAAGAGAAATATTTATGAGGTGAGTGAAGTTCACTTGACCTCATCTTATTAGTTGAGTATGAGAGAGGTCGGCTCTATTCATTTTATTTTATTTTATTTTTTTTTCAAAAGTATCTTATATATATTTGCTACAGTCAGACTTTGAAACTAATAATTTTGTCCTTTCTTGTATAAAATATATCACAAGTGCACATCATATGCATCTTATGCAAAAATAATTTCTTTCACAAAATGTATAATTTTTGTCACAAAAAATATAATTTTTTTCCTTCAAAAAAAATGTAATTTTTACTTCTCTCAAAATGTATAACTTCTCTAAAAAAAGGTATAACTTTAATTATACATGATTTTTTAGTGCACATTATAATTTCAAAATTTATAACTTTCATCACAAAAATCATAATTTTTATCTAACAAAATGATAACTTCTCACACAAAAAGTATAACTTTTACATTATAACCTCTCCCAAATATATTTAAGTAAAATGATTTACAAACATAAAATTTGTACAAAATTTTATACCAAAATAATGTAGTAATGACATTGTTGTATAAAATTCACATTGATGGACCTTTATTATATTTTTGAAATGATAAGATCCATCACATCATTCCATATAAAAAATGTAGAGGCTGGCTTCAAGAAGCAAGAATAAAATTATCTGAAAAATTACTCAAAAAAATGTCTATGCACTACGTTTATTTTGTATATCGTACATCATATTAATTTTGAATCTATATTATACAATTTATTTTTGGAACGTATAAATTTTTTGAATAGATACCATTTTCTTTATATAAAGTCTGTTTGTAACTCTATTAACAAACCAAAATGGTATATATTTCCCTCATTTAAGAATACCATTACATTGTCATCACCTTATTTATAGCATTATGTTCATCTTATTTATGCATGTCTACTGCTCCTACTGAAAAGAAAGAGAGACCGTGAACTTGAAGTTTTTGTTTTAAGTTGTATTTGGATCATGAATTAGATATGATTCCCCCTCCCCCTCCCCCTCCCCCTCCCCTCCAAATCTCTACCTAATTTCAGTAGAGGCTTGTAAAACACACAATACCTTCCAAATAGTTTTTTTGTTTTTTGATTTTTTTTTTTTTTTGCATGGCATGACTCTACATTTTCATATAAGTTTAAAATCAGTCAAAAAAAATAAAAAAATCAGTCATTTTCTAAATAATTTTAATTCTGTTGATCTAGTAAAAACAACTGTTTCCTCGTAATAAAGAACCTCTATTAAAGGCTAGTGGCTACAAGTAGTCATCCTTCTTTATTTATTTTTTTTATTATATAAAATCCAATAAAAAATTTAAAGGAGACAAGTTTGTTCATCACCCTAAACATTATGAAGATGCTAAAATCTTTTTACGTTCATTTCCCTTTTTAATTTACTATTTTTTAACTGCACTGTCAAACGCGCCCTAACTCAAAGCTACTTGCACCAGCAACCTAGTCACTAGCTAGGTCCCAAATCATAGTGCTAAATTTGCTAATATGCTGGATAATGATTGCTTTGATGATGATAACATACTTATAAATATTTGGGAAAAAAATAAACTGTACAATTAATGCTAATAGTACAATTAATGGATCAAGATAATGTGATGGATCAAGAAAAAAAAAAGAAAGAGCTAAAGCACTTTCGTTGGTCCCATATTATGTGTCCTCACTTCTGACTAGTCCCATGATGTGATCTCCATCTTTCTCCTCTCCAATAATATCTTTCATCCCTCTCCTCCAAAAAATAAAAAAATAAAAAAAAAGAGAAGGAATTCCAGAAGAACTCATTTGCATCGATCATCGATGTCAGGTGAGAAAGGAAAAGGATCAGGAGAAGGATCATCGCGATCTGCTGCTGCACTTGTTGATGATGAAAATAATCAGCGTCAGCAGGTGCAGCAACCGCCTCAATTGAGCCGATACGAGTCACAAAAAAGGCGAGACTGGAACACCTTTGGGCAGTACTTGAAGAATCAAAGGCCTCCGGTACCCATGTCTCACTGCAACTACAACCACATACTCGATTTCCTTCGCTACCTCGATCAGTTTGGGAAGACTAAAGTGCACTTACAAGGGTGTGTGTACTTTGGGCAGCCCGAGCCACCGGGTCCTTGCGCTTGCCCACTTAGGCAAGCTTGGGGAAGCCTTGATGCCCTAATCGGTAGGCTTAGAGCTGCCTATGAAGAGAATGGTGGCTTACCGGAGTCTAATCCTTTTGCAAGTGGAGCTATACGCATTTACTTGCGTGAGGTGAGGGATTCTCAAGCAAAGGCTCGGGGAATCCCTTACAAGAAAAAGAAGAAGAAGAAGATTCAAATGAACGCCTATGATGACGCCTCAAACCCTCAGATGCAGTTATCTTGATTGCTTTCAGCTTCTCAACAGAATGGTAATTTTTCCTCTAGAAGTTGGATCTTGTTGATATATAGCATGAAATTGAATTCAACTTTCATTGATATATATATATATATATATATATAAATGTGTGATGTTGATGAACTGCAAGGCTTGTGCTAGATGATTATTGTTGTTTTTATTTTTAGAAGTTTAGATCTGATTTGAATCCTTAAATGAGAAAATCCTAAAAAGAGGAAAAGAAATCAATATAATTGAACTATCCATTCTATCAAGAACTGAGACATATCAGTCCCCTTCATAGAAAACCCTAGGCCAAGGGTTCCAAAACCCTAATTTGTATACTCACTTTCAGTGTAAAAATACATAGAATATCTAATAGTACTTTATTAGCATATCAACTTTTACACTCACCAAGGTTAGGGGCAATCATCAAAATAGGGAGAAATAATTTAATATAAGGATGATACTATTTTATCACTGGTACAGGGTATCATTATTCAATAATAAATTATTATATATGCATAATAAATCTCGATAGGTATATGTGGTAATTACAAAATTATCTTGAAATATGCAATATACCTAAATCGAGGAATTTACTAATCCTTTTTATTTTTGTTATTGATTAATAATACTGTGTGTTAATATACCAAATTTTTACTCAAAAAACAGGAGCCCATCTCATGCAAAATCACAGATTGTTAATAGCCAAAGTTAAAAAATCTATTATTTTGTATGCTTACTTTTCTCTATTCTTGGCCCCTTGGGGATTCTACAAGATCTTGCGCCCTCCATGAATGGCCATTAGACATGAAATGATCGAATTATCCACATAATTACAATTTTTAAATGAGTCAATAAATAAGAAAAATATGTATATTTAATGAACGCAATGCTTATATATCTAATGTGTTTGTTTATTTGTTTGTTTGTTTGTTTTATCAGCGAAAAAAGGAAATCTTTATTGATATAAACCAACAAACAAGGAGGGAATACATCAAAAAAGATAAGGGGATGTGAGTGCAAAGAATATCATAACTACAGAAGACAATCACAACTAGGTTAGCACCGACAAAACAAGTACAATCATATGCTAGCACATCACCAAGTTGGAGAGGATCCAACCGAGCAAGGAAATAGAAAAGAAAACCAAAAGAAGGCCAACCCCAACTGAAAAATGTATAGGAAACACAAGAACCACCCAAAAATAACTTAGCAGCCCAAGTCACTTCTCAAATATCCTTGGATGATGTTCTAATCTATTGGATATTAGAGACCAACTCTTGAATTGAGTAACATAACCTCCTTACATTGCTTTTAATTCACAAGGCCACTCTAACTTTAGTCAGTTCCTGCAACTTCCCAAAGTTTGGCTAAGCATTCTTGAATTTGCATTCATTTCTGTGTTTCCACACAGACCTACTAACTTTCTATACTTACAACCAGCCCACTATTCCAACAATCCTACAAAAGAGCATTGTATAACCCAGTACAATCCCCACCAATTCATCAAATGAGACCAAACCTTCCAAATTGGATAGCAGCCCATCAACACATGATCAGTTGTTTCCATATCAGTGTTACAGAAAATACACAAGTTACTCATGTTGACACCAAGTATACCAATTCTCTGTATATAAGTAGAAGTTTTAATCCTACCCGTTCACACTAGCCATCCAAAGAATTGAGCTTTTGGGGGAGAGATATTTTTCCAAATAATATGTTTGTTTGTTGGTGTTAATGCATCAACATATCAGCTATTAGTCTTAGGTTGCATTTGGTTTAATTTTGGAATTGTGATTCTCTTTTCGGAGTTGTGAATTGAGCGTAGAATTGTAAGTTAAGTTTTGAAAAGATAAAATTTGTTTGGTTATGAGTTTTGAAAAGAATTTTTGAATTTTAAATTTTGAAAAGAGCGGATTGGGTCTACCCGGTCGTCTGCCTGGACATCCTCCCGGTTGATTGGCCGGTTGACCGGAACAGTGCAAATTTTATTTTATTATTATTTTTTGTAATTGCAACTTGTTATTTGAAGAAAAAAATATTTGTTTTAGATACTTTTAAAATATAGAATTTTTTTTTTTATAGATTTTTTATAAAAATATCACTAACAATTTTTAACACTATATCATCAAAAGAGTTTTGAATTGAGTTTGAGTTGTGTGTTTGGTTATGAGTTGTGAAATTAATTTTTAAATTGAGTTTGAGTAATTTTAAGTTATGTGTTTAGTTATGAATTTTGAAAAGTAATTTAAAATTTTACCTTTGGAATCATGATTCCAAAGGTAAACCAAACACAGCCTTAGATTTCTTGTGGATCATAAACGCAAGAGAATTCTATTTTAATTTTTCTTTCTTTCTTTCTCTTTATAATTCAATTCTTATTATAATGGATGTTCTTTCTTTGGAAATGCTACTGTTCTATTTGCCTGAAAGATTGTCTTTTGATTGTATATCAGAGTAATTAAGTACTAAAAACTAAAGAAAAAAAAAAAAAGTGTAACAATACAGAAAACGATTACAAAACTAGATTGGAATGCTCGGTTTAGCACAATACTACTTCTTCCCAAATCTTTTGATTTTATTGATGTACCCCATTAATGTTTACCTTTTTGGTCCCATCAATTAGATTTTCTTTTAGCAATAAATAAACAAATAAATAAATAAATAAACTGGATACAAAATGTATACGTATGGACAATTTTTTTTATGTAAATCTCACTAATAAATTTTATAAAATATGTCCGTTTATGTATATTCTAAGTCCGTTTTGTGGTTGATTTTTGTATTCACAATTATTATATATTATCAAGTTTTTTGTCACCTTTATGTATCACTGCTTTCATGGATTCCTATAATTAGTTCTTTATTTGTAAATAATAAAAGTAAATAATATGTTCGATAATATAAAAATAATAGAAAAATCTAGTGATATATAACATTGCTAAAAATCATATCATCCTACATTTCTAAGATAGCTTCTGGGTGAATTCCTTTTAAATTGTTTAATGGGAAAATTATAAGTTGTTTTTAAAAGAAGCACTATGAAAAATTAACAAAACAATAAAAACAAAATTCATGATTGCAGCAACTGTTTTGATCAAACATCAGTCTAGTTGATTATTTTTTAATTAGGCATCCAATTCACTGATCTTGTTAATAAAATGATATTTTTATCATAATATTTATTTTTGTGTTTGATTCATAAAAAATAATAATAAATAAATTACAAATAGAATCAATATTTATCATAATTGTTTCTTTATTTTCATAAATGTTGAAATTAAGGGCCACATTGCAATGTGTGAAGCTGCTCTTCAACATTTTCCTTAGGTAGTTGCAATGTGCCTTTTATGTCAGTCTGCTGTTAAACCGGTTAACGAAAATTGTCAAGTGAACTTCAAATTAGGCATATTTTAGGATGAAATTGTAATTTTCTTTCAATTTATACTTCTTCAATATTTTACCATAGTACTTTCTCTTTTTACTTTTTTTCTAAACTGACCACCCCTTTCCTGGTGGGTTTATAAAATATAATAGAAAGAAAATACAGTGAACATTAGGCATTTTTAGGGTGAATGTGTAATTTTCTTTCAATTTCTACTTCTATATTAGCCCGTAGTATTTTCTCTTTACTATTTTTTCTAAACTCACCACTCTTTCCTAGTGGGTTTATAAAATATTATAGATAGAAAATACAATGAAAAAATAGAGAAGAAGAAGAAGAAGAAAATTTCATGTTTGCCTGAAAATTGTCACGTGTTTAAGGTGACAATTTTCGTTAGGCAATTTTACACCAAATTAGCAAAAGGACCATAACTTAAATGAAAGTGCTAGTAGTTGAACGTTATAATTAAAAAATGAGAGATCAAAATGAGATTTAATGTAAAGTGCTAAATGCAAAGAGTAATTTACTCAACTTTCTATCGTTTTGTTTATGAAATCATGAAAAATAAAAATAAAAACACAAAAACACCTTTGCAACTTTTAAATATGGACTGATGAACTATTAGATACAAATTTTGTTGATATTTCTGTGAAGCTTTTGATAATAGTACTTGCTTTATGAATGAATTATATAATGAAGGGTTAGGATTCTCATATTTTAAAATTTGAATTTGATTGTCATGTTCAAGCTTATGGGACCTACAATGGCTCCCGTTTCAATAATTCGAACTATACATTTTATACGGCCTTTTGTGTATATCACTTATGAAAAAAATTTAATTGATAAGGTAATTGTAACTTTTTCTAATAATTTTAGAGTGCACACACTGTATATTTCTCACAATGCAATGGCACCATTTATTACTTGATGTGGTTTCTCCAATGTCAAGAAGAATTATTGCTTTTGATTTTCTCATCTACACTCTTTAATTTTCTCACAAAATTATTTTCATTTTGATCATTTTATTTTAACTCTTCATTGTTTGGAACTATTACAGGCCCCATATGATTTTCAGATCTGGCAATCTTTCAGTATGTTTTGGAGCTCTATCGTATCGGATATTGTGGTGATCCAACGATCTAAGTTTAAAGTTGAAGCAAAATGACGTTTTAAGTTGTGTGTGATTTCTATAAAGATTTTGTTTAGCCGATCAAAAAAAAAGTTGTGTGTGATTTAAAAAATAGTACGTGGTATTTTGATGTCATTTTACTTCAATTTTAAACTTAAGTCGTTATATTATGAACTTTGTTTACATATCTTGTTGTGGTAAAAAAACGCAATAGAGTCATTGCAGAAAAATGATTCTCGTCCAAATCAAGTACTTGATATTTCTTTTACTTCTTTCTCGCGAGAGATATATAGCTCAAGAACTATATATATATGAATTGTATAAATGAGAATTCATGCATGAAGTTGACAAAGATAGAACCAAGAGTTGGATGTGGTATATATATATGCTCTTTTCTTTCATTTTAACTTTCAATTTAGTTTTGATAAATTACAATTTTAATTCTTATAGTTTGATTTAGATTTCAGTTTAATTCTTATTATTTCAAATTAAACAATTTGATCTCTGCATTTTAAAGTATAGTTTCAATTTAGTCTTTTCGTTCAAGTTGAATGTTAAAATTATGACACCTGTTAGCCTATTGAGGTGTACATTAACCAAAAAAAATTAACAGAAATTTAGACGGAATGACCAAATTGATAGTGGACTTAAAGTGTAGTGACCAAAGTAGAATTTGGATATGACTACGAGGGTGAAATTGTTGTAGTGTTGGCCAAACATAGAATTAATTGATCTATACATTTTATTTTTTATTTTTTTGTACTTTTTATACATTCTATTTTAGTTTTTTTTTTTTATCAGCAAAAATCTGTTGTTAGTTGTTTGATTAACATCTATAAAAATTAGTCTCTCTACCCTTATAAAATACCAAATGCTTGCCTTCTTAATTCAACTTCTCCTCAGGGAGAGTTGAATCCACCATGACCTCCCCTTTGATATAATATTGATGTGTACCTTTTTTTTTTACATCAATAAATTTCTTTTGCCTATAAATAAATAAATAAATAAATAAATTTAGAAGAATTATGGTGGCAAACTAAGTTTTTTCTTTTTTGATCGGCAAAACAAAAGCTTTATTTTTTTTGATCAGCAAAAAAGACACTATATTGATGTAAAAATTAGTACAAGGTACAAAATTAATTACACCAATAAGGAAAAGAGGAATGCAGAAGCATCACAATGAACTAAATGATCCCAACTAGGTTGGCACCAAAGAGCCCATCCTATCATTTGCTAGCACCCCCAAGTTGGTGAGGAACCAACGAGGAAAAGAAAATAAAAACAAAGAGAAAAAGGGAAAACCAAAACCCAGCAGACTTCAAACAGATGGCCATATTCCCATTTTAGCATGACAAAAGGCACAATACATGCGAAAATTACATCAACAAAGCCGGGGAAACGCAAAAGCATTGTTGTTTAGAGATTGATGCATCATAAATTTTGCATGAGATTGGTTGATGTTTCAGGATAATGTGTTGATGCTAACAAGAAATATACTTTCTTGCACACTTGATTGAAGAAATTATTGTTATTAGTTTGATCAATGTGTAAGAATAGGCTACTTTGTGTTTTCCTTGTTGCATATAATACAGAAATTCAAATATATATATGTCCATCTATATATTATTTGTATAAAGTTGGTTTAACTCGTGATATTTCATATTTGGAACTGGATTCTCTATGATTTGCATTTCAACTGTACGGTTTTAGGCCCATCATGGTCTACTTTGATGACCACATCTGTTAACTTTTGTGAAAAATATTAAATTGATTTGATAATCACAATTACATATTTTATCACATTTATTTATATAAAAATAATTAATATGTTATCAACATTATACTTGTTGGTTATTTTTTTAGAGAAAAAAATATAATAAAATCATGTAACTACTACAATTATTAAATTAATCTATTTTTTTTTATAAAAAAAATTTTACATACCAGGAATTGAAATTTGAATAAATTGAATCTTTAAAATAAGTCATATAACAACACATGTATGTATGTATGTATACTATATATATAACCAAATGTAGTTGTTTAGTCAAAAGGCTCCAAAACTTGAATCCTAAATTCTCATAATTTTGAAAAAAAAACCAAATGTAGTTGTTTAGTCAAAAGGCTCCAAAACTTGAATCCTAAATTCTCATAATTTTGAAAAAAAAAAAAATATTACGTGGCACTTTCCTTCATATCCCTTCACACTCTTCAAGCCTTCTCACTCTCTCTTCCTATATAAAATATAAAATAATAAAATATTGATCCATATCCATCACCCACAATATGTTTATCTCAAAATAATAAAATATTCATCAATATCTATCAGTCACAATAATATCTATCCCACTCTCAATCTCAATTTAAAAATGAAAAATAAAAAGAAACCAAATGTAGTTGTTAAGTCAAAAGGCTCAAAAACTTGAATTCTAAATTCTCATAATTTTGAAGAAAAACAAATATTACGTGGCACTTCTCTTCATATGTCTTTCCACTCTTCAAGCCTTCTCACTCTCTCTTCCTATATAAAATATAAAATAATAAAATATTGATCCATATCCATCACCCATAATATGTTTATCTTAAAATAATAAAATATTCATCTATATCTATTAGCGACAATAATATCTATTCCACTCTCAATCTCAATTTAAAAAAGAAAAAAAAAAAAGAAAACCCATGACTCCTACAACTTCCACACACACGTTTCTGTATTTAGTTTATTCCAGTCAAATTCAATTATTCTCTCATCTACCTATCTTTTATTTTCTCAGAAAAACTCATCTTCTCCATTGTTACATTTTGTATCTTCCGGTTGTTTTCTCTTCAACCTTGTGGTGTGCTGGCAATTGTTTGGGCTTTCCTCGCGGTGCCAACCTAGTTGGGATCGTGAGGCTTGCTTTGATGCCTTTTGCACTCCCTCTTTCCTTTAATTGATGTAATTTCATTTTGATAATTCTCATCAATAAAGGGTGTTTTTTTTTTGCTGTTCAAAAAAAAAAAAAAAAAAAAAACATTTTGCAAGTTTGATGATATGGAAAAATCGTTACAAGATCGGTGTAATATTATTTCTTATTTTATATGTATTTTTTTAGTGTGTTACTTTGTGTGTATATATTTCTTTTCTCAATATTTTTCAATTCATCTACACATCTTTTCATCTTCTTTATTTTTATGCTCGTAATATTATTTCTTACTTTATATGCATTTTTTCAGTGTTTATTACTTTTGTGTGTATATATATTTCTTTTTGCTAATATTTTTAAGTTTATCTACATAATTTTCATCTTCTCCATTATTACATTCAATCATTCTCTCATCTACCTATCTTTCCTCAAAATAACTCATCCTCTCTATTGTTATATTTTGCAAGTTTGATGATCTGTGAAAATCATTACAAGGTAAGTGTAATATTATTTCTTACTTTATATGCATTTTTTTAGTGTTTGTTACTTTGTGTGCATATATTTTTTCTAATATTTTTCAGTTCATCTACACATCTTTTCATTTTCTCCATTTTTATGCTCCTAATATTATTTCTTACTTTATACGTATTTTTCCAATGTCTATTACTTTTGTGTATATATTTTTTTCTAATATTTTTCAATCCATACACATCTTTTCATTTTCTTCATCATTACGTTTTGCATGATTTGGGCTTGCTTACTTTTTAATTTGTGATTTGCGTTTATTCTTCAATTTAATCAGATTCGAAACTCATCAAATCTTGAATTTAATATAATTTATTTTATTTTATTTCATGTCTATCACACCATCACAACATCACACCCATTAATGGCTTCGTGTAAACTCTCGAAATCAAGAAGATCAGCTCTGCATAAAGTTAATCTCACCTTTGCTCCTTCAAACTCTCTCAAATGAGAGTTCTTCTGATCATCTGCAACCAATATACACCCAATTAAGTACACACACACACAACAACTTCAAAACCTTAAACGCAATTTCTCAATTTTAAAATTTTGGCAAAAATAAAAAATATATTTAATTAAATATATTTTATTCTATTAAAACTTTATTAAAAAAGTAAATTTATTTGCTACTATTCGATAAAATATAATGCCTTTATTTTGATATAACAAACAAAATTAAATTATCTTCTACTTATACATAATTACTTATAAATATCTTATCTTTTTTAAATTTTGATTATCAACAACTGAATCCCCACATTTCTCTCTTCTTTTTTTGTAGGATGTTTATTTTACTTTTATCTTTACTTTTCAAATTAAATTTGATATCTATCTTTTTACCTATGTATATATCTATACTATATATATAAACAAATATAGTGTGTTCTCTAAAATTTTCAAAGTCTCAATTCTCAATTCTTAATCAGAGTTAAGATTCTATTTCCTCCATGTCGCTCTCTCAAAGTTATGTTTTTAATTTTTTGTCATCCTTATTTTTCTCCAATAAAAAAATTTCTTTCTCTTAATATTGTTTTTATTTTAAATTTTTTACTTTATCTAAGACTCCTTATCTCTTTTTATTAATTTTTTATTTTGCTTAATCTTCTCCAGTATCTTCATTTATCTTTATTTCTTATTTCTTTCTTTTTAATTTTTTTTTATCCCCAATCCTATCATTATCTCCAACTTTATTTTATGTTATTTTTCATATGATCCCTTTTTAAAATTTATTTTAATCTTTAATCTAATAATTATCTTCAAATTTATTTCTATCTGATAATGATCTCCAATTTCATTTCTATCTTATTTTTCAAATGCTTCACACTTCAGCTATATATTCTTGTTGAAAAATAAGCTTGATCTTGCTATCCAAACCAGCCACCATGTTTGAAGATTGCAGCAACCATGTTGAACACATGTTTTTCAATGGCTGCCTAACAAAGGCTGCTGTCAACAATGGCTGCCTTTCACACTATGTTTTCACACTGAATAATTGTAGGTTTTATTCTGTCTAAGCTATCTATAAATAGCCATGTATCATGAGAGTTTAGAGTATGTGGGAGAAAAGAAAAGAAAACAGAGAGTGCAGTGTAATCTTGTTTCAGAATTTTCAGAATAAAATTCAGTGTGTTTTTTTCAGTTTGGCTCGGTTTTAAGCCTCTCTTTGTAAATCACCACCAGTGATTTACACCCCACTCCCACCAACAGTGGTATCAGAGCCCGAAGGCAGCTCCAATTTGCAGAAATTCTGCAAAACTGCCAAGAACAGAGTGTGATTTCGAAAGTTGCCCAGAAATCAAAGTGATCAAAATTTATTTTTGATCACATCAGTGTGAAGCTCTCGACAAGACGAGCACACTGAAAAAAAGAACGTCGAAAACCGACCACTACAGAGGCCATACGCGCTCCACGCGCCTCCGTGACGCCGTTCTCACGAGCGCCACGCTCCCACGCGCCGCCACGCGCCTTCCATCGAAGAAGGCGACTCATCTCACGCGCAACACGCGTCCCACGCGTCTTCTTCACCCGATTTGCAGGGTTTGACCCGAGATCCGATCCGGCGACCCAGATCCGGATCCAAGTGCTGACGTCATTGACGACGTCATCTGCTGACGTCATCCAACCGAGCCGCCGAGCCTCCAGCCGAGCCGCCCCAAGCCGTTGACCAAGCCGTTGACCGAGCTGCTCAGCCGAGCCGACAAGCCGCCAAGCCGAGCCGTTGACTGAGCGGAGCCGACGTTGACCGAGCCGGTCCAAGCCATTGACCGTAGCCGATTGACTGAGCCGCACGGAAAGTAATCCAGTGTGCCGCGGTTAAGCTACAGCCTCAGATCTGAGCCGTTCAACTTGTTTTGGCTTGATCTGAGCCATTCGGAGTCTGTTTCGGGTGATCCAATAGTGGTTTCCAACTATTTGGAATATTCCGGATACATCTGTACGGTCAGAATTTGCAAATTCGATTCTGAAAATTTGCAGATTGTTAAAGACAACCAATGGCCAACACAAACAACTTCTTTCAGCCCCAGTTTCCGAAACTCAGCAAGGAGAACTATGAAAATTGGAGTATTCAAATGCAAGTTCTACTAGCCTCACAAGATTTGTGGGAGTTAGTGGATCGAGGATATGACGAGCCAGCCACTCTCGCAGATGAAGGAACTTTAAATGATACTCAGAAGACGGCGTTAAAAGATTCAAGGAGGAGAGATAAAAAGGCCTTGTATCTACTCTATCAAGGCATTGATGAGTCAAGTTTTGAGAAGATTTCAGCAGCAACAACCTCTAAAGAGGCATGGAGTATTCTTCGCAATTCACACCGTGGAATTGAGAAGACGATCAGAGTTCGCCTACAGGTGTTACGTGGCGAATTCGAGATGCTGCACATGAATGAGAAGGAGTCAATTTCTGAGTACTTTAACAGAACATTGACGATTGTTAATCAGATGAGAAGATATGGAGAGAAGATGGAATCTCTTCAAGTGATAGAGAAGATTCTCCGATCACTCAGTCCCAAGTTCGAGCATGTGGTTGTAGCAATAGAAGAGTCCAAGGATCTCAGTACCATGACCACCGATGAGTTGATGGGCACACTTGAGATTCATGAACAAAGGATCAACAAGAAGGCTTCCTCAAGTTCTCTAGAGCAAGCTCTTCAATCAAAGCTTTCTTTCAGAGATGACAGAAACGAGCAAGGGGGACATCACAAAGAGGCCGAGGAAGAGGTCGTGGTTACAATAACCAAAGTTCTGGCTTTCGAGGAAGAGGCGGAAGAAGTCCAGCCAGAGGAGGAAGAAGTCAACCACACTTTGCTCCAAGAGGAAGAGCAAGTGGTAGAGGAGGTGGTTACAACAACCGACCAGGTTATGACAAAAGGAATGTTCAGTGTTACCATTGCCACAAGTTCGGGCATTACAGCAATGAATGCCGAAGTAGAGCAACAACAGAAGCCGGCGAGCAAGCAAATTTTGCCGAGGAGGAAACAAACAAAAGTGGACCTACAGTCCTGTTTGTTCATCATGGAGACACTGGAAACCAAAACGATGTTTGGTATCTAGATTCGGGAGCCAGTAACCACATGTGTGGTAAAAGAGAGTTGTTCGTTGTTGAGCTTGACGACTGTACAAGCACAAGTCTCATTTGGTGATTCTTCAAAGACTCCAGTGAAAGGAAGAGGTAATATTCTGATCAAGCTCAAGAATGGAGATCATGATTATATCTCCAATGTGTATTATGTTCCTGCCATGAAGAACAATATTTTGAGTATGGGACAACTCCTAGAGAAAGGATACGACATCAGCATGAAAGATTGTCATCTTACCATCAAAGACAATCGTGGTAATTTGATCGCTCGGGTGAGAATGTCCAAGAATCGGATGTTTGCATTGAACATCCAACATGATGCTGCAAAGTGTTTAAATGCCATCATCAAAGACAAAGACTGGCTATGGCATTTAAGGTTTGGGCATCTCAACTTTGGAAGCTTGAAGCTGTTGTCAAGCAAGAATATGGTGAGAGGGCTCCCTCATATTGCTCATACCAATGAAGTTTGTGAAAGCTGCATTCTTGGCAAGCATCACAGAACTAGCTTTGCCAAAGAAGTGAAGTGGAGAGCAAGAAAGCCGCTGGAGCTAGTGCACACTGATGTGTGTGGTCCATTGAAGCCGATGTCAAATGGACAGAATAGATATTTTCTCACCTTCATTGATGACTATAGCCGGAAGACATGGGTGTACTGTCTTAAAAGAAAGTCGGAGGTGTTCAGCGTCTTCAAAGAATTCAAAGCTTTTGTAGAAAAGCAAAGCGGCTACTACATCAAGACATTGCGATCAGATCAAGGTGGAGAATATACATCAGATGCTTTCGAGAAGATTGCAAAGAGCAGGGAATCAAGAATCATCAAGCACAACAACCATCCTATACGCCACAGCTGAATGGTGTTGCTGAAAGGAAGAATCGCACAATCTTAGATATGGCAAGGAGCATGTTGAAAGGAAAGGGACTGCCCAAGCAATTTTGGGCTGAAGCCGTATCATGTGCTGTGTATCTACTCAATAGATGCCCAACCAGGAGTCTTCATTCTATGACTCCAAAAGAAGCTTGGAGTTCACATAAGCCAAGCGTCAATCATCTCAGAATATTTGGGTGTGTTGCATACACCAAGATTCCAGAAGCAAGAAGAACCAAGCTCGATGATAAGGGAGAAAAATGTATCCTTGTCGGATATGGAGATAGAACAATGGGATACAAGTTGTATAATCCATTACCAAAAAGGTGATCATGAGTAGAGATGTGATATTTGAAGAAGAAGAAGCTTGGAACTGGAATCAAGATGAAGTTGTCAGAGATGCAGAACTCATTCTTGAAGATGAAACATCAAAAGCTCCTGTTGAAATCACAAGAGAAGTTCAAGATAAGCCACAAACTCCTCCACACAGAATTCCTGCACCTAGATCGCCAATTTCTCACAGAAGTGCTGCATCATCATCATCATCAGCATCAACATCTTCAGATGATAGTTTTTTCAAACAACCAAGACCAATGAGAAATTTGCAGGAGATATATGAAGCTACAGAAGAAGCAGATCTGAATCTGTACTGCCTACTCGCAGATAGTGATCCACTTACCTTCTCAGAAGCCATCCAGGAAGATAAATGGCAGAAAGCAATGGATGAAGAAATTCATGCCATTGAGAAAAATGACACATGGAAGCTTACCAGTCTACCAGAGGGGCACAAACCCATTGGAGTGAAATGGGTATACAAGACAAAGAGGAATGCACAAGGCGAAGTGCAACGCTACAAAGCAAGGTTAGTAGCAAAAGGTTACAAGCAAAGCTGGCATTGATTATGGAGAGGTTTTGCTCCAGTTGCCCGATTGGAGACTATCAGGCTAATGATTTCTTTGGCTGCCCAGCACAAGTGGCAGATTTATCAACTTGATGTGAAATCTGCATTTCTTAATGGTTTCCTTGAAGAAGAAATCTATATTGAACAACCTGCGGGGTATGTTCAGACTAGACATGAAGACAAAGTGTACAA
The DNA here is from genome assembly GCA_030407325.1 of Camellia japonica. Taxonomy (NCBI): domain Eukaryota; kingdom Viridiplantae; phylum Streptophyta; class Magnoliopsida; order Ericales; family Theaceae; genus Camellia; species Camellia japonica. Next base: position 30,761,959 of record JAPPVO010000031.1, read on the forward strand.
GTTGAAGAAAGCACTTTATGGATTGAAGCAAGCTCCGCGTGCATGGAATACTAGAATTGATCAGTATTTTCATGACAATGGTTTTGAAAAATGTCCATACGAGCACGCACTATATTTGAAGAAGGAAGCTGATGGAAGCATGTTGCTTGCTTGTCTTTATGTTGATGATCTAATCTTCACCGGGAACAATCCAGCCATGTTCAAAGACTTTAAAAGAAGGCATGGTCCAAGAATTTGAAATGACAGATATTGGACTGATGGCTCATTTTTTAGGCATTGAAGTGGAACAAAGAAAAG